>OU343221.1:168326916-168832609 GCA_910596185.1 Chrysanthemum makinoi | reverse complement strand
TTGTCATAAATATATACGGCTAAACATCCACTTGTATATTGTAGATGACGAGAATGCATTTGTTACAACGAAAAATCCAAAATAAACGAGCTACCATGATTTCCGCCTTAGGATCAGCTAATGCAATGGCTCGATGGTTTCTAATATGTGGTTCTGCAATGAATTACTTCATCGAGTCTAAAACTTTGCGTAAGAGATATCTCGTAAGTTACTATAATAGCTTACAAAATATGCAAATGATGGTGTATGAAAGCGATACTACAAGTGTGGTTAATATAAGAATGAACATAAACGCTTTTACAACACTTTGTGAGAATTCAGAAACTAGAGGTGGGCTAAGCAGTAGCAAAAATATCCAAGTCAATGAACAAGTTTCTATTTTCTTACACACACTTGCGCACAATGAATAAAATCGTATAATAGTCAACAAGTTTCAAAGGTCGGGCGAAACTATAAGTAGGTATTTCAAGTTAGTTTTAAATGCAGTCCTCAACGTATGTTGGAGTTGCTAGTGGTTCTCAAAAGGCTCCTCCCATAGGCACTCAGTCGATTCCTTCTAAAGGTAAGTCCAATTTTCGTGCACTTAAAGTTGATAATATGTTTAATGGGGTTGACGTGTCCATTCCTCTTAAGGTGGTACAAAATATTAGCACTAAATTTGATAACACCTTGTATGGATACTTCATTGGTAAGCGTATTGCATTTCCCGTGGTTGAGTATTTTGCACGTAACAACTGGGCTAAGTATGGTTTAAAACGGATCATGATGAATGCAAAAGGCTTCTTTTTCTTTAAGTTTGACTCTCAGGTTGGTTTGGAGGCTGTTCTTGAAGGAGGTCCGTGGATGATTAAGAATAGTCCTATTATTCTTAAAAAGTGGACTATGAGTACTAGTTTGACGAAAGAGGAGTTAACCCGCATTCCTGTATGGGTTAAACTTCATGATGTTCCGTTACAGGTATTTTCTGAAGATGGTATTAGTATTATTGCAACACATATTGGTACGCCTATCATGCTTGATTCTTACACTAGCTCTATGTGTATTGACTCTTGGGGAAGAAGTAGTTTTGCCCGTTGCTTAATTGAAATTGACTCTCATGTTCCCCTTAAGGAATCTATTACTATTGGTGTACCATATATAGATCGACCTGGGTTTTCTTCTGAAACTATTAGGGTGGAATATGAGTGGAAACCTCCTAGGTGCGAAGTTTGTTTGATTTTCGGCCACTCTGTTGATTCTTGTCCTAAGAAAATTGTGACTGAACCGGTTGTGGAGGATAAGAATGATGGGTTTCAACTAGTTGGGAAGAAGGGTAAAGCTAAGAGGAATGCTAAGGAAAATAAAAGTGGTAATGTTTTTAATGGGGTTCCAGTTGGAAAAAATATGCAGTATAGACCCAAAGCTGTTAATAATCCTTCTACTAGAAAACCTCCTCAAGGAATTGCTAGTACTAGTGCAGGTCATCCACCCAACCAGGTAGGTAATTCTGTTTCCCCTATTAATTCTACATCTAACCCTACTGCTGTGCCTAATAAGGGTAGTCAACATGCTCACACTTCACCTACGGTAAGTAACCCGCCTGCTCCTACTATATCTACATCTAACCCATTTGGTTCTTTGGCTGCTTATGATGATGTTGATGAGACTAATGACTTGGCGGATGATGAAGAGGTTGTAAATGTTTTTGATGAATCTGGTAATTTGTTTGATAAATCGGGGGCAAGCACTCCTGTTTTGAATGTCCCTGATGTTTAGTATCGCCTCTTGGAATATAAGGGGTTTGAACCATTCCCCTAAACAAAAAGAGGTTAAGCAAGTGGTTAATGATAATAATCTTAGTGTGTGTGCTATCTTGGAATCTCATGTTGATGCATCTGTGGTGTATGATACATGTCGTAATGTTTGTCGTCGGTGGAAGTGGACGTCAAATGGTAGTCTTTGTGATAAGGGGTCTCGTATTATTCTTGGTTGGAATGATGATATTGTTGATGTTATGATTATGGCTCAAACTAACCAGGTTATGCATGTTCAGGTTAATATCCGGGCGGACAGCAAAACATTTTTTTGTTCCTTTGTGTTTGCAGATAATTATTATGCTAATCCGCGTGCCCTTTGGTCCAACCTTGTATGCCATGCTGGTTTGCCGTGAGTCTTGTTAGGTGATTTTAACGCGGCACTTAAATTGGAGGATCATTCATGTGGTAGTTATACTCCTGACATTGCTATGCGTGAATTTAAAGATTGTGTTCACAGAATGGAGGTTGACGATATTAATAGTACTGGTCTTCACTTTACACGGAATCGAAAACCAAGAGGCTCATTTGGTACATTGAAGAAAATTGATAAGGTGATGGGCAATCGAAGTTCTCGACTCATTTCCGTGTTCTTTTGCTATATTTCAACCTTATCGTATTTCAGATCATTCTCCGTGTGTTCTGCGTATTCCCCAGGTAACTAAGCCTAAGCCTAAACCTTTCAAGTTCTCTAACTTCTTGGTTCATAAAGATGGGTTTCGTGATACGGTTACTGCGGGATGGAGTCTTAATGTCCATGGATGTGCTATGTATCATGTGGTTCAACGTTTAAAGGGGCTGAAATCTCCTTTTCGTAAGCTGTTGCACGGTCAAGGTAATCTGCATGAGCGGGTTGTTACGATTCGTAAGGAGTTAGATGAGGTCCAAAAGGCAATTGATATAGATCCGTCGAATTCAGACATTAGGGATGAGCATGCTCATTATCTTCTTGCATATAAGGAGGCTATTTTAGATGAAGAACGGTTTTTAAAACAGAAATCTAAAGTTCAATGGCTTCATGAAGGTGATTCTAATACGACTTATTTTCACAATATTGTTAAAAGCAAATGTGCCCGTAATCGAATTGAATTGGTTAGAGATGCAACCAATGTCTTGTACGAGGGTAATCAGGTTGCAGGTGCTTTTGTTGCTCATTATGAACAGTTTCTTGGTATGGAAGGAAATTGTACTCCCTTTGATGACTATGGTATATTCTCTAATGTTCTTCCTTATAAATTGGCTAACTCGATGGTTCGTCATGTTACGGATGCGGAGATTAAGGATGCTATATTTTCTATGGGGGATGATAAAGCTCCTGGTCCCGATGGTTACACGGCTGTTTTCTTTAAGAAAGCATGGGATATTGTAGGTGCTGAGGTAAGGTCTGCTGTTCATGATTTCTTCATAAATGGTAAGCTTCTTAAGGAGATTAATCATACCATTATATCTTTGATTCCTAAAGTATCTACCCCGTCTAAGATTAATGACTATAGGCCTATTTCTTGCTGTAATGTCATGTATAAATGTATTAGCAAAATCCTTGCTAATCGGATTAAAGAGGGCCTTGGTCAGTTGGTAAGTATTAATCAATCTGCATTTGTTCCTGGTCGTCATATATCTGATAATATATTACTTACCCAAAAGCTTATGCGGAATTATCATAGAGGGAGAGGTCCTCCTCGTTGTGCGTTTAAGGTGGACATTCAGAAGGCATATGATACGGTTGATTGGACTTTTCTTAAGGCTATCCTGATTGGTTTTGGTTTTCATTCCAAAATGGTTGACTGGATCATGGTATGTATCTCATCTACGTCTTATTCTATATGTGTTAATGGGGATCTTCATGGTTGGTTTAAAGGTAAGCGGGGCCTTAGACAAGGTGACCCGTTATCTCCATACTTGTTTACACTGGTTATGGAAGTGCTAACTCTTATATTGCAGAAAAAGGTTTCTAATGCAGTGGATTTTCGGTTTCATCATTTGTGTGAACAACAGAGAATTATTAACCTTTGTTTTGCAAATGACCTCTTCTTGTTCACTAGAGGCCATCATGATTCTGTTAATGTCATTATGCAGGCTTTGGAGGATTTTAAGAACTTTTTGGGTCTTGTCCCAAGTATCCCTAAAAGTACTGCTTTCTTTTGTAATGTTCCTAATGCTATTAAAGCTGCTATTCTCCAGTCTATGCCGTTTGCAGAGGGTTCTCTCCCTGTCAGGTACCTTGGGGTCCCCCTTATATCATCGAGACTTCTTTATAGGGATTGTAAGGTGCTTGTTGAAAAATTGGAAGGACGTGTGAATGATTGGCGTAATAAGTTCTTATCTCTTGCGGGTAGGCTTCAGTTGGTGAGATCTGTATTATCTTCGATGCATTTATATTGGGCTTCGGTATTTATCCTTCCTACTCGTATTATCCATGAGTTAGAGCAGCTTATGAGAGGTTTCCTTTGGTGTCAAGGAGAAATGAAAAAGGGAAAGGCTAAGGTTGCTTGGAGGATTTTAACATTGCTCTCATGACTACTCATATTTGGAATATTTTGACACATAAAGAATCGTTATGGGTTCAGTGGATTCATTCTTATAAACTTCGTGGGAGAAGCTTTTGGGATGTCCCTTGTTTGGGGGATGTGAGCTGGGGATGGCGCAAGCTTCTTGCAATTAGACCCAAGGTTCGTCCCTTTATTTGGCATAAGATCAACAATGGGAAGGACACTTCGGTTTGGTTTGATATGTGGTGTGAGTTAAGCCCGATTCGTGGTTTGCTTACTGCTAGAGATATTGCCCGAGCGGGGTTTGATTTATCTGACTCGGTTAGTGATCTGATTGCCAATGATGTTTGGCAATGGCCGTTGGACTGGTTATCTAGATTTCCATTGTTAGCTGCTCTCCCGATTCCTAATCTTAACGATTCTGACGATGAATTATTATGGCGCAACCTGGATGGTAACTTTAGTTGTTTTTCAGTTTCGGGTGCATGGGAATCATTGAGTCTAAGGGCTGATTTGGTTGAATGGTGTAATGTTCCTTGGTTCTCTCATTGTATTCCGAGGCATGCTATACATTTGTGGCTCGCTATTAAGCAGAAGCTGAAGACTCAGGATAGGATGCGACAATGGGATGTTGGTCCTGACGTTGATTTGGACCTGCTTAGATGCCCGCTTTGTGAATTGGTTCCGGATTCTCATTCTCACTTATTTTTTGAGTGCCAATTTTCTATGCAGGTTTGGCTTCAGGTTCGGGTCTTAGCTGGTATGGATACGGTCCCACCTTCGTTGGAGAGTGTTGTTACAGTCCTTATTCCTTTATCTAAGGGGCGGTCGGTTAGTAGCTTCATTTCTCGATTATTGCTTGCTGCTACTACTTACTTTGTTTGGATGGAGCGCAATGCTAGGATTTTCAAGCGAAAGAAGTCTACTGTTGCTGAAGTGGTTAGCATCATTGTCTCTACTATTCGGTTGAAGTTGGTTACTTTCAAGTTCAAGAAGCTAACCTCGCGGTCTCGGTTGATTCTGGCTAAATGGAATATTCCAAGTATTTGTATTTCGCACGAAGGAAGTGTCGGGTAAGGGTTGTACTCTTTTTCCCTTCTCCAAGGTTTTTCCCTTTGGGTTTTTCTTGGAAAGGGTTTTTAAGGAGGCATACTTCTTGGGTTAACTTGCTCCCTTCGTGGATTGGCTGGATGCGGGATGCTCGCTTGTTACAAGTTTTTTTACTTGTTTATGCCTAGTTAGATGATGTATTATAGCTAGGTTATTTGTGTTTATGGCATGTCGTAAACACTAGTTTTATCAAGCTCTTCGCTTGAGGTTAATGTGGTACTTCAGCCACATTCCATTTGTACTTAACATTATTTTTTGGTTATATATTTACCGGGGTAAAACCCTTTACCAAAAAAAAATAAATAAAAAAAGAAAAAAGAAAAAGTTAGTTTTAAATGCGGTATGCCGACTACACAAAGAATTTTACAAAACACCTGTTCTAATGCCAAATAACGAATTAGATGAGAGGTGGAAGTGGTTTAAGGTTAGTTAACTATATCTTTATTCAGTTACCATACTAATATTAGTTATTAGTTTATATCATCTTTTTTATGTATGTGAAGGGTTGCTTAGGAGCCTTAGATGGAACATATGTTAAAGTTTGGGTCCCTGAAAGTGAATGAAAACCTTATCATACAAGAAAGGGTGAAATATGTACTAATGTTCTCGTTGTTTGCACAAGAAACATTCACTTTATATATCTGTTAGCGGGATGGGAGGCGTCTGCAGCTTATAGTCGTGTGCTTCGAGATTCTATTAGTAGGACAAATGGTCTTAAAGTAACTCATGGTAGGTTATTATTCATACATATACAATAACTAGATATGATACCACTACAAAATAGCTGAAATTATATGTTTGGAATTAATAGGAACCTACTACCTTTGCGATGCGGGTTATACAAATGGTGAAGGTTTTCTAACTCCTTATCGTGGCCAACGGTACGATTTAAATGATTGGAGTCATCTACCTACGACGGCAAAAGAGTTTTATAATATGAGACACTCTTCCGCTAGAAATTGTATTGAGAGATGTTTTGGGTTGATTAAGGCTAGATGGGCCATTTTGCGTGATGTTTCATACCATCCACTAGATTCCATGCCACGGATAATAATTGCTTGTTTTTTGATGCATAATTTCATTCGTACAACGATGTGTGAGGACCCTCTTGATAATGAAGTACTAAACGATCACACACAACATGTAAATGATCATGAAGTACTAAACGATCACACACAACATGTAAATGTAAATGATGCATAATTTCATTCGTACAACGATGTGTGAGGACCCTCTTGATAATGGAGTGATCGTAATAATCTTGCAAATGAAATGTTTAATGAGTGGAATGCAAGACGTGCTCATTTATTATAACCTGCTTTTAGGTTTTACTTTATTAATAAATTTGGTAGTTCCAAATGTACTTTTTAGCATGTTGGTTTTTGTTGAGCTAAAATTGCTATTGGTAGCTTACGGAAACTTGATGTGGGGCTTTAGCTTAACTTATGCTCTTTTTTGTTATTTTATATAAGTATGCTTAGTTAATACAATTGAGTTAGTCATTTGTTTTGTATTTTAGTCCGTGTAAGCACTTGGTTAAATGGCATTTGTTCATTGTATGCTTTTTTCTATTTTGTTATGTATTTTAAGAGATGTTAGCTTAGGATTTTACTAACTTAGTATTTTAAAAGTCTTTGTGCAACAGTAGGTTAAATAGCATTGGTCCATTGTATATTTTTGTTCCTTTTGTTATGTATTTTGTACATGTTAGCTTAACAATTTCACTAACTTTGTATTTTACAAGTTTTTTTTATAGTGGATATAACGGATTCAAGTTTACCTAGTGGTGGGCCAGATTCAATGCCTAGACGTGCTCAAAAAAACAAAAGAGTATGGACAGCCGATGAAGATGCGAAGCTAATTGATGCATTGATGGAGTTGCATGTATCAGGTAAGTACTCGGGTGCAGATAATGGATTTAAACCTGGATACGAAAAGGCGGTGTGAACATTGTTAGATGTTAGTCTTCCTAACTCGGGGTTAAAGGCGGATCCTCATATCAAGTCAAGGTTGAAGACTCTAAAAAAGAATTTTAGCGTTGTGCACGACATGTTAAGGGGCACGGAGGGACGAGTGGTTTTGGTTGGGATCCTGAAAAATGTGTCATGTGTGGGCTGCTTACATCAAGGTATAATGTTCATGTTTTTTTAATAATATGTTATGTGGTTCAAATAATCTAATGCTTACTTTTAACTTTGTTGTAGGATAAGAAACAATCCGCTCCTTTTAAGGACAAGGTGCTACCATATTACGAAAAACTTTGTACTATATTTGGTAAGGATGTAGCTACTGGCTCTCGAGCTGATGATCTTGGGGATGATGATATTGTTCAAGAGATGCCATCGGTTTCTCCCATTGATGTTGATATGGATGTTCCAATATCGAGTGGAGTAGGAAGCAAAAGAAAAAGAAGCAAAAATGTGGAGTTTAGTAACACTTTTAGAGAATGTTCCATCGACTTGACTGACAAACTTGAAGATTCTATTGGTTAATTAGGTGACAAAATAATCGCTAGTGCTAGTCAAGACATTGCTATATTGGATGAAGTTATCACAAATATACAAGGTTTACCACATATCACTCCTCAACAACGTATGAGCGGCATGCACATCATTGGTCATGATGCAAGTAAGGCCCGAATGTTTTTAAATTCATCGCTAGAAGATAAATTGTCTACATTCAAATGCTTGGTGATGGTCCGTTAGATTAGGTGCTAATTAAGATTTACTTGGTTACACATTTTTTGCTCAATAATATGTTTAGTACTATCTTATGTTTAAGTATTATTTCTTTGACACTTTATTGTAATGTTGGTGAAGTCTTTTTCTTATGAAGTGATTTTTATTGGTACGATTTGACTTTTTAGTTTTGTTTTTATTAGTTTTGTTAAGTGAATTGTGTGTATTTGTTGTGATATAACTTTTTTTTAGTCATTTTGTTTCATCGTAAAGATAATATAACAATGATATACTCATAAATGACAAAAAAAATAAAAAAATAAATAAATAAATAAAATAAAAATCGGCAAACTGTAATTATATGACCTCATAGTATTAAAGAAACTAAATAATCAACTTAACAAAAAGAAAAACTGAAAATAAGTTTTCATTCTTTATTGTACCAAACAAAGGAATGAATTCTTTAATCGATTTTGACACTCTATTCTCTAATTTTACCAAACAGTGGAATACAATCTCTTATTTCAGAGTCATTCCCTTTTTCTACCATTCCATTCTTCACTGCATTTCTATTCTTTGTGATTCAGTCGTACCAAATGTCCCCTTAAGAGATGAGTGATAAGGATTTAAAACGTGCGTTTTAAAGGGTCATTTAGTCTCTAAACTCGTTATATTTGATCAATTATTACCCTAAATCATTTCTTTTCGCATTTTAGGTACTTTAGGAGTGAATGTCGGAAAGGAGCAAGTTTTGGGCTTATTTGGACTAGAAAGCGAATAAAACGACCAAGTCACGATAACGTCAGGATAAGGAGGCATGACAGCGTCACAATTCCAACGTGACGCCGTCACTTTCAAAATCAAGATTCCGGATAATGTAAAATTTCCAAGTGACGGTTAAGACCATGGTGATAGCCTAAAGTTGACAGCATTACTAACAAAGGAACAGTGCCCGACAGCGTCACAGATTACAAGGCGGCTGTGTCACAATGGCGACACAGCTAAGAACGAAACCCTAATGACCGCGAGCTAACTGCGTCACAACCAAAAAGTGACGTCGTCACAATTGTATAACTATATATATTTTTCATATGTTTTCCATAAAAAATGTAACATCTTGGAGAGATAACCTAGGTTACGAATTTCAGAGATCTTGTAAGGGTTTTTCAGCCGCCAAACTTCATGTTTCTTGAAGTTAAGTAATTCCTCTTTTATCATTCAATATGTCTATGTGTTGTTTGATTATATGTGTTTCTTTTCTTTACTATAACATGCTCAGCTAAATTATCTAGTGTTTACTTAGTATTAAATGAAACATAGTTATTAATTATTGATTGTCGTCTCTTGTTTAATTAGTTGACTCGCGTTAGGATTTGGAAAACTGGCTTTATCTTTAGTATATTAGCTTGTACATTCGACTAAGATCTTTCTTCACTAGTGTTCCCTAGTTGCTTTTATTCGTTGTATCATGAATTGCGGTTTGTTGATATTAAGAAGCCTTAGTTAGATGGCATATTGCTGATTGGTGACATTAAGACTGCTAACATAAGAAGTTACCACTTTATTTTCCGCATAATTAGTTTAATTAATAAGTTTAAAAACCAAACTCTTCAAACCCCAAGATATTTTAATTGCTTTCTAAAAGATATAAAAATACAAAAAGAATCATCCTTCACCTTTAGACCTAATTTGTCATACACTTCGACCTTCACAACACTATTCCCCTGTAGAACGATCAATACCCCGTGTATTGCCTATATTACACTACAACGATTAGGTACACTGCCTAGGAGGATTGTAAAAATTTTGTGGTTTTTTCAAAATTCCGCTATTAATGAGGTCAAATTATGTAACTAAATTGGCGGAAGATAAGAATTTCGGTTCATCAGAGGTGGTAGGTCCGGCGGTCAGAAGATTTGTGAAGAATTAAAGATGAAGATTATGAAGATTGAGGAGAGAATTGAAGATGTTGGTTACACACTTAACACATAACCCAAAAATAAATATATCGGGTCGGGTCGAATTTATTGGATCAGCATGTTTTTTTCTTCGTTGACCGGTTGAATTTAAATAAGAATGACGACAATTTGGTTATTTGATTTTCTCTAAGCAAGTGACGAATAATGGTGTATGCTTAAGCCGTCTTCTTAAATTTCGAGTGAAAGGAAGCATAAAAGTATAGGAAAGAGAAAAGAAAGGGAAAAGGAAAGGAAGTTGTTAGGTCACCATAATATGAACACAAGTATGTTAAGATGAAGATTAGAATGATAGAGAGAGGTGAGACGGTTAGAACTTTCAGACACATAAGTATAATGAACGATTATGCATAAATGAGAAAGAACCAACACCAACTTGACAGTTCTGCGGTGAAGGCATAAGTATAATGAACGATTATGCATAAATGAGAAAGAACCAACACCAAAGATTATGCATAATGAACGATTATGCATAAATGATAGTTCTGCGGTGAAGGCTTCAAAAACTGCCACCAACTTGGCCGATCAAGTTGGTGTGAACACGGACACGAATCCGTATCATAGGGTTGATATTCAGGCATTGGAAGCTAGGTTTCAACGTCTCAAAGGTGAACGTGGTATTGAGGGTGACACTGCTGGTCCTGAGTTGCGTAAAGCTGCTAGGGTTGTTCTAAACCCTAGCACACATGATGTTCATTCAGATTCTGTTTGGGGTAATACTAATTTGGAAAACACAAGTTATAGTGCTACGTTTGTGAGTGGGTTGGATTCGAGCACTAAAGTCTCTTCGACTAATGCTGCTGATGTGGTGAATGCTTCTAATTCTGGTCCTAACGTGTGTACACCCATGAACATGGTGAATGCTTCTACTTCAGGTCCTAATGTGATTGGTAGTGAAAATAACGAAGTGAGGTCCTTTGCTAATGTTTTAAACCCGGAACGTGTCTCTAGGAAAGTTAATTTTCGTGCCTTGGTGAATGAGATGTGCATTGAAAATCATGATACGGTGCTTCCAAAGGCTGCTATGGAGGGTGTATTCAACCGTTATGAAAATACACTTGTTGGCTTCTTTGTAGGCAAGAATGTTGCATTTCCTTTGGTTCAAAATTACGTCTCCAACACGTGGGGTAAGTTTGGTTTTAAGAAACTTATGAAGAATGATGATGGTGTTTTCCTCTTTAAATTCGATTCTAAAGAGGGTGTTGAGAATGTTCTTCAACGGGGCCCTTGGATTATTCGCAATTCTCCTCTCATTCTCACTAAATGGACTCCTGACGTGCTATTGTCTAAAAGTGAGGTTACTAGACTTCCCGTTTTGGATTAAATTGCATAATGTGCCACTACTTGCATATTCGGAAGATGGGTTGAGCTTAATTGCTACTCAAGTGGGTAAGCCGATTATGTTAGATGCTTTTACTAGTTCCATGTGTGTTGATTCATGGGGTCGCATAAGTTTTGCACGTGCTCTTGTGGAATTATCATCAGAATCTGAGCTTAAACATATGGTGACTATGGCGATCCCAAATAAGGATGATAGTGGTTTTACTACGACAAGTATCAAGGTGGAATATGAATGGAAGCCGCCACATTGTGCGGAATGTAAAGTGTTTGGGCATGTTACTGCTTGTTGTCCTAAGAGTATTCAGGAGCAAAATGATGTCCCTTCCACCTCGAATGTGGAAGAACCTGGTGATGGTTTTAAGGTGGTGCAGAATCAGAAAGCCAAACCTAAAGGTATGAAGATGACTAGTGGTATTAATATGGGTAAGGGTCCTAGATTTGCACCTAGGAAGCAGGTATATGTTGCGAAGACAAAGACACCGGCAGCTGCTAGTGTTAATGCTAAAGGTACACCAATTACTACGTCTAACTCTTTTGGGACTCTTGAGGTGGAAGATGACACGGGCATCCCAAGTACTGTGATTGATTCTACTACTAACGAGGCGAAGACTGGGAAGTCTTCTGGTACTACTAAGGAAGCAGGTATTGATGGTTCTCAGGGGAAGGACTCTCGTGTTGATATTGGTGCGGCTTCTAAGCCTCCAGAGACTGTGACTTCTTCTGCTACCAAGGTAAGTAATCCGTTTTCTAAAGTCGGAAGGTGACCATTCGACAGTGAAGAGGATGAGGTTTTGGAGCCAGATAACCCTATGGCGTCATTTTTGGCTTCGGGGTGGTGGGGTTTTGATCTTGAAGATTTTGATGATTATGCTGAGCAAGTCTACAATCTACCGAGACACTTGGAGGATATGTGTGACATGTATGATGTTAGTCTCTTAGGTCGTGGTAGGAAGTAAATTTGGTTGTTTGGTAGTTCATAAGATTGGCATGTCTTTCTTATGTAATTTGTTTGGTTAAGTGCACTTTTAGTGTGTGTCTGTTGCCCATGTAACGGGCCGAGGTGAGAGATTCACTCTCATCCGTTGTACTTAAATGTTTTTTGGTTAATATATTTTACTAGGGTGCAGGATTACTCCCCTTTACCCAAAAAAAAGAAGAACCAACACCCTCCTAAGAGGGTTTACAATGTATTTATAGGCAAGGGAGCTAGGTCAACACTTCTAGTCCTTTCCCTTTGCCTTATGGGCCTTTGCATAGGCTCATGGCTTACTACATAAGCCTAGCATTAATTACAAACATATAAGCCTATTAAGCAATATACTAATGACCGACACTTGAAATAATAGTTACACGTAATCCCAACAATCTCCCCCTAAGGGTTGGTCATTAAAGTAAATATGATTTCTTGAAGTCTTTCTAGCATTCTTCTTTCTTGTGAGTAGAGATGCTTTGATTATATAGATATATATATATATATATATATATATATATATATATATATATATATAAATAAAACCCTAAACGATTCTCTCTAGGCGATTTTTTACAAACCCTAAACTCCTTAATCGTTTTTTCAATTTCTGCCTCAACTCTTGTGATTCTTTGCATCGATTTACCTTTGTTACTAATTAACTTCATTGTTATTTAGTCCTTGGCTGAATTCGTGCTAAGTTTTACTTGGTTTGTTTCAGTTTTGAACAATCGTTTTTTTAGGGTTTGTAAAAAACGATTTTGGTTTTAAGTTGCGTTGGTGATTTGATCGTCCTTCCCTGGTTTTAATCTTCTTGCTGGTCCTATTCTTATCATTATAACATTGATCGATCATGGGAGCAGGTTAGGATATGGTGCGTATTATCAAAACCCTAACTTTTTAGTTAGGGTTTCGTTCTTGTAACTGTTCGATTGCTGTTTGCTTATTGTTCCTTATTGGAGTTTGATTGGATTGTTTGTGGGTATCTAGAGAGATGGAGAAAGGTTTTCTTGACAAAGATGGTTTTTCGGTGAAGGCTTCAAAAACAGCCACCAACTTGGCCGATCAAGTTGGTGTGAACACGGACACGAATCCGTATCCTAGGGTTGATATTCAGGCGTTGGAAGCTAGGTTTCAACGTCTCAAAGGTGAACGTGGTATTGAGGGTGACACTGCTGCTCCGGAGTTGCGTAAAGCTGCTAGGGTTGTTCTAAACCCTAGTACGCATGATGTTTATTCAGATTCTGTTTGGGGTAATACTAATCTGGAAAACACAAGTTATAGTGCTACGTTTGTGGGTGGATTGGATTCGAGCACTAAAGTCTCTTCGACTAATGCTACTAATGCGGTGAATTCTGGTCCTAACGTGGTGAATGCTTCTAATGCGGTGAATTCTGGTCCTAACGTGGTGAATGCTTCTACTTCAGGTCCTAATGTGATTGGTAGTGAAAATAACGAAGTGAGGTCCTTTGCTAATGTTTTAAACCCGGAACGTGTCTCTAGGAAAGTTAATTTTCGTGCCTTGGTGAATGAAATGTGCATTGAAAATCATGATACGGTTCTTCCAAAGGCTGCTATGGAGGGTGTATTCAACCGTTATAAAAATACACTTGTTGGCTTCTTTGTTGGCAAGAATGTTGCTTTTCCTTTGGTTCAGAACTACGTCACCAACACGTGGGGGAAGTTTGGTTTTAAGAAACTTATGAAGAATGATGATGGTGTTTTCCTCTTTAAATTCGATTCTAAAGAGGGTGTTGAGAATGTTCTTCAACAGGGACCTTGGATTATTCGCAATTCTCCTCTCATTCTCACTAAATGGACTCCTGATGTGCTATTGTCTAAAAGTGAGGTAACTAGAGTTCCCGTTTGGATTAAATTGCATAATGTTCCATTACTTGCATATTCGGAAGATGGGTTGAGCTTAATTGCTACTCAAGTGGGTAACCCGATTATGCTAGATGCTTTTACTAGTTCCATGTGTGTTGATTCATGAGGTCGCATTAGTTTTGCACGTGCTCTTGTGGAATTATCATCTGAATCTGAGCTTAAACATGTGGTGACTATGGCGATCCCTAATAAGGATGATAGTGGTTTTACTACGGCAAGTATTAAGGTGGAATATGAATGGAAGCCGCCACACTGTGCGGAATGTAAAGTGTTTGGACATGTTACAGCTTGTTGTCCTAAGTTTTTAAAGGAGCAAAATGATGTCCCTCCCACCTCTAATGTGGAGGAACCTGATGATGGTTTTAAGGTGGTGCAGAATCGGAAAGCCAAACCTAAAGGTACGAAGATGACTGGTGGTATTAATATGGGTAAGGGTCCTAGATTTGCACCTAGGAAGCAGGTATATGTTACAAAGACGAAGACACGGCTGCTAGTGTTAATGCTAAAGGTACACGGTTACTACATCTAACTCTTTTGGGACTCTTGAGGTGGAAGATGACACGGGCATCCCAAGTACTGTGATTGATTCTACTACTTGACGCGGCGAAGATGGGAGTCTTCGGTACTACTAAGGAAGTAGGTATTGATGGTTCTCGGGGGAAGGACTCTCGTATTGATATTGGTGCGGCTTCTAAGCCTCCGGAGACTGTGACTTCTTCTGCTACCAAGGTAAGTAATCCATTTTCTAAATTCGGGAATGTGACCTGTTCTAACAGTGAAAAGGATGAGGTTTTGGATCCAGATAACCCTATGGCGTCATTTTTAGCTTCTGGGGGTGGTGGGGGGTTTTGATCTTGAAGATTTTGATGATTATGCTGAGCAAGTCTACGATCTACCGAGACACTTGGAGGATATGTGTGACATGTATGATGTTAGTCTCTTAGGTCATGGTAGGAAGTAAATTTGGTTGTTTGGTAGTTCATAAGATTGGCATGTCTTTCTTATGTAATTTGTTTGGTTAGTGCACTTTTAGTGTGTGTATGTTGCCCATGTAACGGGCCGAGGTGAGAGATTCACTCTCATCCGTTGTACTTAAATTTTTTTGGTTAATATATTTTACAAGGGTGCAGGATTACTCCCCTTTACCCAAAAAAAAGAGATGCTTTGATTTCTTTGACTTTATCAGTTTGAGGTCGTTGTATTCTTTGTTCAATGTTCTTTGTGGTTAGGGTGATCATAAGTTGTTGTCTGCCATTCATCAACTTCTTTGGTTAGGCG
The DNA here is from genome assembly GCA_910596185.1 of Chrysanthemum makinoi. NCBI lineage: Eukaryota > Viridiplantae > Streptophyta > Magnoliopsida > Asterales > Asteraceae > Chrysanthemum > Chrysanthemum makinoi. The sequence goes on along the minus strand of OU343221.1, from coordinate 168,817,087 downwards.
TCTCCACGCCTTTCTCCAACATGCTCACACTTCTTATAACTTTGAATTCCAAAATGTGATGTAGTTCTCGAGTCTTTCAACTTTGTAGATTCTTTAACATTGACGAAGAATCATCTTTACTTTTGTGTTGCCTTTGAATATAAGAGAACTTTATATGTGATGTTGTTGGTATGAGCATGGGGAGTTGGTGATGTCTTTCCTCCAAGGAACAATCATCAGTACCTGCATGAATAAGTTAGTGATAAATACCAATCGATCATTGTGGACTTTTCTTAAAGAATTGACCACTGCGATTGTTTTACTGATGAATGTCTTGATTCCATTCACCTTGGTCAGGCGAATCAGTCGTCCGAATCCCGTTGAGAGACAGTTGGCATTACATTGAAAGTTCATGTAATGACCCACATCTTCAGGAATCGATTCTTGAAAGGAATCTCCTTAGAGGGATTTCCAGCACTTACAAGTTCGAATGCCGAGGGTGTTAACAGCATAGTGTGAAAACACATCTCTAATTCTTACAAAGGCTGTTCCTGAAATGGAGGCCCTTAAGTAGGCTAACACGATATACCAAATTATATATACAGTTCAGGTGAGTCGCTGAGGTACACTGAAGCATCACCTCACGACTGTAAACCGTTTGAGACACACTAAGCGTAACCCACAAGGAGTTACCGAAGTGACCTACTGTCAGGGCTGTTTGATGTTGACCCTGGCAGGAGTTTTCATTTAATCACTGAAGATCACATTTATGAATCCCCTCATAATTATTCTCGGCATATTGCTAAGATCTGCATAGGATTCTAGTTTGTGTCACTTGTGTCCTTATTGTTGAACAACAAGTGATGAAAGATCAAGTGTTCCTAAGAGATCCTTTAATGAATCTCGTGGCTCTAGACTCGATTAGTGCGCTTTGGTTTTCCTGAGCGGAGACTAGGGAGAGGGTCTCATTCTTCAATACCAACGATCTCTAAGAGAAAGTTGATAGATTATGTAGGGTTCCCTGTGAGAATGAAACACGATCTTTTGAGAGAACTTGAGTGGCTTAGAAGGTTTAGTGCATTGCGTCACTGGGTCCATGGCGACCTTGTCTTCAATACCGGTGTCATCTTGTGACAACCAGTAGCATATGAGTTGAACCCAGTGTCTGCCCTAAGTTGAATCATATGGATGGCTATTTCTTTTCACCCTTTTCTTTAAATTTTCTTATTAATTCTTCAACTCCTTTCTCCGTTTCTCATATTCTCCTTTTTCAATCATACCTAAGGACTTCTATTTTCTAATTATTGGTGATGTCCTTGGGTAGATCCCTTCGGCTCTGGCGGATCATAGGACGTTTATTCCTAAACTTAGTCAACTTATAACTCCATGACTATCCTATGTTGCCATAAACTCATTCACCTGAAAATCTCTCAAAGCGTTTATGAATAGAAACATGTTTTGAAACACTTCGAGAGTTTTGTATTTTCATAAATACTCCCCCTCCACATGTGCTTATGAGTTTTGACTTAAATCTGCACAGTGGGGGTAGAGCACGCAGTTTTGAATTGATTGAATCCTGATAGATAATTTCCCATGAGACACAGTTACGTTGTATAGTTAAAGAGATCCATTGTCAACTTTTCGGTGAAAACTAGCTCTAATAACTACCTTGAAGATGTGAACAAACTTTGAAAAGGTTGTCAAACCCGTCAAAGTTCATGTCTATCAAGAGTTTCTCGAATTGGTACGATCTACTAAGACATGTCAATTTCTGACATTTCAAAGCTCGTCAATTCATGGGTTAAGTCTTGGCACTTAGAGATTCTATTTACGATCCAACATATTTTGATGAAATATTGGTTTAAAATATGACCATTCTGAGTTTTGCGGGAAGATTTTCACAAAGAACTTTTGTTTGAACAAATAAAGTTAGCAAATACTCCCCCTCAACAAGTAGTAGTTACTTTTTGAGGTTTTGAAAAACGAGAGGGAATACTTGTTCGTTTGAGCAAAATTAAGAAAATATTGAAAATTTAAATAATTTTACTCAAAAGCTTTCGCTCCTTAATTTAGGATTGTGGCACTGAAGCGTACCACAGGGTCCTTTCTTGACAAGTACGGATTGTACACTGTTATATGAGTACAAACCATAGAATATTTATTAATCAATCAAACAACCAAAATCACAGTTAAGAATATTCAAGAATACCAAAAAATTACACAACACCAGCTATTTTCTGAGGACGTTGGAACGTCAGAATAGGAAAGCTTGTTCTTCCTCCCACATAGCTCTCCAGCCTCCTCATCTGATCACGGTGAATCAACCTTTCATCAATCCTCGTGATAAATCGACGAACATCCTTTTGATCCTTTGAATTCCATCTTTTCTTTTTGCTTTTACCCAACACAATATCCTTTAGCCGATAAGTCAATCCATCGCGAACCATCTTCAAAGTGTCGTCACAGAACTTGTGAATCTCATCGAACGCCATGAAGCAATTACTGTGATTCTCACTGCGGTAGACGAATCTGAATTTTGTTTTGTGGAAGAGTTTGCAATGTGGTTCTTGGTTGACTTCATTAAAGTGTAGGAGCGGGGCAGTTAGGTTTAGTTGCTTCTGATAACTTTTGACCCCGAGCTGGAAATCTTCAACTCGTTCTTGGATAATTTTGCTTCGGATGAATATTAGGAGTTCAGTGATGTACGTAATCTGAATATATGTTGGAAACTGACGCATCCTTCCTTGTACCTTGAGGAGATACATATCTTCAATGTCATTGAGAGACAATTCAGGAAAGTCAGCTTCGGAGAACTCGTACTCCTTTTCATCTTGTCTTTTAACAACGATCTTGGTCAAGAAGGAGTAATCCCACTTGGTAGCCGTTTTGACAGACATGATAGCAACTATCCTTTGATCATGCTTCACATCCTTGCTTAACTTACCGACTATGTTGCTCCTGTAGAACAGCCTTCGCCTTTCTGGCCAATGATGAATCCCAAACAGAGCATCATTTTCGTACTCCACTACTTTGTCGACAAACAAGTTGGTGGCGTCTTCTTCGATAGCTTTGTTGGTGGAGAATGAGGCAGCTCGTATGTTGAATGTGAGGGATGTAGCATACTTCTTGCTAATGTTGCTTCCGTGTTGTAGAAACTCTAGGTCGTTGTTAAAGAAGAATATAAACGGGATCTTGGGTTGTTCGGGTCTGCCGATCGTAGGAAGTGGCTTGGTCCAGTCAGTGTAGTAGGGTCCATTTCCTTTGTAGAGTGATCGATATTGGACTCCGGATTAAGCCAGTCAATGTTGTTGGACATTGCACGGGCAATGTTTTCCAAGTGGTATTCCAGCTCAATTGCACTTCCGGATCTTTCATTTAGTAAGGTGAAAGCATCATTCTTGATCCAACGAAGTTCCTTCTTGGTCATCTTCTTGATTTTGAATTGACTTTTTAGTACTTGGACCTGTTCCAGAGTGCGACCATCAACGGGCTCTTGACCTTCATCGCGAGGTGGTTGCGCCTCTACCAAGTTGTTTAACCACTCATACTCCTCTGTGGTATCGTTGTCTAACCAGGAGACAACAGAAGGTTTCCTTCCGTTCTTTCTGGAGGATGATTCAGGTCTTGGTGATGGTTGAGGTGTAGGTTGATGTTCCGGTTGAGGCTCAGGTATCTCATAATCCTCACAACCGGTGTAAGTAAAGTGATCACCGGTTTCTCCAAAGGTGGTGTGGTTTCTGAGTCCTTTGGTGGATCAGATGGTGGTTGCTGAGAACTTTGTTGTGTAGAGGTGGGAGCAGTCTTAGCTGGTGGTGGTGGCATGGTTGATGAAGATCCACCGGATTTCGTTTGTCTTTTGGCATTGGGATCCGGGTCTTTATCGTCATCGTCCCTTGGTCGTTTATCACCCCTCGGATCTTCCTTGCATGATGTACAAAGTTGTCGAGCAACAAGAAGATCATAGAGTTGGTCATCTTCCTTGGTGAAAGATGCAGCTCTAGCAGCCATTTTAGTCACCAATTCTGCAATCAAATCTTCCTCGGAAACGACTGGGGGCTTGACCGGTTTCATTTCCATAACCACCGGTGTAGTAGTGATAACATGCTTAACCATGTGCTTGATCATAGGCTGTAGTTGCTTCTTGAAGAGTTCTCGTGTGACTCCAGGAACCTTATTAGCAAGAAATGCGTGAGTGTAGTTCATGATTTGTTCATTCATCTCTCCCTGAACATCCCGAGAGAAGAACTCTTGAATAGCTTCTCTTTGGTCTTGAAAAGTAGACATTTGTGTTGTGTGATCGGTGACCACTTCGGACAGTGTGTTTACTTGTTCTTGAAGACGGTTCTATTTTCGTGTTTGGGAGTAGTGCACAGCCTTTTGACTTTTGGATTTAACATGAGACATCCACGTGTCAACCTTCTTCTTAACCGATTTTGTTGTTGATTTTGTTGTTTCTTGTGTTGGTGGAGGTGATGACTGTGATGATGATTCAGGCTTGGTGGAGGTGTCATGAGGTGTTTTAGAAGATGGTTTGGGTTGGGATCCAATCATACTACGATATTTCGTTTGATCTATCATGATCCCTGAGTGGTCCTCATCCAGTTTAGTACGCTCTATCATGGGAGTGTCAACAGGGTCACAAGAATCAAATCCAAATTTCTTTAAAATCTCATTTGCATATTTAGATTGATTTATAAAAATGCCTCCGGGACTTTGTGAAATTTGTAATCCCAAGAAAAATGACATTTGTCCCATCATTGACATTTGAAATTTGGAGCCCATCTCCTTAGAAAAACGGTCACATTCATTGGGGTCAGTAGAGGCAAAAATAATATCATCAACATAGATTTGAACGTGAATTAAATGTTTGCCTGACTTTCTGGTGAATAATAATGTCGGATCAACTGCTCCTTTGCTGAATCCAGTAGATAGAAGAAACTTTGATGGCGTATCATACCATGCCCTTGGAGCTTGCTTCAAACCGTAAAGAGCCTTCTTCAAGCGATAGACATGAGTAGGATGCTCTGGATTCACAAAACCTTTAGGTTGGCAGACGTATACGACTTCTTTAAGATCTTCGTTAAGAAAAGCCGTCTTTACATCCATCTGAAATACTACCATATTCTTACTAGCAGCATTAGCCAGGAAAATTCTGATTGCCTCGATGCGTGCAACTGGAGCAAATGATTCTTCAAAGTCAATACCCTCCTCTTGACGGTATCCTTTTGCAATCAATCGAGCCTTGTTCTTTAATACATCACCATGCTCATCAAGTTTTACTTTGAATATCCACTTTAGAGCAATGATCAAAGCACAGTCAGGAGCAGGTACTAATTCCCATACATCTAGTCGATCAAACTCATGAATTTCTTCTTGCATGGCATTGAACCAGCTGTCTTCATTCATGGCAGTTTTAACGTCTTTTGGTTCAATCTTAGAAAGTACAGAGTTGAAGAAGCACCATAAAGCATCAGTTGCAAGTTGTTTACGAGTGGATACTGGACGAGAGGGGGTGAAAAAAACAACCGAAACCCTAAAATTCTCTCTCTCCCTAGGGAGATTTCCGGCGCCGCCCCTCCTATTTTTTCTGGCCAATCAATCATACTGTATCGCCTCTCTACTTCGTGTATGCAATCGTTTCAGTTTGATTGTGTGTTCTAGGGGTGGCGTCTTATTCCTTGATGGTAGTATCTTTCTGAATTTTCTCTAGGTGCGATTTGCGATTACCTATTATTTTATTTTCTGATCGGATTGTCTCTACGATTCTATTGGTTATCATTCTTGGTTTGCAAATCTTGTTTCTACTTGGTTTACTATCACTCATTATTGGTTGATTTTTATTTTATTCTTGATCATGGGTCGGTGCTGTTGGGCGTTGGCATGCTGCCTTACGTGTAGCATGTAACACTTGTGTGGGTTTGTTGATCTTTCATGTGATTCGATAACTGGCTGTTCTTTGGCATGTTCTATATCAGATTGGTGATTTTTTTTTAGGTAAAGGGGTTTACCCCGGTAAATATATAACCAAAAAATAATGTTAAGTACAAATGGAATGTGGCTGAAGTAATTAACCTCCAAACGTGAGTAGTCATAGCGACTCTTTATTTGTCAAAATACTCCAAATGTGAGTAGTCATGAGAGCAATGTTAGAATCCTCCAAACGACGAATACCAAGGCCACCTTCTTTCTTTGGCTTACAAACAGATTCCCACGCAACCTTAGCCTTTCCCCTTTTCATTTCTCCTTGACACCAAAGGAAACCCCTCATAAGCTGCTCTAACTCATGGATAATACGAGTAGGAAGGATAAAAACCGAAGCCCAATATAAATGCATCGAAGATAAAACAGATCTCACCAACTGAAGCCTACCCGCAAGAGATAAGAACTTATTACGCCAATCATTCACACGACCCTCCAATTTTTCAACAAGCACCTTGCAATCCCTATAAAGAAGTCTTGATGATATAAGGGGGACACCAAGGTACCTGACAGGGAGAGAACCCTCTGCAAACGGCATAGACTGGAGAATAGCAGCTTTAATAGCATTAGGAACATTACAAAAGAAAGCTGTACTTTTAGGGATACTTGGGACAAGACCTGAAAAGTTCTTGAAATCCTCCAAAGCCTGCATAATGACATTAATAGAATCCTGATGGCCTCTAGCAAACAAGAAGAGGTCATCTGCAAAACAAAGGTTAATAATTCTCTGTTGCTCACACAAATGATGAAACTGAAAATCAACAGCATTCGAAACCTTTTTCTGCAATATAAGAGTTAGCACTTCCATAACCAGCGTAAATAAGTATGGAGATAACGGGTCACCTTGTCTAAGGCCCCGCTTACCTTTAAACCAGCCATGAAGATCACCATTAACACATATGGAATAAGACGTAGATGAGACACATACCATGATCCAATAACCATTTTGGAGTGAAAACCAAAACCAATCAGAATAGCCCTAAGAAAAGTCCAATCAACCGTATCATATGCCTTCTGAATATCAACCTTAAACGCACATCTAAGAGGACCTCTCCCTCTATGATAATTCCGCATAAGCTCTTGGGTAAGTAATATATTATCAGATATACGACGACCAGGAACAAATGCAGATTGATTAATACTAACCAACTGACCAAGGCCTTCTTTAATACGATTAGCAAGGATTTTGCTAATGCATTTATACATGACATTACAGCAAGAAATAGGCCGATAATCATTAATCTTAGACGGGGTAGACACTTTGGGAATCAAAGATATAATGGTATGATTAATTTCCTTAAGAAGCTTACCATTAATGAAAAAATCACGTACGGCAGTCCTTACCTCAGCACCCACAATATCCCATGTTTTCTTAAAGAAAGCAGCCGTGTAACCATCGGGACCAGGAGCTTTATCATCCCCCATAGAAAAAATAGCTTCCTTAATCTCCGCATCCGTAACATGACGAACCATCGCGCCAGCCAATTGATGAGGAAGAACATTAGAGAATATACCATAATCATCAAAGAGAGTACAATTTCCTTCCATACCAAGAAACTGTTCATAGTGAGCAACAAAAGCACCTGCAACCTGATTACCCTCGTACAAGACATTGTTTTTTTTTTGGTACAGGGTATTCCACCCGGTAAATTATATTACACCAAAAAAATCGTTAAGTACAATGGAATGTGGCTGAAGTACCACATTAACCTCAAGCAACGCTTGAACATCCAACTAAACACTTGTGACATGCCACTAAGCGTTTAAACTAACACTACATACACATACCAAAACTCATATAGGAAATAACCACCTAATGACACACGACTCACCACACAAATCCGCCCAACTCATCGAAGGAGAATTATGAATCAAGTGAGCCTGCCTCCTTAAAAACCCTTTCCAAGCAAAAACCCATTGGGAAAACCTTGGAGTAGGGAAAAAGAGTACAACACTCACCCGAATCTCCAACGAAGCCCAACAACCACCAAGGACATCAACCAGAGGCATAAGACCAGCCTCACGCTCCCAAGAAACGAAACCAGCATCAAGAATAGAACAAGCCATCAAGAATGCATAAGAGATGAAGGCACATGCCACACACGCAAAAAGCTAAGCACATTTGCTCTCCTCTTGAATCTACATGTAAGAAGCTTCAAACGCACCGTTGCTTTAATCACATCAATAACTTGACTTTCAGACCGACGTTGCTGCTTGAAAATTCTATTGTTTCTTTCTTGCCAAATGAAATAAGTCGTAGCCGCAAGTAAAAGCTTAGAAACAACACTCCTTACAGAACGAGATGAAGCCATAGGAGACAAATGATGAACCACATTCTCTAAAGAAGAAGGAATATCCGTAAGACCAGCAAACACCTTCAACGAATCCCAAACCTGAAAAGAATACAAACACTCAAAGAAAAGATGATCATGAGAATCCGGTTGAGTATTACACAAAGGGCACAAAAGAGTTCCAATAGTGGGATCATTAGGGCGAAGCCTATCCCGAATAAGTCTCCTTCTCATCACAAGCCATAAATGAAAAGCATGCCTCGGGATACGGTGCGAGAACCAAACAAGATGAAACCAATCAACAACTTGTCCACACGGCCGAATACACTCCCAAACTGACGACACAGAGAAAGACTTCACACGACCATCCCCCATCTTCCAAACTAACCGATCATCCACATTAGCAGTAATGGTAGGAACTGGTATAGATGTAATCATAGGATACTTAGTGCCCCACACATTCGGCCATGCCCAAGAATCCTCCAAAATAATGTCCCGTACCAAGGAATTAGAAGTAAAACCAGCCCGATATATATCCCTTGAAGACACTATAAGAGAAAGAGGACCAACCGAACACCACTTATCAAACCAAGCAGAAGCCTTCATACCATTACCAATGTTATACCAAACAAATTGCCTGACAAGAGGCCTAATCTGAAGGATCTTCCTCCAACTCCATGACATATTACCACGACTTGGAACATCCCAAAAATTACGCCCACGCAACCTGTATGTATGAATCCATTTAACCCACAAAAATTACGTACAAGACATTGTTTGCATCTCTAACCAATTCAATTCGATTACGGGCACATTTGCTTTTAACAATATTGTGAAAATAGGCCGTATTAGAATCACCAGCATGAAGCCATTGAACTTTAGATTTCTGCTTTAAAAACCGTTCTTCATCTAACGTAGCCTCCTTATATGCAAGAAGATAGTGAGTATGTTCCTCCCGTAAGTCTGAATTAAACAGATCTGTATCAATAGCCTTTTGGACGTCATCTAACTCCTGCCGAATCCTAACCACCCGCTCATGAAGATTACCTTGACTGTGCAAAAGCTTACGAAAAGGAGATTTCAGCCCCTTTAAGCGTTGAACCACACGATACATAGCACAACCATGAACATTAAGATTCCATCCCGCAGTAACCGTATCGCTAAACCCATCTTTATGAACCAAGAAGTTAGAGAATTTGAACGGTTTAGGCTTAGGCTTAGTTACCTAGGGAATACGCAGAACACACGGAGAATGATCTGAAATACGATAAGGTTGAAATATGGCAAACGAACCTGGAAACAAGTCAGCAAACTTCAGATTGCCCATCACCCGATCAATTTTCTTCAATGTACCAAATGAGCCTCTTGGTTTCTGATTCCATGTAAAGTGAAGACCAGTACTATTAATATCCTCAACCTTCATTTTCTGAACACAATCTTTGAATTCACGCATAGCAATGTCAGGAGCATAACTACCACATGAATGATCCTCCAACTTGAGAGCCGCATTAAAATCTCCCAACAAAACCCAAGGCCTAGTACTCATAAATCCAGCATGGCAAACGAGATTGGACCAAAGGGCACGCCGATGAAAATAATAATTATCTGCATATACAAAAGAACAGAAAAAAGTTTTGCTGTCCGCCCGAGTATTAACCTGAACATGCATAACCTGGTTAGTTTGAGACATAATCATAACATCAACAATATCATCATTCCAACCAAGAATAATACGGGACCCCTTATCACACAGACTACCATTTGACGTCCACTTCCACCGACGACAAACTTTACGGCATGTATCATACACCACCGATGCATCAACATGAGATTCCAAGATAGCACATACACTTAGATTATTATCATTTACCACCTGTTTAACCTCTTTTTGTTTAGGGGAATGGTTCAAACCCCTTATATTCCAAGAGGCGATACTAAAAATCAGGGACATTCAGAACATGAGTGCTTGCCCCTGATTTGTCAAACAAATTACGAGTTTCATCATAAACATTTTCAACCACATCATCCTCATCTAATTCATTATTATCATCACCATCGTCATCAGTAGCCAAAGAACCAAACGGGTTAGATGTAGTCACATTGGGTTACTTGTTTTAGGTGTAGGATAGTTAGTACTATAAATGACTTTAGGAGCAGATTGGTTATCCTTATTCACCTCAACATCTTTAACAGTAGGAGAAGTATTATGTGAAGTAGAAGGACCTACCGGGTTAGATGCAGTCACTTTTGGATTAGGGGGCTGATCCGCACTAGTACTAGCACTTCCTTGAACAGGTTTGCTAGTAGAAGGGGTGGAGACAGATTTAGGCCTATACTACATATTTTTACCAACAGGGACCCCATTAAATACAGTACCGGTTCTAGTATCCCTAGCATTCTTTTTAGCTTTACCCTTTTTCCCAACAACTTGAAATCCATCCTGGTTTTCCTCCACAACCGGTGCAGTCACAACTTTCTTAGGACAAGTATCAACAGAATGACCAAATATCAAACAAACATCACATCTAGGAGGTTTCCATTCATATTCCACCCTAATAGTTTCAGAAGAGAAGCCAAGACTATCCATGTATGGGACCCCCACAGTAATAGATTCCTTAAGAGGAGCATGAGAATCAATTTCAATTAAACACCGAGCAAAACTACTCCTACCCCAAGAATCAGTACACATAGAGCTAGTATAGGAATCAAGCATAATAGGCTTACCAATGTGTGCTGCAATAATACTAATACCATCCTCAGAGAATACCTGCAATGGAACATCGTGTAGCTTAACCCATACCGGGATACGGGTTAATTCCTCTTTAGTCAAACTAGTACTCATGGTCCACTTCTTCAGAATAATAGGGCTGTTTTTTATCATCCACGGACCACCTTCTAAAACAGTCTCCGAGCCAACCTGTGAGTCAAACTTAAAGAAAAAGAAGCCTTGTGCATTCATCATAATCCGTTTAAGACCATACTTAGCCCAATTGTTGCGAACAAAGTACTCAACCACTGGGAATGCAATACGCTTGCCAATGAAATATCCATACAAGGTGTTATCAAATTTAATGCTAATATTTTCTACCACCTTACGAGGAATGGACACGTCAACACCATTAAAAACATTATCAACTTTGAGTTCACAAAAGTTAGACTTACCTTTGACAGGATTAGCTTGAGTACCTTGAGTATGAGTCGTTTGAGAACCACTAGTAACTCCCACATATGTCGTTGACTGCTGAATTTCAGTTGTTTGAACAATAGGGCTCTCCTTGGTGTTAGTATCATTCGGCACAATACCTTTTATCTTGCCAGCTAGATTACCCACACGAATACCATCACCTTTAGGAAAAGTATCTTCAGCTTGAGTATCCACCTGATCACCACTTTTTGCAACCCCAATAGCCTCCTCAAGCGAAGGGAAATCAGATTGAGTATAGTGATTAGTTGCATTACCTGCCTCACCCCAAAACAACGAGTCTTGCACATTAGTATTATCATTCAAATCATTGTTAACCTCACGATATTGCAAACTAGTGTCTTGGTACGAATCAGCAGCAAACGAACTCCCAGAAGCTAAATTCGAATCAACATCAGATGTAGCTGGAATAGGGTTGCGTAGAATCCTCATAGGCAATCTGGGTTTAGGCACAACATCACAACCAAATTCGTTCCCTTTCAACCTTTGCATTCGAGTATCCAAAGCTTCCAAATCAACGTTACAAGTACCACTCTTATCCATAATACAAACAAGAACAGCAGCGAACTAAAACAGAAATAGCGAACCCTAAAAAACGATAATCACAAGAATCAAGGAATACCACGTCAAACTTCCAATTCGTTAGCCTTAGAGCAGCTAAGGCATGAGATCAAGCATAAATTAACTAACCAAAATCCTCCATGATAAGCACAAGGAATGAATAAACCGACTACACAAAATCGAAACCCTAAAAGTTCGACAAAAACAAAACTCAAAACCACCTAGCGATCACTAAAAGCTGGACATGATTATGTAATAGACTAGTGTAATCACATAATAGGAACAAATTATAGCAATAGAAAAGAGATTTAAGCTTGCATATTGTCGATTAGAATAGTTAGGGATTAAGGGAATCGGTTTTCTTTTTTTTCTCCAGAGCAATCGACTTTAGGGTTCAAGATGATAGGAATGGTTTCTAGATTGGTGATTTTTTTAAGTGGGTTAAGAGAGATGGAAGTCAAGTTCGTGGGTATACTTGTTCAAAAACCTTCGGCGTGTTCAAGGACATGTGGTACTCGGCTACTTTTTGGTCCTATGTCTGTTTTTACTGGAAGTTAGGGTTGTTCACCCTATTGTGTTTATCGAGCTTCTATCCTTGCGGTTAGGTTTATTGGAAGTTAGGGTTTACATATACCCTAGTTGTATCTTTCTCAGATCTATTCTTAAGGGCAATTTTCTGATTGGTGGTCTTGAGACTTGTTTTGTTGGGACGTTAGGGTTCTTATGGTGAACTCTATTATCTTGTTATGAATGACCCGATTTGCACTTCTATATTCTTACCATGCGTATGCTTTCGTTGAGATACCATGATGTTTCGGGTTATATGATGTTTGGTACATGTTGTACTTACGGGTTGTTCTACTATTACGTTGTTTAATGTGGTGGTTTGAACATGAGTGGAAGTTGTATATCGGATTAGTGGCTTAATGTTTTTCGAGAATTTTGGTTTCGGATCAGCTTATTATCCATATACATTGGTGATGACTAGGTTGTTTGCTGGTCATTTATTGCATGTTTGTTCGAGTGAGCATGTTGGTCATCGTGATGTATATTTTTAAGGACATTCTGATTCTATATTTGGTTATCTTTTTGCTCGTGTACATGTGTATTGGTACACATAGTGATGGTACGAGTCTTTGTATGTTCGAGCTTGAAGGCTGGATACTTGGACTTGTGGTAAGTCTTTGGATTCCTATAATATGGGTTTGTTGACTATTGGGTGCTCATTCATGCCATATTATACGTGAATTCTTCATGGAAGTAAATGTGGACCGCCATAATGATTTAGAAGGCTCAAGTGTTTTTTTTTAGTAGTATTGTAATTTATTATGTACTTTTGTCATTATTGGTTGGTTCATTTTGTTAAGTTATAGGAATGTTTTATCATCCTTATGTGAGAGTCTGTAAGTGTCCTAAGGGACTGAGATGAGGGAAATCACCCTCATCCTTTGTACTTCAATGGTTTTTGGTGTAATGAATTTTACCGGGGTGAATTAACCCTTTAACCCAAAAAAAAAAAAAAAATACTGGACGAGAGGGGTTTCCAATGATGTTGTCCAATGGATGATCATGTGTCCATTTTCTAAGGTGTTCGTGTGGTTGTTGTTGAGGAACTTGTAACACCCCCAATTTCGTGATACGCAGCGGAATTCAAACTGGGTGTTACTTCATGGCACAACAGTCATAACAATAGAAAACGATCTCTAATGGAGTCGTTTTAAAAAGGATTTATCATTCGATTTATATAAATATCAGAGTTTACAAAAATGAGGTCCCGGTAGTTTCACGGTTTACAAAATACATTAAATTGGTTTTCGAATGATAATAAAATTTATAGCCTTCTTGAGTATCCGTGCTCCTCCGTGCCAGCCTCGTACAATATGGACCTGAAATACAAGCTTAAAACTGTCAACACAAAGGTTGAGTGAAATTCATAGAGTTTGTTTGATGGTTGAACACATTATGTTTGTAGTGTGAGCTATAGACTCACACCAATGGTTTGAAAACAAAACAGTTATTATTGCACTAAGCTCATGATACCGAAAACGTTAACAGCTTGTCAATAGAAATTGATATAATAGTTTGCCAGGTCATTGGTCAAACAGTTGCCCTAATAGGTAATTTGCCAATTAACCTATGGCTCTTCAAATAGAGTGCGTTTGTTTACCGGACTTGGTCAAACAAACGGGATTCGTCAATCCCGATAGATCTATCCACCTTATTCGCGTTCACTCGCAAGTGATTAAGTGTTCATGATAATAGGGACTTAAGTTTGGCAATAGTGGTACTTAGTGCACATAATACATTCAGATAAGTATCAAGTTTCAAAGCAATGTGTTCGGTTTAAAATAAAGCATGTATTCCCCCCAAAGGTTTGTAAAACAATTAAGTAATAAAAAGTGGGGCTATGAACTCACCTCAGAGTAAATGATATCAAATGTGTAAAGAGAATAATGGATATGCCGTGAGAACTTTTACGAGCAACCTAGAATAGGATGTTGCAACTTAGGTTTGAAATAATGATGCTAAAGAAATAACAAACCTATATACGTCTCTATGTTGATCATGATGTAGTACATGGTTTTTGTGTATGTCGTTTATAGAAATGGTCTAGTTGTGAAAACGTGTTTAGTTTATATATATCGTACTACCGTTCGGGCCATCACAATTCAGAGGTCATGTAGTAAACGTTCGAGGAGCTAGGACACTTTAAATCGTAAATCCAGCAACTCGTCGAAACGTTTTACTCAAATGAAACCCCTCACATGAAGCTCCCTAGTTTTGTAGCACTTAGTAGATAAAACATAGATTTTGAATGAAGAATGTTATATCATAAAGTTTATCATGTTTTTAGTAAATATCTAGTTTTTACAAGTTCTCATTGCTTACAAGTGATTACAACTTATTAATATGTTCAAGAATAAAGTTTTGGTAAAAATCGTCGGAAAAGGGTAAAATGGTCATTTTTTCGTTACTTGTGAAAACACTATTTCAAAGATTAAATAAAGTTTTGTTAAGTTAATATGTAACTAGCTATGAAAATAACTTGGTTTTGCTTTTAATTGGAACAACAGTATAGTCGTGAAACTATATATATATAGGACAGTTTCAGTTTTTGAAAGATAATGGCCTATTTAAGCGTTTTCAAGGTCCGAGCTTCTTTGCCATTGAAGGAAAACGTCGTTCCGGAAAACTTTCGTGTTTTAACCTTTTGATGATTCGGAGCAGAAGTACCACTTTTAAAACGGACAGACCCTAAACAGCTTCCATTTGACAGTTTTGGCGTTTTGGTTTCGCTAATTTCTTTTGACTATAACTTTTGACTCGTTTGTCCGTTTCGGGTGATTCAAGTTGCTATGTTTACCTTTTTATCTTGTCTACTATAGTATGTAAGTTAGAAAGTCAATATATGATTGGTTTTAATGGTCTCTAATGTGTAGAATATGACTAGTTTACTAGTTGTAGTCGACATAACAGGTTATAAATAAAACCCGAAAACGAAAATTCTCTCTCTCTCCTAGGCGATTTCCAAATCCTTCCCTCCTTAATCGCATTTTCAATCAAATCGGCCTTAAACTTGGATTCTTTGCATCATTCTTACTTTGTTACTGATTAACATCATTGTTAATTTGTCATAGTCTGAATTTTTGCAACGTTTTCTTGTGTTTTAGGGTTATTTTTTTAATCATTTTTTCTAGGGTTTTGGTAATCGTTTTTTGGTTTTCTGCTACGTGGGCTGCTACGATCATCCTTGCTTGGTATTAATATCCTTGCTGGTCTGTTTTTAATCGTATTTAACTGGATTGATCATGGGAGCTGGTTAGAGTATGGTGCGTATCGCTTCAAAACCCTAACTTTTTTAGTTAGGGTTTCGTTTTAATTTATTAACTGTTCGCTTGTGGTTTGTAATCCGATTGGTTGTGGTGTTTGTTTGTCTGGTTTGTGGGGTTTTAGAGAGATGGAGAAAGGTTTTATTAACAATGATAGTTCTGCGGTGAAGGCTTCAAAAACTGCCACCAACTTGGCCGATCAAGTTGGTGTGAACACGGACACGAATCCGTATCATAGGGTTGATATTCAGGCGTTGGAAGCTAGGTTTCAACGTCTCAAAGGTGAACGTGGTATTGAGGGTGACACTGCTGGTCCTGAGTTGCGTAAAGCTGCTAGGGTTGTTCTAAACCCTAGCACACATGATGTTAATTCAGATTCTGTTTGGGGTAATACTAATCTGGAAAACACAAGTTATAGTGCTACGTTTGTGAGTGGGTTGGATTCGAGCACTAAAGTCTCTTCGACTAATGCTGCTGATGTGGTGAATGCTTCTAATTCTGGTCCTAACGTGTGTACACCCATGAACGTGGTGAATGCTTCTACATCTGGTCCTAACGTGATTGGTAGTGAAAATAACGAAGTGAGGTCATTTGCTAATGTTTTAAACCCGGAAAGTGTCTCTAGGAAAGTTAATTTTCGTCCCTTGGTGAATGAGACTCGCATTGAAAATCATGATACGGTGCTTCCAAAGGCTGCTATGGAGGGTGTATTCAACCGCTATGATAATACACTTGTTGGCTTCTTTGGAGGCAAGAATGTTGCATTTCCTTTGGTTCAAAATTACGTCTCCAACACGTAGGGTAAGTTTGGTTTTAAGAAACTTATGAAGAATGATGATGGTGTTTTCCTCTTTAAATTCGATTCTAAAGAGGGTGTTGAGAATGTTCTTCAACGGGGCCCTTGGATTATTCGCAATTCTCCTCTCATTCTCACTAAATGGACTCCTGATGTGCTATTGTCTAAAAGTGAGGCTACTAGACTTCCCGTTTGGATTAAATTGCATAATGTGCCACTACTTGCATATTCGGAAGATGGGTTGAGCTTAATTGCTACTCAAGTGGGTAAGCCGATTATGTTAGATGCTTTTACTAGTTCCATGTGTGTTGATTCATGGTGTCGCATAAGTTTTGCACGTGCTCTTGTGGAATTATCATCAGAATCTGAGCTTAAACATGTGGTGACTATGGCGATCCCAAATAAGGATGATAGTGGTTTTACTACGGCAAGTATCAAGGTGGAATATGAATGGAAGCCGCCACATTGTGCGGAATGTAAAGTGTTTGGGCATGTTACTGCTTGTTGTCCTAAGAGTATTCAGGAGCAAAATGATGTCCCTTCCACCTCGAATGTGGAAGAACCTGATGATGGTTTTAAGGTGGTGCAGAATCGGAAAGCCAGACCTAAAGGAATGAAGATGACCTAGGAAGCAGGTATATGTTGCGAAGACAAAGACACCGGCAGCTGCTAGTGTTAATGCTAAAGGTACACCAATTACTACGTCTAACTCTTTTGGGACTCTTGAGGTGGAAGATGACACGGGCATCCCAAGTACTGTGATTGATTCTACTACTGACGAGGCGAAGACTGGGAAGTCTTCTGGTACTACTAAGGAAGCAGGTATTGATGGTTCTCAGGGGAAGGACTCTCGTGTTGATATTGGTGCGGCTTCTAAGCCTCCAGAGACTGTGACTTCTTCTACTACCAAGGTAAGTAATCCGTTTTCTAAAGTCGGGAAGGTGACCTGTTCTGACAGTGAAGAGGATGAGGTTTTGGAGCCAGATAACCCTATGGCGTCATTTTTGGCTTCTGGGGGTGGTGGGGGTTTTGATCTTGAAGATTTTGATGATTATGCTGAGCAAGTCTACGATCTACCGAGACACTTGGAGGATATGTGTGACATGTATGATGTTAGTCTCTTAGGTCGTGGTAGGAAGTAAATTTGGTTGTTTGGTAGTTCATAAGATTGGCATGTCTTTCTTATGTAATTTGTTTGGTTAAGTGCACTTTTAGTGTGTGTCTGTTGCCCATGTAACGGGCCGAGGTGAGAGATTCACTCTCATCCGTTGTACTTAAATGTTTTTTGGTTAATATATTTTACCAGGGTGCAGGATTACTCCCCTTTACCCAAAAAAAAATACTAGTTTACTAGTTTGTTACTTTTACGACAATATGTGAATTAAAATATGTGATTGAGTATATGTACATCATGAATCAACATAGTAACTATATATATAGCATGCAATTGTTAAGATTATGAATAATAAAGATGAGATGACGGTGGTGATAAGTTGCTTACAACTTTTGGCTTTCAACTAAGAAAGGAGTAGCTTAGTAAGGATAGGACTTTGATTGATTACTTAAGAGTTCGGATTGAGCTAGCTTTCTACACCTTGGCACCCTTGCAATCTTGAAGAGTTGGTGATGAAGTACTAAGTGACTTGAGTGGATCTAAACTCAAGAAGATCACTTAAACTTGCTGGAGATTTGATGTAGTAACTTACTACTTGAAACTTCTTTGCATAAACTTGGAGTTTAAAGATTAAATTATGGAAGATATGAATGATTTATGCTATGAACGACCCAAATCAATGTTTGAGGGTGTTTAGGATGTATTTCACTTGCTATTTATAGGAGGGTAAGTTTGGTTAACCATATATTGGGTTAAATGTTAACCATGGTTAAGTTAGGACACATGTAATGATCTAAATGAACCATGGTTAGGATTAAGCCACCAAAATGATGACTCCCCCCCCTTAGTTCGGCCAAATGAAGATAAGATGACTTAGGTGGATAGTTTTGGTATTATCTTGGTTACAGAGTGAGTTTTGGTTTCGTTAATCGCTAACTGTAAGCCGTTAAGTCACGAAACGTAAAACCGGGTATCGTAAAAATATGAAACTTATAGGAATTGTTAAACTCATCAATATACTCATTATTATCTTATAAAAATAAGTGATAAGTTTAATGGGTCGCGTAAACGCTGTTAAAACTGGAAACGTAAGTTAATACGTGAAAAATGCAATTTATCAGAAAAGAACGAGATTTCAGGGAAATGACCGTGAATATATTTAAAGTAGACTAAAATTAGTCTATAAGTAATATGAGATGTCAAAATGTGGTTTTTGTTATACGTGGGATAACTTAACAGTTATACGTGAAGTCTAAAAGTTACGCGATTTAAGCAAAAATGTAGAACGTACAAGGTTAATTTCTTTATGGTCAAAGGAGGAGGGAAATATGTTTGACTTTTCCAAAAATGTAAAAGTGTCTAAACATCTTAGAAAATACAGTGCAGGAATGGTTAAGGCTGGGTCTACGTAGATTTGTTTAAAACGTAAGTTTAGTCTCGTACGGCTCAGGGTTTATTTGGTAATATTTAAAAGAAATCTTAAAAATTCTCAAATTAATTATGAGTGATCTAAAAATTAATCTGGCGTGGGGAAAATTGTCAAAGTTGGTTTTCGTTATGCGGAATTCAAACTGGGTGTTACTTCATGGCACAACACTCACAACAATAGAAAATGATCTCTAATAGAGTCGTTTTAAAAAGGATTTATCATTCGATTTATATAAATATCAGAGTTTACAAAAATGAGGTCCTAGTAGTTTCACGGTTTACAAAATACATTAAATTGGTTTTCGAATGATAATAAAATTTATAGCCTTTTTGAGTATCCGTGCTTCTTCGTGCCAGTCTCGTACAATATGGACCTGAAATACATGCTTAAAACTGTCAACACAAAGGTTGAGTGAAATTCATAGAGTTTGTTTGATGGTTGAACACATTA
Source organism: Chrysanthemum makinoi (assembly GCA_910596185.1). Lineage (NCBI taxonomy): Eukaryota > Viridiplantae > Streptophyta > Magnoliopsida > Asterales > Asteraceae > Chrysanthemum > Chrysanthemum makinoi. The sequence continues at coordinate 168,797,456 of OU343221.1, read as the reverse complement.
TATTTGTAGTGTGAGCTATAGACTCACACCAATTGTTTGAAAACAAAACAGTTATTATTGCACTAAGCTCATGATACTGAAAACGTTAACAGCTTGTCAATAGAAATTGATATAATAGTTTGCCAGGTCATTGGTCAAACAGTTGCCCTAATAGGTAATTTGCCAATTAACCTATGGTTCTTCAAATAGAGTGCGTTTGTTTACCGGACTTGGTCAAACAAATGGGATTCGTCAATCCCGATAGATCTATGCACATTATTCGCGTTCACTCGCAAGTGATTAATGGTTCATGATAATAGGGACTTAAGTTTGGCAATAGTGGTACTTAGTGCACATAATACATTCAGATAAGCATACAGTTTCAAAGCAATGTGTTCGGTTTAAAATAAAGCATGTATTCCCCCCAAGGGTTTGTAAAACAATTAAGTAATAAAAAGTGGGGCTATGAACTCACCTCAGAGTAAATGATATCAAATGTATAAAGAGAATAATGGATATGCCGTGAGAACTTCTACGAGCAACCTAGAATAGGATGTTGCAACTTAGGTTTGAAATAATGATGCTAAAGAAATAACAAACCTATATACATCTCTATGTTGATCATGATGTAGTACATGGTTTTTGTGTATGTCGTTTATAGAAATGGTCTAGTTGTGAAAACGTGTTTAGTTTATATATATCGTACTACCGTTCGGGCCATCACAATTCAGAGGTCATGTAGTAAACGTTCGAGGAGCTAGGACACTTTAAATCGTAAATCCAGCAACTCGTCGAAACGTTTTACTCAAATGAAACCCCTCACATGAAGCTCACTAGTTTTGTAGCACTTAGTAGATAAAACAAAGATTTTGAATGAAGATTGTTATATATAAAAATTTATCATAAAAACTAAGTGTATACAACTGTAAAATTCTCTCTCCCTAAGGGAGAAATCCGGCAGCCACCCTTCAATCTTTGTCCGGCCAAAATCTACTGCCAATCGTCCTCTCTATCCTTCTCTTAGGGTATGCAATACGATTTAGGGGCTAGATATTCCTATAAGGGTGATTGGATACGAATTTTCCTATATTATTCATGGATTTCTCTATTTTCTGGCCGGAACCCTAATTTGATCTTGAATATCTTTTCGTTTTTATTATATCGATCATTGATCATTCATTGATCCTTGGTCGTTTTAGTGGAATCGATTTCTGATTTAGGGTTTCGACTTTGGTGCTCATCTATTTTATCTAACCGCCTTTACGGTTATATGGGTCGATCTTTGATTGGGATTTAATGTCGGTTCTGTTTCTTTATTTAAAGATCGATCTATTGTTTATTATCCTCATGATGCTGATTGATTATTCTTTGAGGGTTTTGTATCTTTTTGTATCTGGTGCGTGATGCTGGAAGGTGATGATGGATCTGGTTATTACTTGGAACCTTAACCTGTTTAGGGTTTGTTTGTTGATCGTCTGGTCGAATCATGATGGTTGTGGGATGAACGTGGGTATTAGAGAGAGATGAAAGTTAAGTTTTAGGGCTCTTATTCAAAAACCTAACTATACCATTGATCCTGCTGCAATTTTCTTATCTTTGTGGATCGTTTATGTGCTGATAGGGTTTCTTAAAACCCTTTTGGTCATGCTGGCATTGATTCAGTCATTGGAAGTTAGGGTTTCATATAAACTCTATTTACGTGTTGCAAATCCATGGGTTTGTTATTCTGTTTTGGTACGATGCTGCTATGTCATGTTCTTGTATGCTTGTCCTATTTCATCATCTATGACGTAGTTGCTGATTCCTTTTTTGGGTTTGGGTTTGTATTTGCTGGAAGTTAGGGTTGAGTCACCCTATGTTTATGTTTTTGGCTCGGTTTCCCACTCGTTTGCTGCTGTGCTATTGTATATTTGCTGCAACATGGTCATGAGTGTGGTTACTTATGTTATAGATGGAAGTTAAGTTTTTGGGGGCTCTTGTTCAAAACCTCATTCACACGTTCACGGATCAGTTTGCACTCTAATTCATCTTGGGGTCTTGTGGAAGTGTTTATCTATGGTAGTTGTGATCATATTGGCTCAAGTTGATTCAAGTTTCTTGTGATGCTGTATTTATATGATGGGTTGAGCTGTTTGATTGCTTGTAGTTGGTGCATGGTTTCTTTTCCTACTCTTTGTGACCTGAAATCTCATATGACGATCCATGAGTGAGGTAAGTACTATGCTCGATGGGTACCTTTTAATCCCTTGTATCCGGGTAGAATTCTTATTTAATGGGCTGATTGGTACGTTATGTGGAAGATAAGTTTGAAGGGACTTGTTCAAAACCCTTTGTATCATCTGATTATATGTTGAAGATCGCTTGGATGTTTATACGTGGATTCTTCATGGAAGTTAAGGTGGACCGCCAAAGTGATTTAGAAGGCTCAAGTGCGTTTCTTGAGTAGTATTGTCATGTATTTTGTACTTTTGCCATTATTGGTAGGTTCATTTTATTGTAAGTTATAGGAATGGTGTGTCATTCTTATATTCGAGTCTGTAAGTGTCCTAAGGGACTGAGGTGAGAGATATCACCCTCATCCTATGTACCTCATCCCTCACCTCACTCCCTCAACGTTTTTGGTGTAATGAATTTTGCCGGGGTGAATTAACCCTTTTAACCATAAAGTTTATCATGTTTTTAGTAAATATCTAGTTTTTACAAGTTCTCATTGCTTACAAGTGATTACAACTTATTAATATGTTCAAGAATAAAGTTTTGGTAAAAATTGTCGAAAAAGGGTAAAATGGTCATTTTTCCGTTACTTGTGAAAACACTATTTCAAAGATTAAATGAAGTTTTGTTAAGTTAATATGTAACTAGCTATGAAAATAACTTGGTTTTGCTTTTAGTTGTGACAAAAGTATAGTCGTGAAACTATATATATATATATATAGGGCAGTTTCAGTTTTTGAAAGATAATGGCCTATTTAAGCGTTTTCAAGGTCCGAGCTTCTTTGCAACAAAAGGAAAACGTCGTTCCGGACAACTTTCGTGTTTTAACTTTTTGATGATTCGGAGCAGAAGTACCACTTTTAAAACGGACAGACCCTAAACAGTTTCCATTTGGCAGTTTTGGTGTTTTGGTTTCGCTAACTTCTTTTGACTATAACTTTTGACTCGTTTGTCCGTTTCGGGTGATTCAAGTTGCTATGTTTACCTTTTTATCTTGTCTACCATAGTATGTAAGTTAGAAAGTCCATATGTGATTGGTTTTAATGGTCTCAAATGTGTAGAATATGACTAGTTTACTAGTTTGTTACTTTTACGACAATATGTGAATTAAAACATGTGATTGAGTATATGTACATCATGAATCAACATAGTAACTATATATATAGCATGAAATTGTTAAGATTATGAATAATAAAGATGAGATGATGGTGGTGATAAGTTTCTTACAACTTTTGGCTTTCAATTAAGAAAGGAGTAACTTAGTAAGGATAGGACTTTGATTGATTACTTAAGACTTCGGATTGAGCTAGCTTTCTACACCATGGCACCCTTGCAATCTTGAAGAGTTGGTGATGAAGTACTAAGAGACTTGAGTGGATCTAAACTCAAGAAGATCACTTAAACTTGCTAGATATTTGATGTAGTAACTTACTACTTGAAACTTCTTTGCATAAACTTAGAGTTTAAAGATCAAATTATGGAAGATATGAATGATTTATGCTATGAACGACCCAAATCAGTGTTTGAGGGTGTTTAGGATGTATTTCACTTGCTATTTATAGGAGGGTAAGTTTGGTTAACCATATATTGGGTTAAATGTTAACCAAGGTTAAGTTAGGACACATGTAATGATCTAAATGAACCATGGTTAGGATTAAGCCACCAAAATGATGACTCCCCCCCCCCTTAGGTCGGCCAAATGAAGATAAGATGACTTAGGTGGATAGTTTTGGTATTATCTTGGTTACGGAGTGAGTTTTGGTTCCGTTAATCGCTAACTGTAAGCCGTTAAGTCACGAAACGTAAAACCGGGTATCGTAAAAATATGAAACTTATAGGAATGATTAAACTCATCAATATACTCATTTTTATCAATGGGTCGCGTAAACGCTGTTAAAACTGGAAACGTAAGCTAAATACGTGAAAAATGCAATTTATCAGAAAAGAACGAGATTTCAGGGAAATGGCCGTGATTATATTTAAAGTAGACTAAAATTAGTCTATAAGTGATATGAGATGTCAAAATGTGGTTTTCGTTATACGTGGGATAACTTAACAGTTATACGTGAAGTCTAAAAGTTACGCGATTTAAGCAAAAATGTAGAACGTACAAGGTTAATTTCTTTATGGTCAAAGGAGGAGGGAAATATGTTTGACTTTTCCAAAAATGTAAAAGCGTCTAAACATCTTAGAAAATACAGTGCAGGAATGGTTAAGTCTGGGTCTACGTAGATTTGTTTAAAACGTAAGTTTAGTCTCGTACGGCTCATGGTTTATTTGGTAACATTTAAAAGAAATCTTAAAAATTCTCAAATTAATTATGAGTGATCTAAAAATTAATCTGATGTGGGGAAAATTGTCAGTGTTGGTTTTCGTTATGCGCGGGATGTTGAAATGGTGTTCCGACCAAAATGAAACTTTAAGACGATGTTTTCTTAATAACGTTTGCGAAAATGATCTAACGATTGTCAAACTCTCAGGTCATTACTAAAATAATTTATCTTACGAGAATGTGAAATAAAAATTTTACGGGATGAATAGTGAAAGTGAATAGCAACTTTTCAAAAATATGAAAAGTAACCCGAAAAATGCGTGTTGTTACAGAACTGAAGTAGCAGAGTCGTTTTCTCCTGATGAAGATGGTTCTGATGATGATTCAGGAGCAAATATGTTTTCAAATGGAGCATCTTCAGGAGTAGCAAAGGGATTATCTCCATCATAGGTGCAAGAAACCATTCCATGATGTACACTCGATGATTGAGGATTTGTTGATGAGACAGAGTGATCAGCAGCAGGAGCTTCTTGACTTAATGACATAGAGACTGAAGGGTTAACTTCATTGACAGGGATAGGAGCAGCCTTTATTGATGGATTTGACAGATCATTAGCAATTGGCTCATTGTGTTCATCAAACATTGGATCAAACAATTTCTTCAAATCAACTTATGAGGGAGGTACATAAGGAGTTGCTGGTGAGAGATTTTGTACAAGAGAAGAACTAATGGGACTACTTAATGAAGGTTGTGAAGCGGGTCCAGAACTTGATCGTCCTGGAGCCATTTTCCCGGACAGCTCATCGAATGTGACGTGAATAGTTTCCATGATATCTCGAGTTCTTTTGTTGTAGATTCGGTAACCCTTCTTGTTTGATGCATAACCTACAAAAACTCCAATGTCCGCCTTAGCTCTTAATTTACCTAAATCTTGACCGTCATTCGTTGGATAGCACAAAGCACCGAACACACGAAGGTAGGAGAGATCAGGTTTTCGTTTATGGACAAGTTCTTATGGAGTTTTTCGATGTGAGGTGTGTACAAGGGAACGATTTTGGGTGTAGCAAGCAGTGGCAATGGCTTCAGCCCAAAGAAACCTTTGAATAAATGAGCATTGTTCTTGCGGCTTCCACAAGAGTTCGATTTCGCCTTTCAACTACACCGTTCTGTTGAGGAGTTCGTTGAACACTTCTTTGATGACTGATTCCAATACTTTCATAAAATTGACTTAAGTCTTTGTTAACAAACTTTGTGCCATTGTCTGTTCGAACAATTCTAACATTATTGTTGAGTCGAACCTGAAGCTGCTTGATAAGTTTGATGATGACATCTGGAGTTTCATCCTTTTTCCTCAAAACCTTTACCCAAGTAAATCAAGAGTAGTCATCAACAACGACTAAGATATATTTCTTCCCATTTATCGTTTGCACTCTCATTGGTCCGCACAAATCCATATGAAGGGTATGCAGAACTTCCATTACTGAGTTTGTGGGTTTGGGTTTGTGGGCATATTTCTTGCTTTTTCCCAATTGACATGCTGAACATAGATCATCTTTTTCATACTTTAATCTGGGTAAGCCTCTTACAAGATCCTTTCTGGAAAGATTATTAATGGTGCCGAAGTTCAAGTGATTGAGATGACGATGCCATAACCATGACTTTGTTTTCGAAGCCTTTGACAACAAGCAGAGTGGAGAAGACTTCATCACGTCTTCGATAGAGATGGTGTATAGATTTGTACCATGAGTTCCTTTTAACAATTCCACACCATCAAATTCTCTAACGAAACAAGTATGTTTTCGAAAAGCCACTTCTAGATCGGAATCACATAATTGACCAACAGAGAATAAGTTATGACCAAGACCTTCAACATAATATACCCTGGAGATTACACTTTTACCAACAACATAGTCTCCATAACCCATAATTGCACCAAAATGGTCGTTCCAGAATCTAACAGTCCCGATAAATTTACTCACGAAGTTCATGAGCCGCGAGCGATCTCCAGTCATATGGTTGGAACAGCCTGAGTCCAGGTACCATAGAACGATTTGAACAATCTGCAGTTAAACACAGACAAGAATGGATAACTGGATAATTGGGATCCCCATGCAAGAATGGGTTCCATTTGGTTAGTAACAGTGATTGGAACACCCACATCGGAAGTAGGAACAATGGAATCATCAGGAATAGATGCAGAACTAGTGTCCGTATTTGACCTATTCAAAGTATGTTCACTTTTTTGGGGTAAAAGGGTTAATTCACCCCGGTAAAATATATTATCCAAAAAAAGGTTAAAGTACAAAGGACGAGAGTGACTTCCCTCGTTTTAGTCCCTTAGGACACTTACAGACTCGAATATAAGAATGACATACCATTCCTATAACTTACAATAAAATGAACCTACCAATAATGACAAAGTACATAAAAATGACAATACTACTCAACAACAGTACTTGAGCCTTCTATATCACTATGGTAGTCCACCTTAACTTCCATGAAAATCCACGCATGAACATCCACGCGAACTTCAACATAACATCTGTTTATAGTATCACGAACAAAATTTTAAGCAGTAACCCTAATTCTCTCTCCCCTAGGGGCGAAATCCGGCCACCCCTTCCCCCACCTCCTAATCGCATAAAATTGCCTTTAATCCGCCTCTCTATTGTTCTTGTAATAATATGCAATCGGATCTAAGGGTAGTAATCATCTGGGAAGGGGTGTGTTCTTGTTTCTCATGCATTATTTTCTGATTTCGCCCTTTTTCTAACCCTAATCGATTTTCATTATAGTCGATATTGTAATCGACCTCCTTGTTAGGGTTTAGTTTGGTTTATTTATGTATACCTTAAACGATTACTTGGCTTCTTATAATCGTTATTCATTATAATCGCTTGTTAGGGTTTCGGGTTTGTTGGATCGTTTTGTATCAATTGTGATTACCTACATAATTAACGATCCTATATTGTTATTATACTGGTCGACTTTATGGGTCGATTGGTTTTTGGATTTGTGCTTAAAGCTTATAAAACCTTTTTTAGGGTTTTATTATTCCGATTGGAAGTAACTCGTTTAGAGTTTTGGTATTCTGGAAGTATACCCCTCGTTAGGGTATTGATGAAGGGCTGGTCGTTCTGGTGATGAAGGTTGTTTTGATTATGTGGGTTTGGGAGAGTGTGATGTTCTAACTGGGTAGATGTTTTGCGTGCTGCTGCACTTGGAAGATAAGTTTAGGGTTCTTATTCAAAAACACCTTAGATCGTTTGGTTGTGATTTGATCCTGCACGAGTACATGTTTATCATGTTGATGGATCTGGTTCTTGTTCATTCGATCTACTTGTTAGAGTTTTAACACCCTTGGTTCGTTGCATTGTGTCTTTGATCATTCTGATATTGGTTCCTTTATGGCTGTTTTGATGGGGTGATCTTGGCATGTACTTTGCATGTTCGTTGTTCGCTACATGGTTGTTAGGGTTTCTACAACCTTATGTTTATTCATTGGTTAATTAGTTCTTTTGCAGCTGTTCTAATTCATAATCAAAGGCTGTTGATATTGACTTATTACTGATGAGTGGTAGTTGTTGTCACTTTTCATGGTGATTACATTGGTGGTTAGGGTTCTTTCAGCCCTATGATCGTTTCTACATGTTTCAGCGGATGGGTTGTTTGATGTTGATGTTTATTGCTGTTGGAATCGTTTCTACATGTTGAAGAATGCTTGGATGTTCATACATGGATTCTTCATGGAAGTTAAAGTGGACTACAACAGTGATATAGAAGGCTCAAGTTTTTTCTTGAGTAGTATTGTTAATTTTTATATACTTGTGTCATTATTGGTAGGTTCATTTTATTGTAAGTTATAGGAATGGTTGTCATTCTTATATTCGAGTCTGTAAGTATCCTATGGGACTGAGATGAGGGAAATCACCCTCATCCTTTGTACTTCAACGTTTTTTGGTGTAATGCATTTTACCGGGGTGAATTAACCCTTTTACCCAAAAAAATAGTATCACGAACACCACAAACAAAACCTTCATGATCATGTAGCACCACAACGCAGCAACTCACCAACTTACACCCCACGATTCCCTTTCCCACAGCAACCATGATAAGTCACACATCACAAACAGAGGGCCTTATGCAATCCGAATGGAATTGCAAGGCTTCAGGCGCATGTAAGAACTAGAACAACATAGGGACTAACAACGATGCAGCATTGGATCATCAAAGTATGTTCACTTCATAAAGGAATAGTTCTACCAGTAGGCATCCATTTTCTAATGGGCATTGTCTTAGCAAATTTAGGGCACAACTCGTTAAGATTAAACTTACGACCAGTAGGTATCCATTGATAACCTATATTACTAAATTTTCTTCCTGTGGGTTTCCAATGTTTTCTAACTTTCTTTCGCCTATGCCTTTAAGCCTTCTTAGCTTGATTTTTGACATTAACAATATTAACTGGGCATTTAACAGCATTAATTAAACCATTCACACCACATTCATGATTAGTAACAGAAATCAAGCAATCATCATTACATGGTTTGCAGATAGTAGCAGAATTCGAATTAATTACAGTACGCTTATAGCTAATACTAGAATCAACACGATTCGTTTTATACAAGAGAAGAACTAATGGGACTACTTAATGAAGGTTGTGAAGCGGGTCCAGAACTTGATCGTCCTGGAGCCATTTTCCCGGACAGCTCATCGAATGTGACGTGAATAGTTTCCATGATATCTCGAGTTCTTTTGTTGTAGATTCGGTAACCCTTCTTGTTTGATGCATAACCTACAAAAACTCCAATGTCCGCCTTAGCTCTTAATTTACCTAAATCTTGACCGTCATTCGTTGGATAGCACAAAGCACCGAACACACGAAGGTAGGAGAGATCAGGTTTTCGTTTATGGACAAGTTCTTATGGAGTTTTTCGATGTGAGGTGTGTACAAGGGAACGATTTTTGGTGTAGCAAGCAGTGGCAATGGCTTCAGCCCAAAGAAACATTGGAACCTTTGAATAAATGAGCATTGTTCTTGCGGCTTCCACAAGAGTTCGATTTCGTCTTTCAACTACACCGTTCTGTTGAGGAGTTCGTGGAACACTTCTTTGATGACTGATTCCAATACTTTCATAAAATTGACTTAAGTCTTTGTTAACAAACTTTGTGCCATTGTCTGTTCGAACAATTCTAACATTATTGTTGAGTCGAACCTGAAGCTGCTTGATAAGTTTGATGATGACATCTGGAGTTTTATCCTTTTTCCTCAAAACCTTTACCCAAGTAAATCAAGAGTAGTCATCAACAACGACTAAGATATATTTCTTCCCATTTATCGTTTGCACTCTCATTGGTCCGCACAAATTCATATAAAGGGTATGCAGAACTTCCATTACTGAGTTTGTGGGTTTGGGTTTGTGGGCATATTTCTTGCTTTTTCCCAATTGACATGCTGAACATAGATCATCTTTTTCATACTTTAATCTGGGTAAGCCTCTTACAAGATCCTTTCTGGAAAGATTATTAATGGTGCCGAAGTTCAAGTGATTGAGATGACGATGCCATAACCATGCCTTTGTTTTCGAAGCCTTTGACAACAAGCAGATTGGAGAAGACTTCATCATGTCTTCGATAGAGATGGTGTATAGATTTGTACCACGAGTTCCTCTTAACAATTCCACACCATCAAATTCTCTAACGAAACAAGTATGTTTTCGAAAAGCCACTTCTAGATCGGAATCACAGAATTGACCAACAGAGAACAAGTTATGACCAAGACCTTCAACATAATATACCCTTGAGATTACACTTTTACCAACATCATAGTCTCCATAACCCATAATTGCACCAAAATGGTCGTTTCATAATCTAACAGTCCCGATGAATTTACTCACGAAGTTCATGAGCCGCGAGCGATCTCCAGTCATATGGTTGGAACAGCCTGAGTCCAGGTACCACAGAACGATTTGAACAATCTGCAGTTAAACACAGACAAGAATGGATAACTGGATAATTGGGATCCCCATGCAAGAATGGGTTCCATTTGGTTAGTAACAGTGATTGGAACACCCACATCGGAAGTAGGAACAATGGAATCATCAGGAATAGATGCAGTACTAGTGTCCGTATTTGACCTATTCAAAGTATGTTCACTTTTTTGGGGTAAAAGGGTTAATTCACCCCGGTAAAATATATTATCCAAAAAAAGGTTAAAGTACAAAGGACGAGAGTGACTTCCCTCGTTTTAGTCCCTTAGGACACTTACAGACTCGAATATAAGAATGACATACCATTCCTATAACTTACAATAAAATGAACCTACCAATAATGACAAAGTACATAAAAATGACAATACTACTCAACAACAGTACTTGAGCCTTCTATATCACTATGGTAGTCCACCTTAACTTCCATGAAAATCCACGCATGAACATCCACGCGAACTTCAACATAACATCTGTTTGTAGTATCACGAACAAAATTTTAAGCAGTAACCCTAATTCTCTCTCCCCTAGGGGCGAAATCCGGCCACCCCTTCCCCCACCTCCTAATCGCATAAAATTGCCTTTAATCCGCCTCTCTATTGTTCTTGTAATAATATGCAATCGGATCTAAGGGTAGTAATCGTCTGGGAAGGGGTGTGTTCTTGTTTCTCATGCATTATTTTCTGATTTCGCCCTTTTTCTAAACCCTAATCGATTTTCATTATAGTCGATATTGTAATCGACCTCCTTGTTAGGGTTTAGTTTGGTTTATTTATGTATACCTTAAACGATTACTTGGCTTCTTATAATCGTTATTCATTGTAATCGCTTGTTAGGGTTTCGGGTTTGTTGGATCGTTTTGTATCAATTGTGATTACCTACATAATTAACGATCCTATATTGTTATTATACTGGTCGACTTTATTGGTCGATTGGTTTTTGGATTTGTGCTTAAAGCTTATAAAACCTTTTTTAGGGTTTTATTATTCCGATTGGAAGTAACTCGTTTAGAGTTTTGGTATTCTGGAAGTATACCCCTCGTTAGGGTATTGATGAAGGGCTGGTCGTTCTGGTGATGAAGGTTGTTTTGATTATGTGGGTTTGGGTGAGTGTGATGTTCTAACTGGGTAGATGTTTTGCGTGCTGCTGCACTTGGAAGTTAAGTTTAGGGTTCTTATTCAAAAACACCTTAGATCGTTTGGTTGTGATTTGATCCTGCACGAGTACATGTTTATCATGTTGATGGATCTGGTTCTTGCTCATTCGATCTACTTGTTAGAGTTTTAACACCCTTGGTTCGTTGCATTGTGTCTTTGATCATTCTGATATTGGTTCCTTTATGGCTATTTTGATGGGGTGATCTTGGCATGTACTTTGCATGTTCGTTGTTCGCTAGATGGTTGTTAGGGTTTCTAAAACCTTATGTTTATTCATTGGTTAATTAGTTCTTTTGCAGCTGTTCTAATTCATAATCAAAGGCTGTTGATATTGACTTATTACTGATGAGTGGTAGTTGTTGTCACTTTTCATGGTGATTACATTGGTGGTTAGGGTTCTTTCAGCCCTATGATCGTTTCTACATGTTTCAGCGGATGGGTTGTTTGATGTTGATGTTTATTGCTGCTGGAATCGTTTCTACATGTTGAAGAATGCTTGGATGTTCATACATGGATTCTTCATGGAAGTTAAAGTGGACTACAACAGTGATATAGAAGGCTCAAGTTTTTTCTTGAGTAGTATTGTTAATTTTTATATACTTGTGTCATTATTGGTAGGTTCATTTTATTGTAAGTTATAGGAATGGTTGTCATTCTTATATTCGAGTCTGTAAGTATCCTATGGGACTGAGATGAGGGAAATCACCCTCATCCTTTGTACTTCAACGTTTTTTGGTGTAATGCATTTTACCGGGGTGAATTAACCCTTTTACCCAAAAAATAGTATCACGAACACCACAAACAAAACCTTCATGATCATGTAGCACCACAACACAGCAACCCACCAACTTACACCCCATGATTCCCATTCCCATAGCAGCCATGATAAATCACACATCACAAACAGAGGGCCTTATGCAATCCGAATGGAATTGTAAGGCTCCAGGCGCATGTAAGAACTAGAACAACATAGGGACTAACAACGATGCAGCATTGGATCATCAAAGTATGTTCACTTCATAAAGGAATAGTTCTACCAGTAGGCATCCATTTTCTAATGGGCATTGTCTTAGCAAATTTAGGGCACAACTCGTTAAGATTAAATTTACGACCAGTAGGTATCCATTGATAACCTATATTACTAAATTTTCTTCCTGTGGGTTTCCAATGTTTTCTAACTTTCTTTCGCCTTTGCCTTTAAGCCTTCTTAGCTTGATTTTTGACATTAACAATATTAACTGGGCATTTAACAGCATTAATTAAACCATTCACACCACATTCATGATTAGTAACAGAAATCAAGCAATCATCATTACATGGTTTGCAGATAGTAGCAGAATTCGAATTAATTACAGTACGCTTATAGCTAATACTAGAATCAACACGATTCGTTTTATTCAACTCAAACTTAGTGTTCCTAGGGTGGTCTTCTACTCTCTTCCAATGCACATTCTTAGCTTGCGAGGTCCTATCTTGCTTTGTATTGCCTGGATGCTTTGACCCGCTTGCTTTTATGTCACTGATTACTCCTGTAGAGGGAATTATGGGAACATTAGTTGGTTGGGCTACTTTTTGCATTCCTGAACTAGAAGTGCTGGGATCTGAACTACTTGAAGGCACTTTAGAGTTCACTTTCTTAATACTGGGCATAGAATGGGTTGCATACTTGGCACTAGGCATAGAACAAGGCATCACAGCTTTATCTTTCGCACCTAAGGATTTAGGACATGTTGCTATTAAACATTCTAACAGCTCCTGAGATCGTTTGGCCTGAATGCAAGCAAACCTAATTTCTCTATCAAGTGGCTTATTTATGAAATCCTCTTCTACAATCTCACGGAGACATTCTAGACTATCCTTAAGGTGAGCGAAATAGTTGTGAAACAAAAGTTCGTTATTTCTAAGATGAGGAGGAATGTATTTAACAGTCACAGTATATTTGGAGTCTGCAGATGACTTTGATGCAACATTCTCATTAAAGACAAGTGGCATTTTCCCTTTTTCCTGACTCTTCAGATTCTCAATTTCCTTTTGTAAAGACGTTATTTTTTCGTTGTTCTTGTCACGAGTGACTTTCATTGAATCATATAACTCCTTAAAGTGTCGTTTAACCTTTTCATTTTCTTCTAGAAAACTCTCATTTTCCTTTTGTAAAACATTAACCAGGTTTTGAAGATGAAAAGTTTGAGAACACTGAGAATCTAAAGGAGGAGGCATTTGGGAGCCAGTCACATTGTTCTTTTCACCCTTTAATTGTGAAATTTGGGCTTTCAACTTTCTAATCGTGTTACAATGAGCTTGAATCAGTTCGTCACGTTTGTTTATTTCAAAAAGTGCATCAAACTCTGGAACATTTGAGGATGTCTTGATGTTTGAGATTTTGACATTTTCTTTGAGATGTTGATATTTTAGTTGCAAATCAAAATGTTCAACTTCTAGCTTAGAAAAATGTTTTAACAAATTATCGTGATCATCCTGATCAATTTTCTCATTTACTTCTGAGTTTTTGTTTTCAAGCTCAATGACACGATCATGGGAAACTTTCAAGGCAACAGTTAATTCATGAAATTGAGAAGCAGTAATAGAATGCTTAGTAACAGTATAAAACACATCTTGAGCCACACAACTTAATACTAAGTTCTCATTTAAGATATGCAGATTCTTCCTTTCAATTTCATTATATTTGAGTTCCCGTTCATAATCATTTACCTCAACTATCATTGCATCAAATTCCTTTTCCATTTCTTTGATATCTGAGTTAATCCCTTTTTGAAGACTCTCAAATTGACCTTTTAATTATTTAAAGAAAGACATGAACTCAGTTAAATAGCATTCTTTAGTTTACTCAAAACCCCTTTGCCCTTCAGTTATTCCTGTAGGTGTGATTCTCTTCTAACATGTCTTCTCAAAATCAATGAATAGTTGATACACAACATATAGGATGATTAAGGTCTTACTATTAGTGGAAATAGTTCTAGGAACTAAATGCATTGGTGTATTCGGAGGATACACAGTAGCTGCAGGCACTTTCCTAAGGGGAGTGTTTGTTTCAAGAAGTTCTTTAGCTTTTTGCTTATCCATATCTTTCTTCCAAAAAATTTGTTTTGTGGTTAATTGAGTTTGAGGCTTAAACCTGTTCAGGGAGATCCAATTTTCGTTTGTGTAATCATGGGGTTTGATTGTTATGTTATTATTGTTACATTTAGGATCTTCTAGCTTCTCATCCATTTTCTCCCTAAAGGCATCTTCTAATTTTCTATCCTCTTCCATGCTTCCAATACATGAAGGTGTTTGCCTAGGCTTAAGGATCTCATTACCATCATATACAATCTTATGGAAAGCTTTAGCTCTTTTACAATACTCGGGATTTGTTTCCTCTACTAGGGGAATACTATGCTTATCGCTTAAGACTCTATGCTTAGTGATCATGTGAGCAGTCTAAATGGTGTTTCCTTGTACGCACAACTTATTTTCAAGCTTGTTTTTCAAAGTTTTTAGATTAGAAAAGTCATTCAAAAGTTTTGATTCCTTAGCATTAAATTCTTGTTTATGCACTTTAACATTATCTTGAAGCTCTTGCTTTTGCTTAACAGTTTTAGAAAGCTTTTCTTGTAAGGAGTTTAACTCTTATTTTAACACTTCTTCTCTAAAATTACTTTTTCTAATAATTGTACGCATTTGGTCATCCATTTCCTGCTCATGGGTAGTTAACTCAAACTTAGCACGTTGTTCATAAATAGCAACTTGTTCTTTATAGGCATTCTGTTCAGAGATAGCAGAATCATCAGGGGCACATGCAGTGTATTCATCAAGAACATAGTCATCATTGACTGCAGAAGATACATCACTTGGTACAATTTTACTTTCACTTTGTCTCACATATTGATCATATGGGACAATATTACTATTACCCTCATTATCAATATCTGATTCATAAGTTTCAAGAGATTGTACTTCGTTATGTATCTTTTGCTCATCCACCTCATCGTATAGTTTTAATACCTCTGATATGATTGATTCTTTGGATGGACCAGACTGTTGTGGTGATGAGACCTTTGGAGAGACCATAGGTGAGATGCTAGCCATGAAGATTGTCTGGGCTGTAGGTTCATCATCGACATCAGAGTCAAATGCATCACAGTCTGCAACTTGAAAGGCATTTTGATGATTGTGACCTATTTCCTGAATTGGCTGCTCATCCACATCAGCATCATATGTCTTAGCATTCCCTTCTGCAAGAAACAACAACTCCTCTTCATCCAAAGCTGCTCCATTATCCTAAGCTTGCACAAGCAACATCTTGTCTCTGAAGTATTCTGCATTCTGTGGTCGTTTTGGAGATGTGCAGTTACTCGCAATATGTCCCTCACCACCACAGTTGTAGCATTTGTATGGCTTTGCTTGCCCTTGATTGGCATTTCTTCCACGATTCTGATTAGCCACATATCCTCCACCTACTCCAGTATTACCATAACCTGCTCCAATCATTCCTTGTTCATACCGTCTTCCTTGCACATTCTGCACCACTACCTTACCATCTCTGACAGTAGCTTGATTGTGTGGATTGGATGCTATTCTGAGGTTATTGTTGGTGTGTGGAGTGGAATTCATATTTTGACTAACCATGAGAGACAGTTGATTTATGAAGTTTTCCATGAGTGTGTTTGAGTCTGGAGGCTTATATGCTGGATCAGGAATGAGCTTGTAATTACCATTACCCGTGGGTATGACTTGAGAAGCTTTGGTGGTAATTCCAACATTGGTGTAAAAGGCTGTTGAATCATTTGACGAACTTGTTTCTCCTTATTTAGATTTGAATTGTTCAAGAATCCTTCGTTCAAACATAGCATGTCTCTCATTCTGAAGAAGGAAGGCATACAGTTGCTCATAGTTGGTGTTCTTTAATCCTTTTGTTAGTTTCACAAAGGTGACAAATTTGTGCCATTCGGGATTCATGTTGTTCACAAACTTTGAGTTCAGCTGAATATTTGGCATGGTCATTTTGATATTCCTCATGTCATTCACAAGTTTGTGGAATCTCACGTAATATTCATACACACTTTCTTCTGGTTTCATCTTAAAGTGCTCAAATTCATCATACAGTTGTGATTCTTTGTCTTCCTTAGTTAATTCAGAACCCGAGAGAAGCATCTTGACATTATCCCAAATAGCCTTGGCTTCAGTGTTGTGATTGATAAGCTTGTAGATATCTTTTGGAAGACCCTGAAGTATAATGTTTGAAGCCCTGATATCAGCATCGTATCTCATTTTCTCCTTATCACTGAGTTCATCATACGTCTTTGGTCTGTCCAAACCTAAGATCATTGTACCATCCGCAGCAGTTTCAAGAACATCTCTGGTAGTCTCAATTTGATAAGGTCCTTCATCAATTGACTTGAGAATGTTTACCCCATTTTCCTTTCCCAGACAATACAACCTAATTCGTTGAGCCCATGAGTCATAGTCAGTTCTGTCAAGCATGGGTGGACGAGTATCTGATCCAGCTGCTTGAACGTCCTCAGCTACAGAAGAGATGATTGTAGGCATGTTGGTAGACATGTTTACAGATATCACGGGATTTTATAACTCTGTAATTAAACCGGGAAATAGATTCTTTCACGGGATTTTACTAAATCAAGAGAAAACCGTATTAGAAACAATAATCAACCAAGTCACTATAACCCTTGAAGACAAGTCGCTAAATCACCAAGTTGCTAAGTAACAACTCGCTATGAACCAAGTCGCTATGAACCAAGTCGCTAAACACAAGTCGCTATGAACCAAGTCGCTAAAGCAACAAATCGCTAAGCTGAAAAGTCGCTAAAGAGCAACTCGCTAAGTGGGCAAGTCGCTAAGGAACAACTCGCTAAGAGGCCAAGTGGCTAAAGAGCAACTCGCTAGTCACAACAAAGTCAAGTCGCTGAAAATAATAAAGACAAGTCGCTACGTTGAACAAGTCGCTAGCCGGAGTGGTACATCCACTACTTTGTACTATTTGTCGCCTTGTCTCAATAAACAAGTCGCTAGAGCTCAAGTCGCTACCACTTCAACTACAAGTCGCTGCAAACTAACGAAGCAAGTCGCTACGAAGAAAACTTATCCGAGAGTCAAGTCGCTAGCAAGAAAAACTTAAACACAACCCTTTTCAATCCAACACAAGCCCAACCACAGTGATTCAAGCTTTCCAAATCAAAACCCAAGCACTTACAATGATTCTAAACACAAAAGTACAATCAAAATTCAAACTTTAACACAAGAAATGATCTAAATGAAGCAAAAACCACTAAACTTTTTCAAACCCAAAAACCATATAAAACCACTAGAAATCCAAGGACATGTAAGAGAGATGATCAAACCATGGCTCTTGATACCATTTGTAACATATTGGATTTCACAAACACATCAAACCATGATCAAATATAGGCGTATACAATAAGGTTTTAGAGAGAGAAAGAGTTAGAGGTTTGGGAACTTAGTGAGAGAAAGTAAAAGTATTATTATGAGCTCCAACCCTCTACCTTGGGAGGTGGAGGGTATTTATAGTTTCTTAAATAAACGCCACCTACGGGCTGTGGATCAGGCATACAGTGGGTAAAGACCCGTCCGTCCTCCACAGTGTTACTTAACTAAATACTACCTAACATTAAATAACTACGACTACGAGCTTTCTAACGATTGCATATACTTGAGGTGACCGACACTTTAATGACTGGATTTACTAAATCCTAACATTTTATTTTGGGTAAAAGGGATTTTTCACCCTGGTAAAATGCATTACACCAAAAACATTGAAGTACAAAGGATGAGGGTGACTTCCCTCATCTCAGTCCATTAGGACACTTACAAGAAACCACTATAAGAATGACATACCATTCTTAAACTGACATGCATGCTTGACATAGTCTTCCACAATAGGAAACGCAAGACGTTGACCAATGAAATACCCATATAGTGTATTAGCAAATTTAACACACATATCAGCAAACACTTCACCTGGAATAACGACCTTGGCTGCCAAACCAACATTCCCATTCGTTGACCCCCCCCCCCCCCCCCCCACATGTCCCTGATTAGGCTCCATAGCATTAACCACAGACTCCGTATAAACCACATGATTATGAGAACATGCAACACCAGGTTCAATATGTTTAGGAGCAACCAAACGACCACCATCACTTAAAATTGGATTAGTGATTGGATTCGAAGAAGAATTCAAAGCAATAACCCCATCGGTTGAATTTGATACATGTACCTTCAATGAGCAAGAAGCTTTAGACGCATCAACAGGTACACCAAATTCAGATTCAACACCATCATCTTCAACACACTTATTCAACTGATCCACAAACGACGTGTTAAACTTAGCCATATTATTAGGGTTTTGAACAACCCCACTGTCTGATTTTAACAAAGCCACACCATCGCTTCTATCAACAGCCCTCTTAAGCCATATCATACTATCAGTCAAAACTCTCCCCAAATTATTTTCGAACACCACATCAGTAGCAGGAAGATTAGTAGCCTCGTGACCTGCTACTTGAACATTTACGCTGTTCGCATTAATGTTACGTACATCAGCTGGAATAATTCCAGTGTCAATACCCTTTAACCTTGCCAAACGTGCTTTCAGTTCCTCCAAATTAACATTCACCTTAGGACCTGATCCATTATTATTCATCTCGTTAGAACTCTGACCCGTCCCATAGGACTTCTTTCTATTCAAAAACCCCAATTCCATCTCTTTAAACCACAATAATTGACTTGCAGTAACAAAACCAAACGCAATAGTACTCTTCCAAACCCTTGAAATGGGTTACTTGCAAACTGGAGATACTAAACCCTTAACGAGTTTAGATTAACATTTAGCACCAGAGATCAGATACGGAACATGAAATTTACGTACAAATAATAATGAATGTACCAAAGTACAACCGATTAAAAAATAGAGAATAAAGTTTTATAAATTGCAACCCCACCACACACTAGAAAAGCAATCCGAATTTTGAATATTAAAATCGACACAATCGTTAATGATATAGGATATAAGATGGTCCTACGTAGTGATGGAATAAATAATCAAATCCAAGACCGACTAGACGCAATAGTGATATAATAAAGAATACCAATGAAGAGGAAATCACCGACCCACGATGTTAGATAAACCAATGAATATTAACCAAATCCAATAAAAAAGATCAAAAAATTCAAAGGTTTAATATCAGTATAGTTAGAATCGTAGGGAGGGATGATCGTATTGCGTCGCCAGAGAGATACTTTTTAGGGGTTTTTTTCAAAGAACTTACCCGAAAGGAAAAACCTTGGAGTAGGGAAAAAGAGTACAACCCATTCCTGGCACTCCCTTAGCGAAACAGATAAGCATTCAAAAACTTCCAACAAGACGTTAAATATCCGCAATGATCACTGATCCAGGTAGCTTCCATGTATCCAGAATCCTTCGAATCCGCATAGAGTTCTTCGTGAATCGAAATGAAAGGATCTTCAAACGAACAATAGTAACGATATCATCAAACACCTGTGTATATGACTTCATTCCCTTCTTAAAAAGCCTTGAATTCCGTTCATGCCAAATAGAGTAGCAAGAAGCAGCAAGGAGAAGACAAGATATAACACTAGTGGCAGAGCGTCCTTTAGACAGAGGTATAAGGTACGAAACAACATCATCCAACCTAGGAGGAATATTATCCATTCCACATAGAGCACAAACTCTCGTCCACACCTGTAAAGAAAAAGGGCACTCAAAGAAAAGGTGAGCATGAGAATCAGCTTGGTTATCACAGACTAGACAACGAAGCAGGTTTAAGTCAATCTCAGGACCGACATCCCATTGCCTCAGTCTATCTTGTGTTTTTAGCTTGCAATTAACGACCAGCCAAAGATTAAAAGCATGTTTAGGGATACACTGAGAAAACCACACAACATGAAACCAATGAATGAGGTTGGCACTAACACGGATAGAGTCCCAAACATGAGAGATGGTGAATGGCTTGAATTCACCATTAGGCACTCTCCAAACCAGCTCATCAGCAATACCGTCAGTAAGCGTCAGAGGGTTAATCATCAATAAATCCGGAATCCTATCAATCCACTCACTAGGCCATCTCTAATCACCATCAATAAGAAAATCCCCAATAGAATTATTTAACGAAAACCTAGAACGAGAAATATCTCTAGCAGTAAGCAAACTCTTTAGAGGGCTCAAGGAACACCAATTATAAAACCAAATAAAAGCCCTCTTGCCATCACGGATATGGAACCAGAAAAAAGGCCAAATAGTAGGTCGAATTTGAAGTAATTTTCTCAAGCCCCAACTCATATCACCCGTACATGGAACATCCCAAAAACTCCTACCACACAGCTTGTAAGCATGAATCCATTTGACCCATAAGGATTCATTATGGATCAAAATACTATAAACATGTTTCGCCATAAGTGCCACATTAAACTCATGAAGGCTACGAATGCCTAGACCACCCTCCTCTTTAGGCTTACAAATATCCTCCCACGCCACCTTAGCCTTACCCTTTTTCATATCACCCTGACACCATAAGAAACCACGAATTTTTTTTTGGGTAAAAGGGTTAATTCACCCTGGCAAAATACTATTACACCAAAAACATTGAAGTACAAATGACATGGGTGAATCCCATGCCCTCAGCCCGATCAGGGCGACGAAAAATGCACAACATGTGCAACTTACAGACTCTTATATAAGAATGACACACCATTCCTATAACTGAACAAAATGAAACAACCAATAATGACAAAAGAACATAATACATTACAAGACTACTCAAGTAAAAGCACTCGAGTCTTCTAAATCATTATGGCGTTCCATATTAACTTCCATGAAGAAACCCTATATAATATGTCATGAATAAGCAGAAAAAGTCCACTAACCTATACCATATGAATCCTCCAACTAACCACAAGTCCAATAACAGGTCCAAATATTCAGTATCCTGGACATCAAATTGGATAATAGGTCGCAAAATCACACAACGGTTGGTGAGAGACTCTAAAACCATGGATAGAGCAGCAATCACTTGCTCCAAAGGTGTATGAAAAGATGCAAAACCAATCCCCAATAAGAATATCCAACGAATACGAATACAACCTATGCACTTCCACAATAGCAGCTACATTCAAACAAAGATAACCAAGCCACTCAATCAACGTTGAACCATTGAGAACCCAACGCTGCCATTCAAACAAAGAAACCACGCATAAGCTGTTCAATATCATGGATGACACGGACATGAAGGATAAACATAGAAGCCCAGTATATATGCATAGATAACACAGATATAATGAGCTGTAAACGACCCGCCATTGATAAAAATTTATTCTTTCAATCAGATATTCGATTATGAACCCTTTCAACAAGCACTTTGCAATCCCGATACAACAGCCATGAAGAGATAAGGGGAACACCCAAGTACTTGACAGGGAGGGTACCTTCCTTAAAAGACAAAGAGTTCAAAATGGACAACTTAACCTGGTTTGGCACATGACAGAAGAACGCCGTGCTCTTTGGGATACTAGGAACGAGGCCCAACAAATTCTTGAACTCATCTAAAGCATCCATAACCACACTAGCTGAAACAACATCTCCATGTGTGAAAATAAATAGATCATCTGCAAAACAAAGATTAAGTATCTTCTGTCTTTCACAAAGATTGTGATACTGGAAATCATCCCTCTGCTCAACCCTTTGCAGCAATAAGAGAGTTAACACTTCCATAACAAGAGTAAATAGGTAAGGTGACATAGGATCACCTTGGCGTAAGCCCCTTTTACCCCTGAACCACCCATAGATATCACCATTAATATTTTTTTTTGGGTAAAGGGGAGTAATCCTGCACCCTGGTAAAATATATTAACCAAAACGTTTTAACTACAACGGATGAGAGTGGATCTCTCATCTCGGCCCGTTACATGGGCAACAGACACACACTTTAAAGTGCACTTAACCAAACATATAACATTAGAAAAACATGGCAATCTTATGGACTACCAAAAAACCAAACTACTTCCTACCACGACCTAAGAGATTAACATCATACATGTCACAAAAATCCTCGAAGTGTCCCGGTAAATTGTAGACCTAAGCAGCATAATCATCAGATATGAAATCTTCAAGCTCAAATCCCCCACCTCCCGTAGAAGCCATAAATGTCGCCATAGGGTTATCCGGTTCCAAAACCTCATCCACATCACTATCAGAACAAGTCACATTCCCGACTTTAGAAAACGGATTGCTAGTCTTTGATGCAGAAAAAGTCATAGGCTCAGCAGGCTTAACAGCCGCATCTTTACCAACAAGAGATTCCTTCCCCTGAGATCCATCCATAACTGATTCCTTAGTACAACCACTAGAATTCTCTATCTTCGCCTCGTCAGTAGTAGAATCAATCACAGTACTTGGGATGCCCGTGTCATCATGCACCTCAAGAGTCCCAAAAGAGTTAGACGTAGTAATAGGTGTACCTTTAGCATTAGTAGCAGCTTCCGGTGTCTTCGTCTTGGCAACATATACCTGCTTCCTAGGAGTAAATCTAGGTCCCTTACCCATATTAATACCACTAGACATCTTCGTACCTTTGGGTTTAGCTTTCCGATTCTGCACCACCTTAAAACCATCATTAGGCTCTTCCAAAGACGAGTTGGGAGCTACATCATTCTGCTCCTTAGTACTCTTAGGACAACAAGCAGTAACATGCCCAAACACTTTACATTCCGCACAATGTGGAGGCTTCCATTCATATTCAACCTTGATACTTGCCGTAGTAAAACCACTATCATCCTTTTTAGGGATCGCCATAGTCACCACATGTTTTAGATCAGATTCTGAGGATAATTCCACAAGAGCACGTGCAAAACTGATGCGACCCCAGGAATCAACGCACATGGAAATAGTAAAAGCATATAACATAATCGGTTTACCCACCTGAGTAGCAATTAAGCTCAACCCATCTTCCGAATATGCAAGTAATGGCACATTATGCAATTTAATCCACACGGGAACTTTAGTAACCTCACTTTTAGACAGTAATACATCAGGAGTCCATTTAGTGTGGAAGAGAGGAGAATTGCGAATAATCCAAGGGCCCCGTTGAAGGACATTATCAACACCCTCTTTAGAAGCAAAACTTAAAAAGGAACACACTATCGTCATTCTTCATAAGTTTCTGTAACCAAAACTTACCCCACGTGTTAGTTACATAACTTTGGACCAAAGGAAAGGCAATATTCTTGCCAAAAAAGAAGCCGACAAGAGTATTATCATAACGGTTACACACTCCCTCCATAGCAGCCTTTGGAAGAACCGTATCATGATTATCAATACGATTCTCATTCACCAATGGTCGAAAATTAACTTTCCTAGTGACTTGTTCCGGCTTTAAAACATTCGCAAATGACCTTGCGTTATTAGACACATTTTCACTACCATTGACTTCATGGCCAGAAGTAGACACTTTTGCCACATTCGTAGCAGCAATGGAATTTCCATCCAACGAAGTAGCACCAGGGAATACCAAATTCGACGTGACACTAGAAGTACCAGCCTTATCACCATCAATCCCTAGCTTAGATTCCACCCATGGGTCGGATTGTTCTAGGTTAGAAGTGCTCCAAACAGATTCAAACGGATCCCCAAACAGATTACCATCGTGAGTGCTAGGGTTTCGAACAACCCTAGCAGCTTTACGAACCTCAGGAACAGTAGTACCTCCATCAGTTTCATGCTCACCTTTGAGACGTTTTAATCTAGCATCCAACGCGTTAATATCCAGCGTAGCATACGGATTGGATTTCTTATTCAAGCCAACTTGATCGGCCAAGTTGGTGGCTGCTTTTGCAGCCTTCTTCGATGAACCATCCTTGTTAAAAAAAACCCTTTCTCCATCTCTCGAAACCCCACAAACAATCACTCAATAGACAATCAAAACGAATTCAGACCAGAAGCAACCATAAAACGACCAATAATAAGGAGAAAACCCTAACTGAAAGTTAGGGTTTATACTATATCGCACCAACAACTAACCAGCGTCCATAATCAAATGATACACTCAAGTGTTTAAACTGAAAGTTAGGAATCGATTTATACAAACACTTGGCGGTTTAAACCCTAAAAGAATGATGAAGATCGATTAAGTGTTTTAGGGATTAAAAAACGATTTACTAAACCCTAAAAGTGATCACACCAAAACCAGAAAATAATGCAAATTAAGCAACAAGAATGGTCAAATTAATGAATAACACGAATGCTAATCAACGAATCTAAACAAATCATTGCAAAAAACACAAGAATTTGGTAGATTATGGTGAAAAACGATTAGAGGCAGTTAGGGAAAAGAAAATCGCCAAGGGAGAGAGTTTAATACAAATGGAGTACGACACACTAGTCACGCAAGCCATGATCCAAGAAACCATCCTATTGTGAAACCCATAACCAACCAAAATAGTTTCAAGAAAAAGCGAATCAACAGTATCATATGCCTTCTGGATATCAATCTTAAAGGCACATCTCGGCGGTCCACGAGGACGATGATAATTGCGCATTAATTATTGAGTAAGAAGAATGTTATCAGAGATATTACGCCCCGGAACAAACGCCGACTGGTTAATACTAACAATATCTCCAAGCCCCTCTTTAATGCGATTAGTAATAATTTTGATAATGCATTTATAAAGCACATTACAACAAGAGATAGGTCTGTAATCATTTACCTTAGAAGGCGTAGAAACTTTAGGGACAAGAGCAATAATAGTGTGATTTAGTTCCTTAAGCAGCTTCCCATTAGAAAAGAAATCCCGAATAGCCAAACAAACATCAGTACGAACAATATCCCAAGCCTTTTTGAAAAACGCAGCCATGAAACCATCCAGGCCCTGGGCCTTATTGTCACCAATGGAAAACATAGCATTCTTAATTTCCAAATTAGTCACATCCCTCACTATCCAAGCAGCCCTATCCGACTCAATAGAAGAAGAGAACAAACTTTGATCTACTAGCGTAATAGTATTCCCTTCCACACCAAGAAAATTCTCATAGTGTTGAACAAAAACATTAGGCACTTCATTGCCTTGGTGCATAACATTATTAACATCAGTAATTAACTCAATACGACTCCTATGACTTCTACTCTTAACAATATTATGAAAATAAGAAGAGTTAGAATCCCCCTCACGAAGCCACTCCACTTTCGCCTTTTGTTTTAAAAAATGTTCCTCATCCAGTAAGGCATTACGAAATGCCTGAAGATAAGCAGCCTCCTCTTCCCGAAGCACAGGATTAGAAGGGTCCTTATCAAGGGACTTTTGGACTTCATCAAGTTCCACTAGTAGATTAGTAACACGGGTATGAAGATTACCTTGATCTCTAAGAAGCTTGCGAATAGGCGTTTTCAAACCTTTAAGACGTTTCACCACCTTGAACATATTATGCCCCTGAATATCATTTTTCCACCCTTCTTCATGCACAACATCCAAAAACCCAGGTTTATACGTTAGGAAATTAAAAAATTTAAACGGCTTTGCTTTCTTCAACATTATCAACAGTGTTAGTAGTAGAATTAACCATATTAGTAGAAATCATACCTTCAACATTATCGGTACTAACGGAACTAGGCATCTCCATGGGGAGGCGTGCATCAGCAGAATCAACAAAACTCAATCCATCAGCACCACTTAGACTTCGAGCATTCACAAGTCCAGACCCATCAGAACTAGCAGCACTATTCTCATGTTGTCGTTCAAAACTAGGGTTTCGCAAAACCCTAGTGGCCAATTTTGGCTGAGAGGTACCCACGTTACTAGCTTCCAAGTCCTAATGCGTCCATATCAATGTTTAAATCACTAAGCTTCTCCATAAGATCAAACAAGAAATTAAAACAGCCCTAACAAATGACAAACACAAAAGAAAAAACCGAAACCCTAAAAAACGAGAAAACCAGGAAAAACTAGAAGATCCACATCAATCTTCAACCACGATAGCCTTAGAAGAGCTAAGGCATGATTTTAAGCACAATTAGACTAACCAACATCCACCATGATAATCACTAACGATTAACAAATCAGCAGCAATAATAGCGAAACCCTAAGTACAAAACGACACCAACAAACCCTAAATACCAAACGATTGCAAAAAACTGAGACAATAAAGCAATAACACAGGCGTAGTTGATTAATTAAAACAGATTAACGCAATAGATAATGGATTAGAGCTGGATGATAATCGAATTTTTGGAAGGAAAGGATTCGCAAAAAATCGCCAAAGCCAAATCGTTTTTAGGGACAATTCTCAAGTCTACAATTTACGGAGACACTTGGGGGAATTATAGTGACATGTATGATATTAATCTCTTAGGTCGTGGTAGGAAGTAATTATGATGTTTGGTAGTCCGTAAGATTGGCATGTCTTTCTTATGTAGTATGTTTGGATAGTACACTGTAGGTGTGTGTCTGTTGCCCATGTAACGGGCCGAGGTGAGAGATCCACTCTCATCCGTTGTTCTTAAACGTTTTTTGGTTAATATATTTTACCAGGGTGTAGGATTACTCCCGTTTACCCAGGAACTTGACAATACTCCCCCTCGACTTTTGAAATAATGAATTTTATAAACATTTTGAGTCCGAGGATATTAAACCATGATACTTTAAAACATCATATTTTTTGTAATATGCAAGTACTAGGTTTTATGAAACTTGTAAAATATGAACATTCTCCCCCTCAACACTTGTTTGGGAAAAATTATGAAACGTTTGATAGAACACAGTGTTGATGGAAGATTTGTACTTGCAATGTTTGTTTTTCATTAAAAAACTTGAAAAATATTTTTGGATTTTATAGGATTTTCTATTTTTGTATTTTGATTTTGAAAAATATTTACAAAAATGGTTTTGGTGTTTGACTTCTCATGGTAGTTTAAAAATTCATCCAGCTTTTCTGGAGTCAAACACCGCATGCCAATCCGATGAACCAAATCAGCAAATCTTGCGGGAGGCAAGGCTTTGGTGAAAAGGTCCGCCAATCGGTGTTCTGTACCTACAAAGTATAATTCCACCGTTCCTTTCTCCACTTGCTCTTTGATGAAATTGTAACGAAGATTAATGTGCTTTGACTTCGAGTGTTCAACTGTGTCGCACGAGATCGCAATAGCACTTTTGTTGTCACAGTATACCGGAATCTTGTCGAATACATAACCATAAACCATGAGTTGTGTTCTCATCCAGATGACTTGAGCCAACACGCAGACATGGCTACATATTCTTCTTCAGTTGACGACAATGATGTATAGTCCTGTTTCTTCGATTGCCATGACACCAGTTTATCGCCAAGGAATTGTAAACCACCTGAAGTACTATTACGTGTATCTAAGCACCCTGCATGATCGGCATCTGAAAATGCTATTAGTACAAAACCAGAATCCTTCGGATACCATATCCCTAACTTTTTTTGGGTAAAAGGGATTTTTCACCCTGGTAAAATGCATTACACCCAAAAACGTTGAAGTACAACATGTGCAACTTACATGCAACCACTATATAAGAACGACAGGCCATTCTTATAACTTACAAAATAAACAAACAAGCTACAACGACTATAATATTACAAATTAAACACTCAGGTAAAAACACTTGATTCTTCAAGAGGCGTCATAGAAGTCCATAACCTCAACAATTGAGCCTTAACCATGGTCCAAAAAGGACCAAACCAGCAATTTCCATAACAAGCACACCAACACTATGACTCGATCCAATACCTCATCTGCTACAAGTTCCAAAGGAGTGAAAATCTAGCAAAGAATGTAACCCAATGTATATTGATCAGTCATAGACGTCAAATAGGGTTGACGTACCCTAACTTACTGAAAAATGAATCACCACAACGAATGAACACCCAATAACTGGCGATACCATTCTTTATCCCAAAAGAGATTCATTAAATATACGCCACATTAAGGGTATCAACAATCCTAACAATCGTTAAGAACTTCCAAGGATCAACCATTAACCCAAACATGCTGAAATTACTCCACATCAACTTCCATGTCATTCAGAAATCAACACCGAGTACTAAAACTACGACCCCTCTGAAACGAAATGGAACTTGAACATAACGAAGAAGCCAAGAACAAAACAAGCTCCAAAAGACAAACCAACACACCACAATAGGTGTTACGATCATCGTTAGAGCATAAAGTCACATGCTTGTAAAAGTAGCAAATAAATAGAATCAAACCTTAATGAATGGTTTCACTCAAATTCATCCACAACATGGTAAGCAACAAACACGACTTCCAAGTGCATACAATCATAGGGTATACCAAAACCCTAACTTCCAAGTGCATCATCCATGTGCAGACCAACGAATATCCCTCCAAATCAGCCCCGGCCAACACCCTTTCAATAGCAAATAATTTAGACCTGATTTGAACGAACCTAGGTTTAATCACAACCCAAACGTACCTCAGCACCCTAGGACATACTAATCTCAGTACCACCCTAGGAAATATATGAATAAACTTCCAAATCTTATATTAAAATGATGCCCAGCTATTAAACAAACATGAATCTTACGCCCAGCCAACCAAACCATCATTAAAGTAAAGATACTTCAAGAAAATGAAGCATACACAAGTAACCATCAGTACAACGAATCTCTCAATAATAACACCAGAAACAACGTGTACCCTAACAACTATCCAGATCTCACCAATGCGTAGAAATTATTACTTTACAAGAACTTGAAAAGAATAATCATGAAAAGAGCATCAACACATACATATCTGAATAATACGACCCATAGGATCACGAAAACCCTAACATCTTTGTTGGCGGTATTGGAGTATTATCCACCATTTTTGATGGTGGTGATTTATGTTAGGGTTAAGGCTATGCTATGGCACGTGGTATATGGTTATGTAAGTTCAAGGTTCCATGTCGACGTCTAATGTGACTTATGGGTTTATTTTGGTTTCGCAACAAGGTGAAGATGTCTGGTGTGCATGGACTTTGATTTTCAGTTCTATGATGATTATGGCTTAGGTGCTAACCTGAAGGAAATAAGCATTTACTCTTTCATTTTTATGTCCGCTTGTATAGTAGTTATAGGTTGTTAGTTTATCATGTAAGTTATAAGAATGGCATGTCATTCTTATATAGTGGTCGCATTAAGTGTCATAAGGGACTGAGGCGAGGGAACTCACCCTCGTCTTTTGTATTACAATGTTTTTTGGATAATATATTTTACCCGGGTGCAGGATTACTCCCCTTTACCCAAAAATAGAAAACCCTAACATCCATAATTATACTTTCCTCAAGACCACATGATACAGATCTCAACGCACGTTTGATAAAAACAGTAACAAGGGCTTTTTGAACAAGAATACCCTATTAAAACTTGACTTCCATCACCAATATTCCACATATCACCTCTCAGAAACCCACGTACCAATAGATCTGAATCAACAACATTACTTACATTGACATAATAACATAGAACATACAGGGGAACCACTTGTATGTAACCTTCAAACGGCAAGAAAAAACGAACCCTAAGATTAGGAAATCGTTAACAACATATTCACCCAACATAACCAGCAAGAATAAACCAACCCCTAAAAATATGGTTTCGTTAACATCAAAGGATCAGCCTCCAACAACGGAACATCAACCATGCGCCAACCAATCAGTGACAATGGAATAAAAAATCGAAACCTTAATAATTGTGGTTTCGCTGTAGCTTGACAAACCAAACAGCCACCACTCACCTCAAATAAAGCGTGTCCACACACTAAACGACATCCTAAAAGGGTAGTCGTCGAATGATAACCATGGTATACCCAAAACATGTTTGGGTAAAAACCAATGCACATCATAGATCTCCACAACGTAACCTAGAAAGATATTAAACAATAGCGAAACCCTGACAATTAGGAAAGGGCAAACAGTTGTGATAAAACCACGATGAATGATTTCATAAGATTGAACAATCAAGGATTTGCACGCCGCCTCTAATAAAACACAACCTACAGAATCGATTGCATACCTACAAGAGGTAGAGAGGCGATCAAATAGGTTGATTAGGCCGGAAAATAGGTATAGAGGAAATAGGGAGAGAGAGAGAGTTCTTATTTTACTCTTACATGATGAGATCCATTATCCCTAAAGGCTAACTTTATAATTGAAATTGTTTGTTACATGATGAGAACCGTTGTCCGTAAAGGCTCACTTTTTGAGAGCAATTGTCCCTTACATAATAAATAATAAGATCCCTCACTTGATGTGAGTAATTCTCCGTTATTTGATGAGAGCAATTGCCCTTCACATGATGAGTGGCGTTGTCTCTAAATGCTTGCACACTTGATAAAAGCAATTGTCTCATACATGATGACATCTGTTGTCCCTAAAACCTAACTTTATGAGGGCAATTGTCCCTTACATGATGAAAGCCGTTGTCCCTAAAGCTCACTTGATGAGAGCAATTGTTCGTTACTTGATGAGAACCGTTGTCCCTAAACGCTTGCTCACTTGATGAGAGCAATTTCCCTTTACATAATGAGAGTCATTGCCCTAAATGCTTGCACATTTGATAAGAGCAATTGTCACGTACATTATGAGAACCGTTATCCCTAAGGGCTCACTTTTTGAGAGCAATTTTCCCTTACATGATGAGAGCCATTGTCCTAAAAGGCAACACATGTTCAAAAACCCTAAAATTCTCTCTCTATGGGGAGCGATTTTTGAAACCCTAACAACCCTTAATTTTTCAATCGTTTAATTCATCCATTGATCATTTTTTTCCTTCTACGATTTGATTCTAATCAGATTTGTTGATGGTTATACTGATTATTGGTCATCTTTTGTGGATTCGATTGTTTTTTTAGGGTTTGGAATCGTCCCTGTAGTTTTCTGGCCGCTATATTATCCTAATCTGTTATGATCATACTCCTTTCATTAGTCGCCTCTCTACCTTTATTGGTATGCAATCGATTGCTTAAGGATGTTTTCTTAATGATAAAGTGGCGGTTGTGTTGGTGATGTGCTCTCACTGCGAAACCCTTTCTAGGGTTTCTTAATTATCATTCGTTCTTGATGGTGATGTACATGTATGAGGTTGATGCATTAATTATCGAATGGAACCTATTTTAGGGTTTCGTTGTATTCCTCGCCGGTATATGTATATCAGTATGTTATCGTTTATTGTCTACAAGTTGTATACCCGATTCAAGTTTTTTTAAGTGGGTTTTATGAGAGTTTTTTTAATGATTTAGTTCGTGACTTGATCCTTCCTGCTATATTGTTGTTCATGATATTTGGTTCAGGTCTGACGCGAGTTTCTGTTTGTTAGGATTTTGAGTAACCCTAGTGCCCGTCGATGGTCGTGTTTGTTAGGGCTTTCGTTAACCCTATTCTTGGTGTCATATTCGATCTACATTGCGTTATATGGCTGACAACAGTTTTGTGCATTAGGGAGGTGGATTTGAATCTGACTTGGTGTGAGGTACATGATGATGTTCTAATGTTGGTACGCTTGTTTGGGCGAGTTTTGGCAACACATGATCTGCTTATTTTGTTGATTCTTTACTTGCTGTATGTTGATGCGTATGGTGGTTTGTTTGAATGCAATATAGTATTTTTCTAAGTCCAGTTTTAGGATACGCTTGTTCAAAAATCCTGATCACAGATCCGCTTTGTTATCATTCTTTTGTTTGGTCTGTGATTAATGATACTGGTGGTTCGGGTTCTGAATCCTAGTTGGTCAATATAAGTTAGGGTTTGTGGAAACCCTATTGGTGGTCTATGGTAGGTTCTTGTCGTGTGTTCAATCTGATTCATCTTTGCAAGTAAATGTTAATGATGTAAGGAATAGTGCCATAGCATGGGGTTCGTTGTAGTCATTTGGTGAGGATGGTGCTTTTGTGGTTTTCGACCATGTATTTGCTACTTCATGATATGGTTTGGACTTCTATGATGACTTCTGAAGAATCAAGTGTCTCTCCTTGAATAACATTTTATTTGTTATATTTTGATAGTCGTTGTAGTTTTTGTTCATTTATTAGTTATAAGAGTGGTATTTTTGGGTAAAGGGGAGTAATCCTGCACCCTGGTAAAATATATTAACCAAAAACGTTTAAGTACAACGGATGAGAGTGAATCTCTCATCTCGGCCCGTTACATGGGCAATAGACACACACTAAAAGTGCACTTAACCACACAAATTACATAAGAAAGACATGCCAATCTTATGAATTACCAAACAACCAAATTTACTTCCTACCACGACCTAAGAGACTAACATCATACATGTCTCACATATCCTCCAAGTGTCTCGGTAAATCGTAGACTTGATCAGCATAATCATCAAAATCTTCAAGCTCAAAACCCCCACCACCCCCAGAAGCCAAAAAAGACGCCATAGGGTTATCCGGCTCCAAAACCTCATCCTCTTCACTCGTCGAGCAGGTCACATTCCGACTTTAGAAAACGGATTACTTACCTTGGTAGCAGAAAAAGTCGTAGTCTCCGGAGGCTTAGAAGCCGCACCAATATCAACACGAGAGTCCTTCCCCCGAGAACCATCAATACCTGCTTCCTTAGTAGAACCGAGAGACTTCCCGTCTTCGCCTCATCAGTAGTAGAATCAACCACAGTACTTGGGATGCCCGTGTCATCTTGCACCTCAAGAGTCCCAAAAGAGTTAGACGTAGTAATAGGTGTACCTTTAGGATTAACACTAGCAACTTCCGGAGTCTTCGTCTTAGCAACAAAAACCTGCTTCCTAGGTGCAAATCTAGGACCCTTACCCATATGAATACCACTAGACATCTTCGTACCTTTGGGTTTGGCTTTCCGATTCTGCACCACCTTAAACCCATCATCAGGCTCATCCAAAGACGAGGTGGGAGCAACATCATGGTGTTCCTTAATACTCTTAGGACAACAAGCATTAACATGCCCAAACACTTTACATTCAGCACAATGTGGAGGTTTCCATTCATATTCAACCTTGATATTAGCCGTAGTAAAACCAATATCGTCCTTTTCAGGGATCACCATAGTAACCACATGTTTCAGTTCAGATTCCGATGATAATTCAACAAGAGCACGTGCAAAACTAATGCGACCCCATGAATCAACGCACATGGAACTAGTAAAAGCATCTAACATAATCGGCTTACCCACCTGAGTAGCAATAAGGCTCAACCCGTCTTCCGAATATGCAAGTAATGGCACATTATGCAATTTAATCCACACGAGAACATTGGTGACCTCACTTTTAGACAATAACACATCAAGAGTCCATCTAGTGATGATGAGAGGAGAGTTACGGATAATCCAAGGGCCCCGTTAAAGGACAGTATCAACACCCTCTTTAGAATCAAACTTAAAGAGGAACACACCATCGTCATTCTTCATAAGTTTCTTTAATCCAAACTTACCCCACGTGTTAGTGACGTAATTTTGTACCAAAGGAAACGGCAATAGTCTTACCAACAAAGAAGCCAACAAGAGTATTGTCATAACGGTTAAATACACCCTCCATAGCAGCTTTAGGGAGAACCATATCATGATTAGCAATATGATGCTCATTCACCAGTCGTCGAAAGTTAACTTTCTTAGTAACTCGTTCCGGGTTCAACACATTAGCAAACGACCTTACATCATTAGGCACTTTGTCATTCACAGTAGAATTAGACTCATTAACCACATTAGTAGATGTAACTAAATTTTCCACCTTCGAATCATTAACGCAAGGATATACCAAATGCACGTTCAAACCAGAATCATGAGCATTAGCGTTAAGAGAAGACGACGTGCCTACCTTATCACTATCAAGTCCTTCCTTAGTGTTCACCCATGGGTCAAGACCACCAGTTTTCACATAGTTTCCGTACCCCAAACAGATTCGAACTCACTATCACCAAACTGATTCCCATCGTTAGCGCTAGGGTTACGGACAACCCTAGCAGCTTTACGCAACTCAGGATCAGCAACAACATCAATTCCATCACCCTTAAGATGATTCAATCTAGCTTCCAACGCACTAATATCCACCCTAGCATACGGATTCAAGTCCACATTCAAGCCAACTTGATCGGCCAAGTTGGTGGCTGGTTTTGCAGCTTTCATCGAACCATCTTTGTCAAGAAAACCGTTCTCCATCTCTCTGAAAACCCCATAAACAAGCCAAACAAACACCACAACGAACCAGAAATCAAACAGCAATCAACAGTAAAAAACAAAACCCTAACTAGAAGTTAGGGTTTTGAAACGTTACGCACCATATCCTAACCTGCTCCCATGATCAATCAATGTTGATTTGAATAAGACCAGCAAGGAGATTATAACCAAATAAGGACGATCACAGAACCTACGCAGCTTAAAACCAAAAAACGATTACCTAAACCCTAAAAAAACGATTCAAAAAAATAAACCTAAAAACTCAAGAAACAATTCACGAATTCAAACTAGGACAAATTAACAAAGATGTTAATCAGTAATAAAGTGAGAATGATGCAAAGAACCCAAGGTTTAGGCTGATTTGATTGAAAACCGATTAAGGAAGTGAGGGTATAGATAATCGCCTAGAGAGAATCGGATTTAGGGTTTTTTAGTTATAAGGGTGGTATGTCACTCTTATATTGCAGTTATTGGTAGTTTTAGTTTGGTAAGTTATAAGAATGGTTTTTCATTCTTATATGAGAGTCTGTAAGTGTCCTAAGGGTCTGAGATGAGGGAAGTCACTCTCATCCTTTGTACTTCAATGTTTTTGGTGTAATGAATTTTACCGGGGTGAATTAACCCTTTTACCCATTGTCCCAAACGGCTTAGTTTATGTGAGCAGTTCTCCGTTACTTAATGAGAGCCGTTGTCCTAAATGCTTGCTCATTTGATGAGAGCAATTGTCCCTTACAAGATAAAAGCCATTGTCTCTATAGGTGTCACAGGTTTGCATACCATTAACGGGAGCATAGATATACAACAAATACAATATCGGGTCTACTGGCTGTTAGGTACATGAGAGACCCAATAATACTACGGTATTTGGTAGGGTCAACCAGTTTCCCATGTAAATCAGCATCCAGTTTACTAGTATGTGCCATTGGTGTATTACAGGTGTCACAGGTTTGCATACCATATTTTTTCAAAATTTCAAGAGCATATTTGGACTGACTGAGCAAAATACCATGGGGTGATTGATGAACTTGTTGTCCTAAGAAGAACGTAAGTTCACCCATCATGGAAATTTCAAAATTTGTTTTCATTAGTTTTGAAAAAGCGTTTGAGTACTTTTTGTGGGTAGATCCAAAGATGATATCATCCACATAAATCTGAACAATTAAAATGTGTGCCCCGTGATATTGAATTAAAATGGGGTCGACTAATCCTTTGATAAATTTGTGAGCTAGCAAGAAGGATGACAACTTATCATACCACGCCCGAAGGGCTTGTTTGAGACCATAGAGAGCCTTGTTCATTTTGTAGACATGATTAGGGAACTATGGATCAACGAATCCTTCCGGCTAGCTAACATACACTGTCTCTTTAAGTTGACCATTCAAAAATGCAGTTTTGACATCCATTTGGTAGAGGGTGATGTTCATGTGAGCCGCGAATGCCAGAAACATCCGTATAGCCTCAAGTCGAGCAACCGGTGCGAATGATTCTCCAAAGTCGAGACCCTCTTCCTGTTTGTAACCCTTAGCCACCAGACGTGACTTATTCCGAATGACCGTTCCTTCAGCATCTAACTTATTCTTCTAAATCCATTTTAGACCAATGACGTAGACCCCTTTCGGTCTTTCAACCAATTCCCATACTTCCAAACGTATGAACTGGTTCATCTCGTCTTGCATTGATTCAATCTAGTTGTCATGAGTCATTGCTTCCTTAATGTTTTTGGGTTCAGTTTGACTGACAGTGAGTGCATAAATGCAGTGTTCACGGTTAGTGTGAAGGTGTTGTCTAGTTACGACTGGCTGGTTTGGGTTGCCAATAATATTAACAAGAGGATGATATTTGGTCTATCGGTGTGTTGAGGTTGGTTTTGATTAACATTGTACAGATTAGGTAGATTCAGATGGCTGGTAGAAGATTCAGCAACATCTGGATTTTCCGTTTTAGATGAGAAAGGGTTGAAAAACGCATTTCCATCATAATCCACTGGTGCAGGTAAATTGTGGTTTAGAGGATCATCAGCTGGGTCACTGTTATTAGAAGCGGTTTGTTTTTTTTTTGGGTAAAAGGGTTAATTCACCCCGGTAAAATTCATTACACCAAAAACAATGAATTACAATTGACATGGGTGAATCCCATGTCCTCAGCCCGTTACATAGGCAATTACAACTGCAAATTAAAGAATAAACACATAGCTAACCGCTGGACAGACAATTACATTTAAAAACATAATAAATGTAATACAACTAGGTTATAAAAACCATAAAACGGCTTAAAAGGAAAAAACCCTAAAACCTCCCCCATGGTGAAAACCGGCCGCCCCTCCTTATTATTTTTTCGGCCATAAAACGTCTCCACCACGTCCTCTCTACCCTTTTATCACTGATTGGGTATGCAATACGTGGGTTGGGGCTGTTTTTACTCTAAGAGGTGGCGGCTGGTGGGTTGTTTTCTTGGTAATTCCCTACCACAAACCCTAATCGACTCTTTATATGTTGCCTAAACCTTATAGCCTACTCGTTATTAATCTTTTTGGATTTACGATTTAGGTTTTTAGGGTTTATAACCGTTTCTTGTTAGGGGTTGTTTCCTAGTTTTAATCTAACGAAACCCTACCCTCCAATCGTTATTCCCATCCTCTTATGGCTGGGATTTTTGAGGTTTGTGTTAGATTCGTTGGTGGTGACTGTCAAATGGAAGTAAACCCAGTTAGGGTTTTGTTATGTATGGGTGGCACGTATCTATGATTGTTCGTGGGTTTGGGGGATAAAGGTTCATGGTTATGATGGTGTTAAAACAGATCCATGGTCTTCATTGTTTCTTTTTTTAATTTGATGCTTCTCTCGTGTCATGTGGGATCTGGTGGAGGTTAGGGTCTAGTGTACCCTAGTTTTGTCTTCAAATTACTGCTCTTATACGTTGATTATTGGTGGGGCTGATTTGAAGATGTATAAGGTTATGTATAACAAGGTTTATCCGTTTGATTCTATGGATGTCGTACATGATTCTTTTGGTGTTAGTTTAAGTTGGAATTGGCTGCTTATAATCGTCTTTGATCTTGTGATCGATTTCATGTAAGTTAGGGTTTGAACACCCTATGTGTTACCGAATATGAAGACTATCTTGTGGTCTTCACGTGAATGGTTGTGGAATGGTTTGCTCTTCGATCTCTACCTGCTGCTCAATCTATTTTTGTGCATCGTTTGAGTATTATTGTTGGTACGTTAGGGTTGGTGATGGCCCTATTGCTCGCTCCTTATTTCTGGTCTGATTGGACGCACTCTTATCATGGACGTGGTCACATGGATTTTGGAGAGAGTGTAAGTTAAGTTTGTTATGTTGGTTCTTATTCAAAAACTGCATTTGGCCTGTTATCCGAACTTTGTTTTGCTATCTTGCTGCAATTGATCGGGGTACATGGCTTGGTCGATGTATTTTGAGTCTTAGGCTGTTGGTTTTCGCTTTCCTCATTATTTGGTGCTTTAAGTCTATCATCGGGTTAGAGGTTGGTCAAAGTCTCAATGCATCATGGAAGTTGTGTTCTTAGTGTTTTTACTAATAACACATTACTTGTTGAAGATGATCCCTTGCATTGCTAGGATATCTTCATGGGATTCTATGCTTCTTTGTGGATTTTAGACGTGTTTCATGTCATTTCTTATGTGTTCTGGATCGCAGGGAGGTTTTCGGAAGTACTATAATGGTTGTGGCTTAGTTTATTTATTTATTTTGCATAGTCGTTGTAGTTGGTAATTAAAAGAATGGCATGTCATTCTTATATAGTGGTTACCGGTATGTTGCACGCGTTGTGCTTGTTTTGTCGCCCTGATCTGGCTGAGGGCATGGGATTCACCCATGTCATTTGTACTTCAATGTTTTTTTGGTGTAATAGTATTTTAACGGGGTCAATTAACCCTTTTACCCAAAAAAAAAAAAAAAAAAAAAAAAATTAGGTTATAACAACCACGTCCCGATAGAGCAGCTCGATCTTCAATAATAAGCATAGCCATCCATACGAGTGCACCATCAAAAACCACATAGTTTCATCACCTGCTAGAAAGTACGGTTTAGAAACATACACATAGGGTAATGAACAACCCTAACTTCCCAACCAAGAAGCACCACGAAAGATGCAAACAATAACATTCAAACCCATTGCGACTTCTATTATTACAACGCAAGATGCGAAATAACAAGAACCAAATATGAATCCATCCACGCAATACGGCTTTGAAACTTGCAAATAGGGTGACAATCGACCCTAACTTCCGAACATATGAGAAACCCTGAACCATTCTTCCAAACAAAATCAGAATAATAAAACCATGGAAAAAACCCGATGTTCAAAGTCCCATAATAACCAACAAGGAGCGACATGAACTAAGCACACCACACCTTACAGAAAAGATACGATTCAAACCCACCAGCAGAATGCCTCACAGCAGATCGAATCATACCCAAAGAAACATGCGCATAGGGACATGACAATCCCTAACATCCAAACGCACCCTATGAATCTGAAGCAAGACGACACACGTCTAATCAAACCCAAGCATGCGTACAAACATCAATAAGTGGCTAACAGAAAGTAACCACACGGCAAATAAAATTGCTCCATAGTAGAGTATGAATGAAAACCGAACAAACCAAATCTGCCAATATACGCAACCTAGGGTATCTGAAACCCTAACATCTAATGCATCAAAACGCAACATCCAATCTCTCTCTCTACCCCACATGCCAACCACATCAATCGAACGGAACCTACATGTATCAGCATCCCTATAGAAAAGGAACATGTAACCAAGAATGTAACAAAACCCAAAAAAGGTTTCGATTAGCATAAGAAATCAAGTCACCCGCCAGCCAAACCCTCAAAATATATTATAAAGATAACCAGGAGGGACCCAAATCGTACCAGGAATAAACCTAAATACGATCGCATAAAACAGACACAACCCTAATGAAAATAAATTGTAAAGAATGAATTAGGGTTCAGACCGAAAGCCAAAGGGACGATTAAAGGACACGCCGAATTTAAGAATGAATGACCATATGAATCGATTGCATACCCTAAACACAAAACCTGTAGTCGAAACGATTGCAAAGGGAAACGATCTATACAGAGGAATGATTTGAGGGTAGAGAGGCGATCTTATAGAACGTTTTTTTTCTTCCAGAAAGAGTAGAAAAAGCGGCGGCCATAATCGCCCCTTTAGAAGCGGTTTGTTCAGCTGTTGTTGGAGATTCGACCGGGGGTGCATCAACAACAGTTGTTGTTGTTTTTTTGGGTAAAAGGGATTTTTCACCCTGGTAAAATACATTACACCAAAAACGTTGAAGTACAAAGGATGGGAGTGAGTCCCCCATCTCAACCCGAAAGGAAAATAGACATGCACAAATACATGTGCAACTTACAAATAACATAAGCTAAACAAATCTACTAAACACCAAGAAACACAAAAGAAAACATAAATCTATTTCTTCTTGCGTCCTTGCACCTTGAAGTCTTTAGCAGAGCCACTATAAGTCTTAGATTTGTAAGCATACATCTCGATATCATCATAGTTCTCAAAGACTTCATCATCATTTTCAATAACCCCGTCCTCAAAAGAATCTTGACCCTGAATCCCACAAATCAGCAGTCTTACTTATCGTAGGTACCTGACGATTACAACCCTCCACAACATTATCCATTCCCCCACAAGAACAATCGACAATAGTAGAAGGCTGTATATGTTGATCCTGTACCGTATCCAAACCATCATCACTCCTTACCGCACCATTAAGTGTCCCAAGAGGAGGAGAACCATCATTAGTCGGCTTATTAAAAGCCCCTAAATTATTTTTATTAGAAGGGTTCTTTTTCTTGGCAGCCGGTTTAGAAACTAGTCTATATATAACATTGGTCTTTTGTTTAAAAACCTGAGACCCTTTAGAAACTTAACCAACCTCTTTGCCAGGCTTATGAGGGTGAAGATGACGATCTACACCAACATCCTTATTAGTCGAAGCATTAGTAACCCGCTTTCTTCTAAGAGGACAAAAATCATCATCATGATTGAAAATAACACACTTAGAGCACCAAGGCAGCCACCAGTCATACTCGACTTCAAGAACTTCCATGTAATTACCCTTACCCTTAGGTAAGGGAATAGCAACATCAATTGATTCCAAAACATCTTTATCAGCAGATAACTCCATAAGAACCCGTGCGCATGAATAACGACCCCAAGGATTATTACACATAGCATTATTACCCTCATCAAAACGTATAATCCGCCCCAACTGTTTTGCAATCAAACTTATACCAGCTTTAGAATACACAACGGAAGGTACATTATGGATAAGAACCCAAACCGGTACCTTAGTAACTTTCTCCTTTTCCAACCTAGAATTCGGCACCCACTCATGCAAGAAAATAGGTACCGATTTAATAAACCAAGGACCCCCATTAAGAACCTTAGTCATACCTTCCAATGAAGAAAATTTGAAAATGAAGAAATTATTCCTTAGAATAGTGTGCTCCAAACCGAACTTAGCCCAAGTATGTTTGACATAATCATCGAAAATTGGAAATGCAAGTCGTTGACCAATAAAATAGCCAAAAAGTGCATTGGCAAATTTCCTGCATATATCTTCCACTACTTCAACTGGAATAACAACATTTGCACTCGACAAGAACTTATCATTCGTACACCCCGACTCAAGAACCTGATTTGGACAAAGAATATGCTCACAAGAGGTCACAAGACCAGGTTCCAAATGAGTCGAACCACCATACTTTCCAGCCATATTCCCCTTAGTTGAACCTGAACTACAGCCCTCAAATGACCCAGACACAAAGGGAATATCATCACCATGCGCGATGTGACCAGGAACAACACTAGCATGTTCAATAGTTGCTTCCGTTGTGGTAATGGAATGGCCACCAACAGCAGCATCCAACGCAATACTAGCGATACCTACACCAGAAGCAGGAATCACAGAATCTGCCCCAGCAACATAAGGAGTAGAGGCGGTAATAGGGATCATTATCGGTGTTAAACCCGACTCACCATGGCCATTACCACGACAAGAACCCTCATGATTAAATGCATCCGAATTCCTAGCACCATCAAGAACACGCAACATTGACTTATCAGCAGCCCCACTCGAAGAAGAGATCGTAGCAGCAGTAGCTGAACATGAATCATTGGCATGAGATCCATCATCAAAATAAACACAAGCTGAACCAGTAGTACCTACTTCTTCAACACCCACACCAGCAGGACTAGCACTACCATTAACAACGAAACCATCCTTATTAGACGAACAAAGACCAGGTTCAGCTACTAAACCCCCAAAAAAACAAGATCACTTAGACTAAACAAAGGAATAGATGTCGAACTCATATCCCGTTCATCATCCACTACCTGAGAAATTAGCTCATCATTCACTTTAGGGTTTTGCAAAACCCTAAACGCCGTACGAATCTGAGAAGCTTCATCGTACCCATCCAAACCATCACCAACTACACGCGAGTTATTATTCGTAGCAGGGCTCAACATTGATTCGAGAACCAACTCACCAAAGCTATTACGAACACCCTCCACAACAGCACTTGGAACTCAACTACAACCAATACTACTTGAGTTAAAAGGTTCTACCACCGGAGGCTGAGAAACCCGGCTTTCGCATCATCATAGCCCTTTAACCGTAGCATACGCGCCTGTAATTCCTCCATATTAACCCGTGGAATGGAGTTAATCAAATTCAGATCCATCTCTCTAAAACCCACTTACAATAACTTCCAATACCTAAAAACCCTTGAAGGGATTTACTTGACAAATATAACCAGAATACAACCTTAAAAGAGTTGTTTAATCGTTAAAAACACCAGCAGCGATCAAACCAAATAACTGCGCAAGCATATAACGAAACCCTTTCAAAGGAATTCGTTCAATAGTAACACATGTTAACCCGATAAAAAGGGTAAACAATTGCAGCAATAAATGAGACCATGCAAAAAACGACAAAACAATCAATAAGTTTTTTGTTTTGTCGCCATGATTTAAGAAGCTAATGTCGTCAATGCATGGAATCCTAATAGTCACAAGTAAAATTGATTGATCAAATAAATAAACACAATTTATAGCACCGACCCACGAGCAAGGTTGAATCAAAAACTATGAAGCACCGACCCATGATCACGATTAAAATAATGATCAACCAATTACTTGTGATAGGAAACCAAGCATAAAACAATCGACAAACAATTTTATGCGATAAACAATTTGTGACCCAAAGAAAATGAACGACCAGAAAGGATTATGGATCAAATTGTTTATCACCGATTGTCACCGTTTTTTTAGAGAGAACTTTTTAAGGGTTTTTTTTACAACAGTTGTTGTTGTCTCAAGTGTGTCAGGTATTGGAATTTGATCAAGTTGAGCAGCGGAAACAGTTGATACATCTTGAGCACGTTGATCAAAATCTTCATTAAACAGAGGAGCAAATAACATTTCCATTTGAAGACGAGTGAGTTGAAAGGTTTGGTCAGCTGATGATTGAGGGAAGTTAAGATGGTTATGTCCGGGTTCTAAGTTGTTTTGCTCAGAAGCCATTTCTGTGAGCTCTTCAAAATTGGCATGAATAGTATCCATAATTTCCTTTGTATGACGATTCCAGATCCGGTATCCTTTAGAGTTTTCACAGTATTCAACAAAGAGTCCAATGTCAGATTTAGCCTTTAGCTTTCCAAAGTCATCACGATCA
Organism: Chrysanthemum makinoi; assembly: GCA_910596185.1. NCBI lineage: Eukaryota > Viridiplantae > Streptophyta > Magnoliopsida > Asterales > Asteraceae > Chrysanthemum > Chrysanthemum makinoi. The sequence goes on along the minus strand of OU343221.1, from coordinate 168,753,881 downwards.
TTACTACTTTCCTCATCAACACAAGTTTCAAGATGTCTCAACCACCATACTCTAACTACTTTCCTCATGAGTATCCTCAACAACAACTACAACAATATCCTCCACAACAATTTCAACAACCATCACAAGTATACTTTCCTCACGGAGTACAACCTCTTCCACCAAAAACCCCCCTCAACCAAACCCTCGTCAACAATATCAACATTGTAACTACTTCCAATATCATCGGTTCTCAGACATCATCAATGACTTGGACAAACATAACATCATTATGCCAAGGATTGCAATCAATACAAAGTTCCTCAGCTGCCTTGGTCCTGATTGGGAGAAGTATGTTACATTCATCCGTCAAGCTAAGAATTTTTATTTTTGGGTAAAAGGGATTTTTCACCCTGGTAAAATGCATTACACCAAAAACATTGAAGTACAAAGGATGAGGGTGACTTCCCTCATCTCAGTCCCTTAGGACACTTACAGAATCTCATATAAGAATGACACGCCATTCTTATAACTTACTAAATAAAACTTACAACCTATAATGACTATACAAGTGAATATAAATATGGAATTAAAACTTGATTCACTAATATTACCAACAACATAGTCATCATAGAACTCCAAATCAACTTCCATGCGATCCAGAAAAGCACCCATATCATAGGATATCCACATATAAGTGAAAAAGATCATCACACACTCATGGATCATCAAAGAGAATTCAGTTCACAAATTTCATACAACGGTTGGTGAGAGACTCTAAAACCACGGATAGAGTAGCAAGCAAAAAACTGGCTCCAAAAGTGTACGTTTAGATGCAAAATCGAACCCCACAAAGAATAACCAAAGAATATGTAGAAACCTACTCACTTCCATATACAAAGGAATAAACGTTACTACAAGGCAAATGCTGGACTATCAAGGACCTATCCCAAACATGACTCCTACCGCTGCAATTGAAGCCATTCGAAAAATGGCGGACCACTCTCAAAAATGGCACGACGGTGGGAGCAAAAGAAACCAAGGCAGAAGTTTTGATGGAATTGCAGCAATAGCTAGTAAAATTGAAAATCTCAGTAGAGATATCTTTGAAAATCAAAGAAACTGTTCATGCCATCCAAGTCGGCTAAAAGCGTGGTGGGGGACATTTTACTAAAAACTGTCCTAAAGTTGACAAGGAAGATACGATCGAGGAAGCTAAATATGGAGAGAATAGGCCTTTCTACGGGGATAACCGTAATGGGTTTCGTGGAGGACCCCCACCGTATTATGAGCGTAATGAGAGAAGAGCTAACTTGGAGGAAATTATTAACAAATACCCTATGGACACTACCAAGAGGCAAAAGGAGCATAAGGAATGGCTTAAAAATTTCCAAGATAATACAAACAAAAGCCTTTCTTCCCATGACATATCACTTAAAAACTTGGAAACTTTAATTGGAAAGCTTGGCAACGAGGTAGAAAGAAGAAGCGAAGAACAAAAGAGCAATTCCACTATATGTAAGGTTGTGTTCTCTGATAACAACAAGTACTCTGATAAGTCGGATACTGATGACGAAAGTGAGTTACGCCGTAATCACACTCCAGTGTTACGGCGTAACCCGAATTCAAGCAAAGACACGGGGACCAAGGATGACAACCCTAAAAGAAGAAGTCATTGGTGTAAGGCTATTGCAATTGGCGATGGAGAATGCTACAGCTTGTGGGCCTCATGTGATCCTCAGAAAACCTGCGATGGTGGTGTTGATAAAGATAGGATAAAAGATGACAGATACAAGTGGACTACACTAAACGACGAAGAAAGGTTAGCCAAGTTCTCAATTAACGAAGTGGAAGGGCCGCCCATTAAGCATTACTGCAAACCCTTACTCATCATGGAAGATGAGATTACTCACGCTTGGCCAACATGCAATCCTTTTCGTGATAATTGCAACGGAGGAGGTAATGTGAAGAACGAAGTTTCGATATGCCCACACGAATCTGGGAGACACGACGTTGATTTTGGAAATCTATCATTCAATGATTGGTGTTCGATAAGATTCGGGGACGCGATAATTAATTCAACTCTGTTTAGAAATCTGGAACTCAAATATGAGAAACACATTCTTCGGGGAAAAACCATTAAACCCCTCGATGATATTCCTTCTGAAGATGACAATGACGAAGGAGTTCGAAATCATTTGTGCGAACAAATTAAAACCATTAAACCCCTCATTCTCAATTCTCCTCTCATTCTCACTAAATGGACTCCTGATGTGCTCTTGTCTAAAAGTGAGGTTACTAGAGTTCCCGTCTTGATTAAATTGCATAATGTACCATTACTGGCATATTCGGAAGATGGGTTGAGCTTAATTGCCACTCAAGTGGGTAAGCCGATTATGTTAGATGCTTTTACCTGCTCCATGTGTGTTGACTCATGGGGTCGCATAAGTTTTGCACGTGCTCTTGTGGAATTATCATCAGAATCTGAGCTAAAACATGTGGTGACTATGGCGATCCCTAATAAGGATGATAGTGGTTTTACTACGGCAAGTATCAAGGTGGAATATGAATGGAAGCCGCCACATTGTGCGGAATGTAAAGTGTTTGGCCATGCTACTGCTTGTTGTCCTAAGAGTATAAAGGAGCAAAATGATGTCCCTCCCACCTCGAATGTGGAAGAACCTGATGATGGTTTTAAGGTGGTGCAGAATTGGAAAGCCAAATCTAAAGGTACGAAGACGACTAATGGTATTAATATGGGTAAGGGTCCTAGATTTGCACCTAAGAAGCAGGTATATGTTGCAAAGACGAAGACACCAGCTGCTACTAGTGTTAATGCTAAAGGTACACCACTTAATACGTCTAACTCTTTTGGGACTCTTGGGGTGGATGATGAACCGGACATCCCAAATGCGTGGTTGATTCTACTATCGATGAGGCGAGAGAAGTCTTCGGTACTACTAAGGAAGCAGGTATTGATGGTTCTCGGGGGAAGGACTCTCGTGTTGATATTGGTGCGGCATCTAAGCCTTCGGAGACTGTTTCTTCTGCGTCCAAGGTTAGTAATCCGTTTTCTAAAGTCGGGAATGTGACCTGTTCTGACAGTGAATATGATGAGGTTTTGGAGACAGATAACCCTATGGCGTCATTTTTGGCTTCTGGGGGTGGTGGGGGTTTTGATCTTGAAGATTTTGATGATTATACAGAGCAAGTGTACGATCTACCGAGACATTTAGAGGATATGTGTGACATATATGATGTTAGTCTCTCAGGTCGTGGTAGGAAGTAGATTTGGTTTGGTTGGTAGTTCATAAGATTGGCATGTCTTTCTTATGTAATTTGTTTGGTTAGTTGCACTTTTTAGTGTGTGTCTGTTGCCCATGTAACGGGCCGAGGTGAGAGATTCACTCTCATCCGTTGTACTTAAACTTTTTTTGGTTAATATACTTTACCAGGGTGTAGGATTACTCCCCTTTACCAAAAAAAAACAAATTAAAACCAGCGACGGAAAAGTTTGGGCTTCCTGCAACCCTTTTGAGTATGAATGTGATGGAGGAAGCGGCATTGAGAGAGCTGGGGAAGACGAATTCCTTTGGACTTCGACTAATGATTCCAACAGAACACAACTGCCTTGGCCAGATGATCTCGGATTCGACGATTGGGTCAAAATCAAATACGGAAAAATTGACGCCTTAACTAAAAAGAAAATCTGGGAAGGGTGTATGAGTAAAAATCAACCTAACAACGATGTTCACCATAAAACAGAAGGAGACACCAAGGGTTCGTCTAAGGTAGAAAATGAAGAATGCAAGCAAATAGTCAACCAACTTGAAGATACCGATTCCGACAATGACAGTTTCGATTATCTCGAGTAACAAGGCGAAGACGGTTTCATTGACCCAGATGATGAAGTACACGAGAAACGAAGATGCAAGCTTCTCTGCATCCCATTTAAGAGGCCGCCACCTATTATAGCCGAAAAATTTGAGTTTACACGATACCATTTGGGGCCTGAAGAAAAATTTTGCAAGATCCGGAAAATTGAAACCAAAGAATATCTCCGCACTGCCGCAAATGGCGGATGGGTTAGGCGCAACTTAATGAAAGATATGGAAGAAGTCGGGGAAGCCCAAAGGCCCCCATAGAAGCCCCGCGGCTCTGAGTCTAACTTAAAGACTCGTTAATAAAGAAAAGTGCTCTTTCGGGAGACTACCTAAATTATCCCTTTCTTTTGTTTTTATTTCTTTTCTGTTGGGTTTTGTGTTTTCTAACCATTTTGACGGAAACGAGGAACTAATTCTTTGCTGCGATTCTTGATCTGAATAGAGTTACAACGTAACTCATCTTGGTGATTACGCCATAACCAACATTTTAGCAGCAGAATTCTTGACGCATTACCAATTACGGCGTAATACCATCTTAGTGGTTACGCCGTAACTACTCGCTTGACAGCTCATACCAGGTTTTGCCAGTTACAGTGTAACTCTATCATTGTTGTTACGACGTAACTTTCCTCTGCTTTAATTCTTTCATTTTAAAACACAATAACCTTGTATTAGTTTTTAAATGAACTTTGTGGGTGTGTTCCCTGTAAACCCTCACGAGACTTCACTCGTCCACTTGGGACAGCAAGTAGTTTAAAAGGCTTGTTGCATTCGCTAAATGCAATCGTGATTCCTATGAAAGTGAGTTAGGTTTGTTTTTCATTTTTTTTAGAATTATGCTTGTCGGTATTGTGATTTCAGGGATTGAAGTTTGTTCATGACGCTTAAACGAAGGCACGGTTCTTTTTCGTGGGCCTTCTTCTTTTTGGAGCACATTTCAGGGAAGTTCTCGCTCTAATTCTACCTTTCTCTTCACCTTTATTTTAAGGCCTAGTACAAAAGGGACTTTGTACAATTCAAGTGGGGACGGAGTAGATTTATCTCTTGAACTTTATTTCGCCCTCATTTTTCTAGTTTATTTTGAAAAATTATGCCATTTTTAAAATTTTGACATGTTTTTCCGAACCTAACTAGATTAGACCTTAGCCGAGCACATACAACCCTTGACATTACATGGTGAGATTAGCCTTATCCGTTTCCAATATTTTACCCCAAATCCACCAAATTATGAGTGTGCCGGTAGCTTGTAAACTTTAGAACTTGGCCTTTGCATCATTTCGAGACCATAGACGAGGTATGTTGAGTTAGCCTGATGTATTTGGACTTTTCAGTTTTAGAAGACAATATTATAGGATTATCACCCAAACAGCCTACCATTGTGAGTCTATCGATTAGTCACCTCGACTTCTCGACCCCCATGTGAAACCCTTTTGTTGCACTCACCTTTAGTGCAAGATACCCCTAGATACACCCTTCTGAAACAATATATTCGTTACACCTTAGCCTACCATGTAGTCTTTATTTGTGATTTGGAAGTCATCATTTGCCTAAGTTCAAGGTTCGAGTGGAAAGGTTTGGAAATCACGCTTTCATCGACAACATTTATGAAGATCATTGAAGACCCCCCAAATTCCCATTGTTCATCTCAAGTGGGGGGATGTTATGTTATTATGTTATGTTGAAAAAAAACTGATGATGATTCGAAAAAAAAAAGTTGATTGAGTTATGATATTGTAAAGTGCGATGTTATAAGCACTATAGTATGAGCTTTATTGATTAGTATCGAGGAGGCCACATCGGTCACATTTGAAGATTGGAGTTGGAAGTTATGCCAATAGAAGAAGAAAAGGTAGTGTGCCCATCACGACGTCCTCTAATGACACATCTACCTTGCATTTCATGATCCGGTTTCTAGACTTCTAAGCTTGAACTTTGGGCAGATGGTAAGTGGTGATGACTTGGTTATAGATTTAGACTACCTGCTTGTTTTTCATTTTACACCAACTATATATCCCATGTCTTATCCTACTCTTTAGTCATGAAGCGTGTCTAGGTGATGCAGCGAGCAATCTTTGGTGTCTTAGCCATGGATTTGGTCATGTATCATTGATTTTGTCCACTTCGCCGTGACATGTTAGTAATGATGAGTCACCCCTTAACCTTTGTCGTGTCTACCCATATTGCCTTCGAGAATTGTTTAGCCCTTAACTCTAGTGGTGGAGATTTGTGTAACCGCCAAGCTTATGATAGAATACATGCTATGACTGTGCGATTGAGTGATCACCCCGAAATTGACACTTAAAATAGTTGAGAGATTTGAGTGTTTGTTCCCTTTTCGTGAGGTGTTCGGCTTTGTTTTATTAAAGCATAAGGGATTTGTAAACTCATATTTTCCAGGTTTTGGGAGATATCTTTTTAGAAATCTATCTAACAAGTTCTACTTGAGGGCAAGTAGAGTTTAAGTGGGGGGATATTTGATAACATCAAATAGTCATGAATATTTAGTGTCAATTTCCCCCGATAATGCTCGTTATTTATATCAGTTATATGGATTTATGCTTGTTTTCCATTATTTTCCACTTTCAGGTAAATTACGAGCATTTGAGCTAAAGAGACGCGGAAATGGAAACATTACTAAAGATTTATCACAGTATGCCTATTTTGAAGAAGTTACGGCGTAACTCCTCTCTCACATTACGCCGTAACTATTGCGTGACCCAGAATACCAACTTATCAAGAGGTTACGGCGTAACTCTTCCCAAAAGGTTACGACGTAACTCCATTAGGTCAAATGAGGATCTACGCCGCTGATACTTACGCCGTAACTACATCATCACTTACGATGTAACCGAGTTTATTGAAGACTACGGCGTAACCACTTATTAGGTTACGCCGTAACTAGCAGATCTAGTGCATTTACGAAGGAATAGAAGGTTACGGCGTAACTCCTATATTGGTTACGCCGTAACCCAGACCCGGCCTATAAATACCCCACGAATTCCAGCATTTCTAATCATCCCATTCCACACACAACACTTTGAGAACGTGGGAAAAAGCTCAAGGCTGTTAGGATCCAAATATTATTGTGTTTGATGATTCGGGTGGTCTTGGATGATCAAAATACATGTTTGCCATATTTAGAGAGAGAAAGATAGAGAGGGTGTTCTTGCTAGAGACTTGGTTCTCAAATGTAAAAGGTTAGATTGAATGAAGCACCACCCCTTCCATGGATGGAAGGGGTATTTATAGTTACAGAATACACGACCTCCTATCGGCCTGTGGATCAGGCATACAGTGGGTAAAGACCCGTCCTTCCTCCACGGTGTTACACTATGCTAAACTAAAATAATAACTAACTAATAAACTGATAAATAATGTAACTAACGATATGTCTACGAGCTAACTTATGCTAGATAATATTTGGGGTGACCGACACTTCACTATGGAATTTTCTAATTCCTAACAATCTCCCCCTAAGGGAGGTCACCCCATGTTTTACATTTTGAATCCTAGCATTCTATTCTTGACTTTGTTCTTAAGCTCGTAGACTTCAATTCTTCAATTCCGTAATCTTTGTGCTTTTGTAGTGCAACTACAAAGTCCGAGTGCTTTGTACTTTCAGTGGAGGTCTTTGAAATGATCCACATCTTTGATGATCTTCGAGCATTCATTAAGATCATCAGCCACGGTAAATCTCTGGATCACCCTTAGTTGTGTTGCCATCATGTGAAGTTGTGACTTTCGGACCGACATGCTCACACTTTTGAATCATGACATCTTCTTATCAGAGTAGCGGAAGCCTTACTGGTTCATGATATTTGTAGCAGCGAAGCATAGTATGAAATATCAGAGCCGGGTTATGTAGATATGCACCAGTCATGATTTCTTCAAATTAAGTGTGGATCTTTGTAAGCATGCGGCTTTGGATTGACTCCTCAATTCGATCGGCTACAACCGTCCAAATGTACCTGCAAACAACAGTTAGCAATAAAACACACGAAGTGTCTTTGATCACTTTCGTTGAATTGAGGTACACGGCCCACGGTTCCCGTTGATCAAGGTACAAGTATCTTTGTGATCGGTAGGATTCCGAGGAATCTCCTTGACAGGGTTCGCAGCTGCTCTAACTGTTCTCAAACCGGACCGTCTCAAAGAAAACAACACGGAGTGAGTGAACCAGCGAATTGAGATTCACTGATTGATGAAAAATGATTTGAAAACAATCGCGTATTGCTTAGAAGAAAGAGTTTTGCAATACGACGAAGGTTTAATGAGAAAGATCAATTTTCAATCAAAATACTTTTTGTATTTAAAAGAGTACACATTCGACGTGCTAGAGAAAAGAAGATTTGCACATCGAACGGTTTTTCCAAAAGTATTTTTTCAATCAGAAATACTTTTTGTGTTTGAAAACATAAGTACACATTCGACGTGCTAGAGAAAAGAAGGTTTGCACATCGAATGGTTTTTCCAAAAGTATTCGTCAATTCATTTCCTGGACCAAGGTTGATTCAAGATTGAATCGCCCCATTGTTTCTATCCAGTTGTCACAAGCTTGATCTTTATAAAAGATCTCACATGCCACCTACCAAGAGCTTGTTTGATGTTGGCTCTAGAAGGCTTTCCATCTTCATCGTGAATATTTACATATCACTCGGATGTTCTGGCAATACCACAAGGATAATGCGTAGGACTCTTAATATATTCTTACTTTCCACATTGTGTGAAACAGCAAGTCTTCATTAATTTTGTGTCCTAATGAGATATTGTGGATGATCTCTTGGCTCTAGACTCAATCGTGCACATTTGGTTCCTATGCCGGAGACTAGGAAGAGGGTCTCCTTCTTCAATATCAACAATCTCTAAGAGAAAGTCGATAGGTTATGTAGGTTCCCCGTGAGAATGAAACAAGCCCTTTTAAGAGGAACTTGAGTGGTTTGGGAAGTTGTAGTGCAGTGCGTCATTGGGTCCATGACGTCTTGTCTTCAATACCGGAGTTACCTAAGTAACCACCAGTAGCATATGTATTGAACCCTGTTTTACGCCCTAAGGTTGAATTATTGGAGGGCTATTTCTTTTCACCCCTTTTCACATTCAATTCTTTTTGATTCTTCAACCCCTTCAGTGCTTACCGAGACTTCATAACTAGAACCTTGTTGTGTTTATTCCAGTACTAGCTCTGTCTCAGTCCGCACTCTTCCCGTATCTCACTTTTCTTCTTTTTTCAATATACCTAAGGACTCTACACTATCTAGTGGATTGTCCCTGGGTAGATCCCTCCGGCTCTGGCGGGATCGTGGGAAGAAATACCTAACCTAACCATCCTTATAACTCCATGCATAAAGTAAAATGGTCGGTCTTTTGGTACAGTTCATTCCTTCTCGAAACCAATTGAAAAATCATTTGGAAAAACAATCAAGGTACTTGTGATACGAGATCAAAGCATTTTGTACCTTAATAGTTTTGATCATTTAGAAAAGCTCCCCCTCAACATGTGCATATGATTTTGAAATCGTTTAACACATGGAGGCAAGAGTTCTTTGAAAGAATTAATTTCTTGATCACAATTTCCATAGAAAAAAGCCATTTGATTTTCTTGGTAAAATTCTCCCCCTCAATATGTGCATAGGATAAGAGAAATCATTTTAACACATAGAGGCAAGAGTTCTTTTGAAGCACATCCACGAATCACAAAAGCCATTTAGAAAACCATTTGAAAACTCAATCAAGGTACTTTATGTTAAAACATAAAAGCTTTTGTACCTCAATAGTTTATTTTATTTAAAATGCTCCCCCTCAATATGTGCTTCGAGATTCGAAAGCGTTTAGCACACAAGAGAGAGCAGCATGCACATTTGAATCAAAACGATCACCTTTTATCAAATTTCATTATTAAATCACAAATTCTCCCCCGATCAAAAATATCAAACCTTTTGAGATTTTGGATCCCAAGTGATTTAATTAGGTTTAGAAAACATGGGAGAAAATGTGGCCTTGTTTAAATACTCATCTGGTTTTTGGATAAATCCTCCTCCTCAACATGTGCATTGTGTATTTGAAATCGTTTGGCACATGGAGGCAGGAGTGCCTTAAAAGGACTAAAACCAATTCCATTTAAACAGATAAGAGATTTAACTCTCGATCTCTACCCCGATCAAAATTTCAAACCTTTTGAGATTTGTGATCCCAATTGATTTAAATCATTTAAAAGATTTTGGGGAAAGACGTGGCTTGATTTAATTTTGAAAAATGACAGATAAGGACCATTTTAAGACATTAAAGATTGTTAGTGTCGGGTATGATTGTTTTAAGAGATCTTTTAGGTAAAATAAAACAATTTCACAATCAAACAAGAACAGAAAAAATTTCATTTTGAAAGATCTTGATTCTAAAGAAAATCATACCATGACATAACATTAAATCTTTAGATCACCACTTTAATTTGTACAAACGGACTTGATAGATGAAATATCGTTTGAAAATATTTAATTTGAAATCACTTAAGATTTGACAAAATAAGAGTCAGGTTGATTTCAAAACTTTGAATCCGATTAATTTTCAAAACAATATTTTTCCATTTTCAAAACAATATTATTCAAAGTTTTAGAAAAATGGTATCATCACTACTTTTTCTTGCACAAGATACGTTAGGTGGTAGAGAAGCTTCCGTTGTTGTTCTTTGTAGGGTTTGGAAGAAAAACCATCTGCGATGCAGGTGAGACTTCTTCTTTCGGTGCATTTTGAATGCCAACTGAGGTCAAATTAAGCTCTGTTTCTTCAATCACTTAGAAGAAAACCAGCTGCTGATGCAGTGAGACCTCTTACGTTGCATTTATGCCAACTCTCCATAGAAGTCCAATTAAGCTCCGTTTCTTCATTTGTCAACCCAAGATATAGTTACCCTTTCCTTTCGGCATCCAATCATCTTCAATTGTGGGATCCGGATCGGGAACATTCATATAACCAATATACATGCATACGTTAGTGAACACAAATACAGATATATGGTGGTCGACATCACCCATAACAGCAATCGACTAATTAAAGTCAATTCAACATAACAATCAGATCATATAAGGCATGGGGTTTATGTGTTAATCAAACTCTAATCATCTAAACCTAACAATCATATCCTAAATTCCTAGTCCTTCGACACAGGAAAATATCATTTTTAATTAAGCATGTAGGATAATTAAGAAAGCTCGTTAGATGATATAGATTTGAAAACATTCTCCCCTCAATCAATGACTCATTTTCTAAAAGGTTTAAAAGCGCTGAAGTCATTGATTGAGTTTTCAATTTTACAAAAACTCTAAATCTGATTATTTTTAAAGCAACTCATTTACCACCATTTTGTTAAAACAAATATTTTTCTGAAGAATTTTAGACGAAAAAATATTTGAGTAGGAACAGATCCTTCGACATACTTTCCTCATTAATGTTTTAGGATAAGTGCACGAAATATTTGAAAATTGGTTTAGCGCAACACTTTCCTTTTTTGAAAAACGGGTTGCTATCTGAAATAATAGCAAGCCATGATTTAAGCACGGGTTACAGTCTGAAATAACTGCAAGCCATTTTTTGAGACATGTTTAGAAAGAAATATATACACCTCCTGCTCGAACTTCATCTAAAGTCCCGTGCCATTATTGAATGACATTTCTAAGACCGTAGATGTTATCGATACCAGAAGACATGTCTTGAGAAAACATATTTTTGGTATTTTTGAAATTTTTCAGATTTTTATGGGTTTTTTGAAGGTTTTATATTTTTCTATTTTCTTTTGTTGGTTTTATATTTTTCTATTTTCTTTTTATTGGTTTTATATTTTTGTATTTTGTTTTCTGATAAATATATACAAGGATAGAGTAAATGATATAGTATAAGAAGATGATGATACGAGTACCGAGATAAGGATATCGAGCAGCACGTCGTAGAAGATAGAATTCGTCATCTCTTAAACTTCCACCACCAAAGCTTCCGAGGCTCTAGAATAGAAGATGGAACATGAGCCTTTGAGAAAGAGACTTTGGCGACTTCCCCAAACCGAAAATCCTTTAGTGAAAGATTCAAAGCTTTCTTACATGCTTCTCTTAGCCAGGTGCACAAGGAAGCACACCATTATCATAAATCCCGATGCTCCATTTAAGAATGATGATCGAGGATCTCCATTCGGGGTTATATCATCAAGAAGAACGACAGCGTATCATCCCACACATAAAATAATCTTCTCAAATTTCTTTTCTCTTGACGTCGAAGCAATCCATTCCAAAAGGTGTCAAGAGACCACTTCCCCGTAGTCGAATTGATGCGGTCGGTCTCTTAGACTAGAGCTCACGAACCGAATACATATACCGAAGACAAAGAAACTTATACCATCAAGTAGCAGATTAATTCCAATAGCCAAAGAATAACCCCGATGTATACTTTTCTCTCCCCCTAAAGAAAGTGTATGAAGCTCAAGAACCGAAATACCGAATGCTCAAAGAGAAACAATCGATAACATTGAAGAAGCAGGACGAATCACTGATTATCTCTGCGGATGACAATCTCTGTGGATGTCCACTCCGAAATAAGTGATTATATCTCTGAATCACAGATTAAGCCCTCAAGTGAGACGGCTGAGCATCCCCAATGTACACAATCTCTATCATCACACACTTGTGTACCTCTTTTATCTTAAGAAACTTTCTATTACATCACTTCCCTCACGTAGTTGGAATAATAACACCAAAAGCCTTGATGAGTAAAACCTTGAGATTCTCTGCGGTCATGACAAATGTCTTCCCGGGATATCTTCAATCACTTAGAAGAGTTAAGTTCATCAAGTTTACTCGCCATGAGTCAAACCTTGAGTTTCTTTGCGGTAATAACATTTGTCTTCCTGGGATATCTTCAATCACTTAGAAGAATTAAGTTCATCAAGTTTACTCGCTTTGTGTTTAGATGTGAGTCTCCTTCCCGTTTCGGTTTTGATGATTCGAATCAGCAACACATAATAAGCCCGTACACTAGAAATCTGTTGAGAAGAACATCATAAGCTCGGATGTGCGTGAGAATCAACTTCTTGAAGAATATGACCAAGTCTAATTGGGAATTGAATCTGACTTATAACTCTACCCAATTAGTGCTCTCCCTTAAACCGACAATCTGATTAATAAATGCCCAGATTAAGAAGAAGTCTTTAGATAGTCAAATGCAGCTCGTCTTTAGTCTTCTATATAGCAGAGAATGTAGAACCGATTGTAGACTCGACATTCTTCAAGATTGTCCAGTTGGGGAATAGATAGTTAACATCTTCATCACACTAAGATCATCCCAATTAACTTTCATCTTGCAAATCCCCTTAAATAAATCCCTCCCAATCAAACAAGAACAGAAAGATGTTCATCAAGGAAATTAACAATCAGGCCGCAACGAACACACGAAATGGTAACACCAAGCAAACAATCACATCAAACAAGAACAAAAGGTTGTTCGGAATCATCATGTTGATGTGCACGTGAAGCATTAACCGGAAGCACTTGTCTTTAAACTCATCAGCCCGTGTGAAGATGTCAACCAACGGCTCTTAGAAGAAACTCCATGTAACAATGACCCGATAAGAAGAAGCTCGGTTCTTACATGAGTTAGGAGCCGTTTGACCATTTATTCTCTAATATCAATTAACCATGCAAAAAATTCACACTTCTTCTCCCCTCAAGAATTGCATACGGAGTTGCCATTCTTGATTAAATAAGTGAAAATCATCCGAATGTTCTATTCACACTTCTCTCCCACAAAATCAGCACATGATGTCGCCATCTTCATTATAATCGAGCAAGTGGAATGAGAAAACAATCAGTGGTAGCCCGGTTCACTTGATGACCGAAGCGCATGGAAAAAGTATGAAGCATGTTGATGAGAATGGTCATAATAAGAAGATTTCTCTTCTTCAGAAGATAAAGCGCACTGAAGCGTACACTTTTATTTTCTTTGAAGAACGAGGCATGAACTGTAGTGTTCATACGTCATAAGAAGATTTCTCTTCTTTCGAAGATAATGCGCACTGAAACGTACACATTTCTTTTCTTTAGAGTACGAGGCATGAACTGATGTGTTCATACGTCATAATCTCTCTCTTTTCAATCTCTTGGCAAAACATGTAATCAATCACCATTATTATTCAGTAGGCTCTTTGTAGTGACAGCTGAAGGAGATAACCCAATATGATGAGTTTGACCCTGAAGTAAACTAACCCGAACTCGTGACTTAAACTTGCACATATGTAACAAAGAGTGGTGCCGAGACTTCATGCCCATTTGAATCTCTAAGTACTCTATACTCTTCAACCAACCAACCATCGAGTATTAGACGTATATCACCTCTTGAAAATCCACAATTGAATGTGACACTGAGCACTACAACGTAACTCCTTTAAGTGATAGTTAAATTGTTGAGGTAAGAGCCCAGTTCCCCCAAGTGGTAAAACAAAAGGTAAAAGTCACCCAACAATAACTAGATTTCCAAGTCTTCGTTTTTAATAGTAAGCTTGAACAAGGATCATGAAGAATCTTCATCCAACCATCCCCGATACCTTCAGATACTAAGTACACTCGCCCGTGATATTTCACTTCAACCTCAAATAAATAATACTGAATTAACGCCGTTGTCACATCTTCTTGTTTAAAAGCTTAAATCTAGCCTTCTATAACATTTAAAACGGACTTTGATAATGGTTTCATCCCGACCATGGTTAAAAGCACAGAACCCCGTAAACCAAGTAATAACTATACATCCATGACGAATATCCAAACACACATCCAATTCATGAAGTACACCCTTTTATCCCTTCTTCGAAGCAGAAACCGTAGCACCAGCATCAGAAAAGATCCAGAATTACACTTTATCTTCTCCAAGATGGTTCCATCATTACGGGATTTTACAACTCTATGGTTTAAACCGAGAAATAGTTTCTTTCGCGGGATTTTACAAGACCAAGAAGAAACCGTAAGATAGATCCGGAAATGCACTTTACTATTACCAGGATGTTTCCATTGTCATGGGATTTTACAAGTCTATGATTTAAACCGAGAAATAGATTCTTTCGCGGGATTTTACAACATCAAGACAAAACCGTAAACAATGTCAGCTCGAATTTGTTATGACAACTTTGGTTTCGGTGAATATCTGTTTTAGGGGAACATGCAGTGGTTCATCAACGGTTCATTATCCAACATCAACCATATCAGCAACCATCCAATAAACACTTTGGTAAATACTCCAATCACGCATTCTGTCGGCTATTGTTGTGACCACAAGGAGAAATAGACACGATATGCCAAACTTGAACAAGACGTAACATTCCCCGGATTTGTTACTTAAGCTTGCACTAATCCTTGTGAAGAAGAAACGGTGTACCCAATGTACAAAACCTCTTGACATATCCTCAACTGCGTGAGACACCGAAGTGATAGCTACGTTGTGGGTTTATCGAGAAAGAATCACAACCGTAACTAAATAGCCAAGTCTTTATCACCCTCTTTAAACGCCCAAACAAGTCATCTTCGCTGAAGGGTAGAAAGAAAGAAGATGAAATAAGTAAACGCGCCCGAAAAACCTCACTTTCAACTTCAAATAAGAAATAGCGTACAAACAACCCAGTAGTCAACATTTTCCAATAAACACTTCAAGCCGTGACAAAATACCCTTCGTGAAAAATGCATAATCCAAAGTATCAAGTCGCATACCACAACAATCCCATCATCATATCAAATCCCATCATCAAAACTCATTGTCACATAATCTCATTATCAGATCTCATAATTCAGTATATCTCATCATCAAATAGTTTCATCAACCCCAATGACTCATACTAACCAGTCTGTAAACTCGGCCCATCAAGAGTTTCACAAGATCCACTTAACCATTTAATCCTGAATCAAATCTTCATTCGACTTATATACTCATAAACAACACAAATCCATGTTTATTGAAAACCTCATTAGTCCATGGATGCTCATATTCCGGCTCAATTTAAAAACGTACATCCAATTCATGAATATTTCTTCCGGGTTCAAAGTCCAATATCACCCGTTTTATGAGCTCAAAAACACATCACATAATGAACATAAAGAGAAATCAGTCGATCCAAAGTACAAAGAAAAAACGTGATATAGCATTGTACCATGTTCTTGAATGATGCTCAACGTGTGATCCAATATCCGATCCAATTAGTACTCTCCTCTCAATTGGTCCAGTCCAACATGCGGCCCATGTAAAAAATAGTTCATTCGGTTCCAAAAGAATTATCAAAGGCCTAATATGATGAACGAGATTTATGGCCCAATGACCTCATAACAGTTACACGATCCATTTAACATAACCCTACTCACAAATTTGACCTGATATAAAAGCTCATAACATAACCACACAACCCTAAATTCACTCTACAAAACACGCCACTCTCTCTCATCTCAAACAATCCACCTCATCTCCTAAACCTACTCACACCATATAACCCTAATCTCTCCAAAAGAGAAAAACGCAGCCATCATTTGCCATCACTTCATATTAACGCAACATCAAGAACGAATCTGAGAACAATCACTCATAGGGCTCGCCACAGGGATGGCATGAGCACGACATCACAGCCACAGGGTTGGTGTGATGTACGAATCGGTTTCAATAAACTTGAAAGTATTCAGGTAGGTTTTACTTCAGTTGCTCATTCATGAATAAGGACCATATACGAACCAATGAAAGTGATTTTACATAATTGTAATACTCCTTTGATTAAATCGTAAATATAACAGTGGATTAATGATGACAAACAATTCGTGAAAGGACCTTCAAGGTCAGATTTTTCAATGAATATTCACTAATAAGATCTGAGATTCAATTAATAAATGTTTCGTTATGTGTTCTCTGAGTTTATGAGCGAACCAAAGAGGGTTCATAACAGCCTTTTTATGGAATCAACTTAATTGAGTTCGAACCAAGTCTTTGAAAGATCAGTGATGAGATGAAAAGTTAAAACCAAATCTGAGATCTTTAGTTATTGTAATGAGTCTCGGTATTTGGTAGTGTAGAGTCATGGTTTGGTAAGACTGATAATGGTAATAGTACTGAGGTTTCACGATTCTTTTGGTTTTGATGATGGTATTTGTGTTGAGTCGATTGGTATATGGTGTAAGTCCTTTTAGTTTTGTTGTTTGGGATTTGATGTTGGTCTAGAGGTCGTGGTCAACTGTCAATATCTTATTCATCCTTTCTGTCACAAGTCGCTAGCCAAAGTATAGTGTCAAGTCGCTAGTTCTCCTTTTAAGTCGCTAACCTTAAAACATAAGTCGCTAACTTGTTAAAAAACAAGTTGCTAGCCCAACTCGCTACCTCAAGTCGCTACCCCATTTTAATCAAGTCGCTAGCTGTAAATACAACTCGCTAGCATAACTGCTACTTCTATACAATGAATATAGACGACTTGTAAAGACAAGTCGCCACCGGTGAAAGTAACAAGTCGCTAGGTATATTCATCGAATCAGGACATCATATAGGGACAACTCGCTAGCATGAAATATGAATTTTCCGATGAGTTTTTCCGACTTCTTTTCCGACCATATTCATACCAACCCAGAAAACTGTCATAAAAAAACATTCTTTTTTACCTGTTTTGACCATATAAATGATGACCTCCAATAATATGACCGGCGACTTATTAATTTAACTGATGTTTGACCACTTGAAATATCACTTTTAGTACAAAAATATCACAAGAAAGGAGATGTACATAACTGTTTGGACAAATATTTGACCATGTGACATTTGACCAAACCATGAATCTGGACATAAACATGACCAAGTCTCTAGCAAGAACATGACCAAGTCTCTACCAAGAACATCAAAGACATCACCAGCAGATTCATATAAAAACCATACGAGTATCAAAAACAGATTCATAATATCAAAACCACATAAAAAACCAGATTCATACTAACAAAACCACACATGTTATCACCTCATAAAAACCAACAGCCAATCAGTTTTAAAAATTAACCACGCAAAACCACTTAAACACAAAAAAAACCATATAAAAACCATTCGAATCATTACAAACAACACAACCTAGCTCTGATACCAATTGTTAGGATCCAAATATTATTGTGTTTGATGATTCGGGTGGTCTTGGATGATCAAAATACATGTTTGCCATATTTAGAGAGAGAAAGATAGAGAGGGTGTTCTTGCTAGAGACTTGGTTCTCAAATGTAAAAGGTTAGATTGAATGAAGCACCACCCCTTCCATGGATGGAAGGGGTATTTATAGTTACAGAATACATGACCTCCTATCGGCCTGTGGATAAGGCATACAGTGGGTAAAGACCCGTCCTTCCTCCACGGTGTTACACTATGCTAAACTAAAATAATAACTAACTAATAAACTGATAAATAATGTAACTAACGATATGTCTACGAGCTAACTTATGCTAGATAATATTTGGGGTGACCGACACTTCACTATGGAATTTTCTAATTCCTAACAAAGGCAGGTCTAGGGGAGCATACGGAGCTGTTTCCAAGGGAGAAGACACTCCATTACGATAAGCTTTAGCATTTTATATTTCTTTTACTTTCAATTCATGTATTTCGTACCTTTGAATATTGAATTGATTTGCATGATTAATATGAGCGGCCAAGCACCCTTTGGTGCTAGCCTAGTTATGATTCCTTACTTGTTTTGTTTGCATTTACCTTTACTTTCGTACAATTATTTCTAAGTGTATGCATGCATAGTTCTTTGGTAGTCACCCTTGATTCGGTAGTTTTGAATGGCGGTAGAGGCCAATTGCCGAGGAGATATGACCAACTGACCCTAGGTGAGTGGTGAGGCGGGAAGGGTAAGATATGACCAACCGACCCTTTCTACTTGTGCGATTTGACCAACTGATCACCTATCGTTTGGATGAACTTAAAAATTAGGGGTGTAGTGTCTAGGTTCCTAACGGCCGGGCACTCACTATTTTGAATCTAGCATGTAGCGGTACTTAATGACTTGGCTTAGGGGACCAGGAACAATAGGACTTATGACGGTGCGCTGATTTCTCTGTGGTGGCATCTTAGCTGATAGGTTAGGGCGAATTGACCAAATGCTGTCCTCTCGAATTTGACCCCACCTAAAGTAATTGGAAGTAGGTAGACGTAGACATAACTAGCTAGGAGGATTGACTAGGTTAGCACCACTATTCCTCTATTGATTTCCCTTTACCCATTTACCTGCTTTTATTTGATTCTGCATTAGTAGTTTAATTAATTAAATCCCTATCGAAACCATTATTATTCTGTGACAATTAGACTTAGTAATAATCCAACACACATAGCTCTTGGGACGACCTCGGTTTTACCATTTACTACACTACACGCTATCGGGTACACTGCCCGTTAGTGCACTAGGGTAGACCATAGGTATAGCGAGACACTATAAATATTAAGACTTAGTCAGTAAAACCTGCATCACATGCGAGGTGGTGGGTCGAAGGACTTGGCAGCTTTCTCGGTAGCGAGGATTTCCCTAGGAGATTTGACCAGGTTTGCCAAAAGTTCGTGATTCGAGCCTTTGTTATAGGGAATGAAGCGGTCTCTGTTCTTCTTCCTGTTCTTGGATCCTTCCTAAGAGGACCCTCTAGAGAATTTTTCGGAGGCCCCTCTTTGCTCGATCGGATCTCCATTGGCTGCTACTTCCTTAGAGTCGATCCAAGTGTAAGTCTTTTCCATGAGTGCCTTGTAAGTGGTAGGGAGGTCGGTGGACAGAAATTCCACTAGGATCCAAGTTCGTAAACCATGTACGAAGCCAGAAATCCTTCGCTCTTTGTGCAACCCAAGAATTTGCAAGGTTTCATCGGTGTACCTTGTGACGAAAGCCCTTATGCTTTCGTTGTCCCTTTGCTTGATGATATGCACAGCTAGGTGAGTCTTGGTGTTCTTCTTCTGCTGGCAGAAGTGTGATCGGAACTTAGCCTTGAGATCATCCAGACTTACAATGCTTCCTACCTTTTGCCCATTCCACCATATTCGTGCAGAGTCTCGAAGAGTGTATGTAAACATGTGGCACGCCACAGGCATAACCCACTTCTGCATCTTGATAGCGCCTTCGAACAAGTGTAAGAAGTTGTCTGGATCGCCTTTCCCATCGTAGGTGCCTATATAAGTAGGCATCTTCAAACCATCAGGCAGAGGGTAGTCTTCGATCCACTTCACGAAAGGTGTATAAGCTCCAGAGGCTTCCGCATAGAAAGGGTTGTATGGAGGTGCATAAACAGGTGTAGGGTTGTACGGATTATGAGGTGGTTGTGAGAACATAGCATAGGTTGCGGGAGGTTGGTACGAAGGGTTTCCCCCCATTAGTTGTGTAAGGTGTAAGGGAAGGTGCCCGTAAGGCACTTGCTGGTAACTCAGTTATGGAGAGACCCATTCGGAGGATAGGCATTATAGGACTGAGCAGGTAGGTAGGGGTTCATGCCTTGAGGTGGCAGTTAATTCATCCCAGATTATGGAGGAGGCCCTCCGACACTCGAGACGTATGATGGAGGCATCGGAGCCCCCATTCCTTCTCTTCCCAAGTGGGCTGCCAAGAGAGGTGGTAGGTTTACCCCTCCGTTTCCTACCGGATTGCTTCCTCCGTTGGAGTTCTCACTCCTTCTTTCTCCCTGCATTCTTTCCCTTCTTCCCGAATCTCCTCCGGGACCTTCTTCGAAACCTACAGTTCTTCCATTTGGTCTTCTCACGGAAGGAGAACCATTTCGCATGGCCGAACGCCCCCTGCTAATTGGTCGAGGCCTTTCATCTTCCTCGATCTCTTCGTCATATTCCTCGCTGGAATATTCCAATTCCCTCCGCATTTCAGTGTTGTGAACTTGCCTCTTGTGAGCCCTTAGCAAGGACTCTAATGCTTTGAAGTTTTCCTCAACGAAGGCAGGGCTAATTTCTAGAACAGGTTAATGGATTTTGAGGTGTGATGTATGGGAATGCTTTCTAGGCGAGATCGTGTAGTGAAGGTGGAGGCAGTTATGGGGGTGAGATTATCGGTGTTAGTTGTGGTGAGGGGTACCAGGGTAGAGAAACCTGGTGGAGGTGTATCTTCTATTATTGGTTCCATGCCGGAAAAGTAGCGTAATTAGTTAGGGTGTAAAGACTTGGTGATTACGGGACTAATAGTAGCGTGTCCCACGGATGGCGACACTGATTGTACAATAAATTACACTACTAGGCTTCAATGGTGATCGAAGGTGTAACACCCCCAAATTTGTTTAGCGGAAGCATACATGTTATGGGGAATGTTACTAAATCGGAGATCACAACACAAGTAATAAAGAACGGAATACATACTCCGTTTGATTTCATAAAATAGTTTTAAAATATTATCTTACAACGTTGTTTGGATAAAATGGGCACATCCCATAAGTTCAATGGTCCCAATTTAAAAACATCAGTTTGTGTAAAAACACTTCTTTAGATACTACTACGACCATTTACCCGCCTCTTGCCTTGCATCCATGATCACAAATTAAGCACCTGAGAAAATATGCTAAAAAGGTCAGCTAAAAGCTGGTGAGTTCATAGGTTTAAATTAAAACAGTAAGTTTGGACCAAAGCAAAGTCATATAATCATTACAATGAATATAATGTTATATGGATGAATGTCTATTACGTTAGCTCTAAGTTCATGCAACCGATACTACGACAGTTTCTGTATGCTAATAGATATCATACAATATAGGAGCCCATAGCGAGTGTTTTGTCCCTCAACACTCGATTCCGACATGGTATACGTGCCTTGGCCTAAGCAGGGCCAACCGAGCGGAGGAGTCACCCTCAATAGATCTATTTATAACATTCGCGCTTCCCAATGGGGAATTGACGGTTCATAAAAAAGGGGCATTCTCTAGGGACATAAGGGCTTAGGCTAAACCACGTAATAGTAATCATGCAATAGTTTAGGTCCATAAAAATGTTTTGCATATTTTCTCACCCCAAAATGTATAAAACAGTTTATCAAGTAAAAGAGGGGCTATGAAACTCACCTTAGCAAATGTGCAATCCAAAAGTGGGATTTAGTGAATTGTTGTGAAGCGGCACCGACACGCGACCTAGATAAGGAGGGCAATGTTTTAGTTCATTGTTTTAAGTATCACTTACTTAAAATAGTTCAATTGGTTTTATAACTGAAATAAAACTAAACTTTTGTTTGTAAAAATGATTAAATGGTTTTACTAGTATGTATACGAAAGTATATACACTTTTTATGTTGACACTATAACGTTATTAAAATCCAAAATTTGGTTTGAAAATATTTATATTGTTCTTTTAGTAAGTATAAAATGTGTATACA
This sequence comes from Chrysanthemum makinoi, assembly GCA_910596185.1. Classification (NCBI taxonomy): domain Eukaryota; kingdom Viridiplantae; phylum Streptophyta; class Magnoliopsida; order Asterales; family Asteraceae; genus Chrysanthemum; species Chrysanthemum makinoi. Next base: position 168,731,654 of record OU343221.1, on the reverse strand, counting down.
CTTATTTAAGTTGACTCATGATAGTAGTGTCAAAATCAATGTTAGTTTATTGGTTTTCAAATTGTATTTAGAAATATGTAAGCTAAATTTGAAGCCTATCAAATTTATTAAATGATAAAATAACTTGATGGACTCTAACTATTTATCATTATTTGTTTGTAACATACATCGCCTCTGACAAATAGTTTTCTTGACATAGGTATATTCATCCGGGTGTGTTAGACGTTAAACTTTGGTGTAACCTTTATTCATGTAGATTACATTTTCACTGCTTGTTTTCGTGTAGTAATATTCTTGCACTCGTTTAATTGTAGTAAGGCTTTTTACCCTAGACATTAATTCAATATGTAAAGTGATGAAAGGAAAGAATAGACGAAAATGAGTTTAGTTTTATAACTTTATTTCCGGTATACATTACACGTTTTACTTTGTTGACTCGTTTATCCACCTACGAATACTCCGAAATCCTCATGGGCTGTGGTCCGGTATCGTTTGTATTAGGGTACCCGGATTGGGCTTAAGCCCGAAGTGGAAACTATATGGGGAAAAGCTGTGGCCCAAGTTAAACAAACTTACTCTCATGGGAAAAATCCATGGGCTGTGGCCCATCGTGGCACAAGAAATATTGTACAGGTTTATTATGTTTAAAATTTCCTAAGTAGGTTCTTTACATGTTTTTGGAGGATATGTTATACTCAACGAAATGCTAGAACAGTGGTCTTTAACACGGAATTTCAACGTAGACTATTTTGACTTCAAGTTATAACTCGACTTTAGTATGACTTAGGCTTGTAAAGTTGAGACTTCTCGCCAAGAACTTAGACTTACAAGACCCATGTTAACTTATCAAAACTGTTTTTCGAAAAGTAAGATTGTACCAAGTTGTGAGACACCATTCGTCACTATATGATGAGTGAAGTTTGCTTTGATTTTTGCAGGCTCGCGACAGTCATATGGGTTTCCTAGCACGAGCTATAGGGTTGCAACACAAACAAAGTAGATACATGATGGATACTCAAGATCACCCTTGTGATTTTGTGTAAATCAACAGGTAGTAAACACCCTTTGTAGGTGTTTTCCCCTTACGACTCACAGCGGAACTATACATACTACTAGCACTCATAAGGTCCTTTTTGTCGAGCTTGGTGACCACGTATGGTTTGAAGAAAACAACTACGGTTTATTTCGGTTGGGGTCTTGACTCCTAACGAAACCAACCCACCCATTTTCCTTTACATTATATATCTATCCTTAAGTCTAAATGTGGCAAGCCAAGACTAGTCTAAGATTTACAAGTTAGTACCTCTTGTCGAGTCACTGTGGTACAACCATAGTGAGATCTTCGACTTCTAATGAGGATCAAACACGACTTACATGAGGGCGACTAATTTCGGACACAAGGTGCTGGTTATAAAACCATATCAGCTCCTCATGTAAAAATCCCATGTGCAACATATTCACTACCAAATACATGTCTAGTGGAGTAGGGAGATTTCGAGCAAGGCATCACCCATTCGGAGTTACACTCAAGCCAAGAGCGTCATGACTGGAGTGCTCGAAACACACCTCGACTACCCACCTTAACAATACAACCCGTTTGACATTCGAGGCCAACATGTTAACTTAACACGTTAGAACAAGGAAACGATAAGACTATACAATAGTTGAGTACTACTCAACCCGGTTCTTATCTCGACATCCTCATGTATTCTGATGATTCACAACTTGTTTTAAGATAGCTACATTTGCTCACATTTCATTTTTATATATCTCCTAGACTCGAAACAGTTGTTAACAAGAATTAAAAGGAGTTTTTCTTTGACAAGGAATTTGTCGACGGACAATTTACGACATGAATGTCATCCGGTGTGAGCACCAAAGGGCCCATAGTCGAGTCAAATAACGACTCGATACCAAAGGATGATGGCAATATAATTTGCCGGATTTCACGAACATGGATCAATACAAATTTTCAAAACTCAACATCTCTTTTCCAGATTTAATGCAACCAATTACAAAGACTGACTTATCACAAGGTTTAAGACTCAAACTCCAGGTTTACTAAAATGAAACTTTTCCTCGACCTAACACAACGACGTCCTAAGTAGACCAAGGTTCAGGTGATTATCCGGAACAAAATTTTATGTATGTTTACTTCTCCACAGTTAATACTTTAACAAAAACAATTGACAAAATTTATTTCCAATATTTAATTTACCTATATAATAAAAGATTATCAAACATCAAAGAACACTTAACCTTTACAATCGAATTATCAATTTTCACTATCAACTAATTTTATAAATTTTAACAAAGTACAAGAATGGAATAATTCCTTACAACGAAAGTGATGACACGAAGTCGAAGGTCAACCCGAGTATTTAACACCACACTTGGACCCAATCAATCCGGAGTAAGCACCCAGGCAGGAGTCTCCCTATGCTTCTCAGTATTCTTATCCTTTGTGGTGAAATTTGGAGTGTGGTGCTCTTGGGTTGCTTCGACTGAGATAAAAAGGAGAGAACCAAAGTAGTTTTTAACTCAACTTTCTTCCCTTGGGTTTTTATGGCACACCATATTAAGCTAAGGTTGCTCTTAACCACTCACATCATCACACCTTGTGATTCTTCTCAGAAAGCTTGGAGGGAGAAAGAGACATATGATGCTTCTATAGCCATCTATGGATGGTTTGACCCAACCTTTGGGGGCGGCGTGGACTGTGGCAGCAGCAGAGGAGACAAAGACATTCACCAATTCATCATGAATGGAAAAAGTGAGATGGAAAGAGGCTTTTGCAAGACCTATTTTTGTCATTAGTTTCTTTTGAGGTTTTGACCTAAGCGCATGATAGGGATAGATGGGAGGCGGTAACCATTTTTTTGGGGAAGATGAAATTTATTGATATTACGTTTGTGAGAAAGCGTGTGGGTATGGGTGAGTACAGAACACGACAGAAATGAAGGTGGGGGAGGGCGGATAAAACAAAGGCAAGGGGATAAAATTTGTATCTTGTATTTATTTTGTAATACTTTCTTTGTATTATTACTTTAATTTACAAGTATTATGATTTAAGGTAAATGTTGTATTAACCACTTTGGTGTCTCGCGTTATAAAATCGTGATGGAAGTATTAATATAAGATAATTTTTATAATGTAGTATCTTACGGATATATTTCAGAGATATTATTGTCTTGGTAATATTCTTTCATTACGGGAGTTTATCATTTGTTTTGTTTGCCCTTATCATAGTGTCGGTACGCGTGCAGTGTCGAGTCACTGTGGTACAACCATAGCGAGATCTTCGACTTCTAATGAGGATCAAACACGACTTACATGAGGGCGACTAATTTTGGACACAAGGTGCTGGTTATAAAACCATATCAGTTCCTCATGTAAAAATCCCATGTGCAACATATTCACTACCAAATACATGTCTAGTGGAGTAGGGAGATTTCGAGCAAGGCATCACCCATTCGGAGTTACACTCAAGCCAAGAGCGTCATGACTGGAGTGCTCGAAACACACCTCGACTACCCACCTTAACAATACAACCCGTTTGACATTCGAGGCCAACATGTTAACTTAACACGTTAGAACAAGGAAACGATAAGACTATACAATAGTTGAGTACTACTCAACCCGGTTCTTATCTCGACATCCTCATGTATTACGATGATTCACAACTTGTTTTAAGATAGCTACATTTGCTCACATTTCATTTTTATATATCTCCTAGACTCGAAACAGTTGTTAAGAAGAATTAAAAGGAGTTTTTCTTTGACAAGGAATTTGTCGACGGACAATTTACGACATGAATGTCATCCGGTGTGAGCACCAAAGGGCCCATAGTCGAGTCAAATAACGACTCGATACCAAAGGATGATGGCAATATAATTTGCCGGATTTCACGAACATGGATCAATACAAAATTTTCAAAACTCAACATCTCTTTTCCAGATTTAATGCAACCAATTACAAGGACTGACTTATCACAAGGTTTAAGACTCAAACTCGGGTTTACTAAAATGAAACTTTTCCTCGACCCAACACAACGACGTCCTAAGTAGACCAAGGTTCAGGTGATTATCCGGAACAAAATTTTATATATGTTTACTTCTCCACAGTTAATACTTTAACAAAAACAATTGACAAAATTTATTTCCAATGACCAAATCATTTACCTATATAATAAAATATTATCAAACATCAAAGAACACTTAACCTTTACAATCGAATTATCAATTTTCACTATCAACTAATTTTATAAATTTTAACAAAGTACAAGAATGGAATAATTCCTTACAACGAAAGTGATGACACGAAGTCGAAGGTCAACCCGAGTATTTAACACCACACTTGGACCCAATCAATCCGGAGTAAGCACCCAGGCAAGAGTCTTTTTTTGGGTAAAAGGGTTAATTCACCCAGGCAGGAGTCTCCCTATGCTTCTCAGTATTCTTATCCTTTGTGGTGAAATTTGGAGTGTGGTGCTCTTGGGTTGCTTATTGAGATAAAAGGAGAGAACCAAAGTAGTTTTTAACTCAACTTTCTTCCCTTGGGTTTTTATGGCACACCATATTAAGCTAAGGTTGCTCTTAACCACTCACATCATCACACCTTGTGATTCTTCTCAGAAAGCTTGGAGGGAGAAAGAGACATGTGATGCTTCTATAGCTATCCATAGATGGTTTGACCCAACTTTTGGGCGGCGTGGATCGTGGCAGCAGCAGAGGAGACAAAGACATTCACCAATTCATCATGAATGGAAAAAGTGAGATGGAAAGAGGCTTTTGCAAGACCTATTTTTGTCATTAGTTTCTTTTGAGGTTTTGACCTAAGCGCATGATAGGGATAGATGGGAGGTAGGTAACCATTTTTTTGGGGGAAGATGAAGTTTATTGATATTCTGTTTGTGAGAAAACGTGTGGGTATGGGTGAGTACAGAACACGACAGAAATGAAGGTGAGGGAGGGCGGATAAAACAAAGGCAAGGGGATAAAATTTGTATCTTGTATTTATTTTGTAATACTTTCTTTGTATTATTACTTTAATTTACAAGTATTATGATTTAAGGTAAATGTTGTATTAACCATTTTGGTGTCTCGCGTTATAAAATCGTGATGGAAGTATTAATGTAAGATAATTTTTATAATGTAGTATCTTACGGATATATTTCAGAGATATTATTGTCTTGGTAATATTCTTTCATTACGGGAGTTTATCATTTGTTTTGTTTGCCCTTATCATAGTGTCGGTACGCGTGCAGTGTCGGTACGCGTGCAATGTCGGTCACTGGGGAAAACGAGATAACCTCTCGTCTTACAATTTAATCATAAGACAAAAATGAAATATTTATGAAGTAAAATGAATGCAAAAGTGAGGCAATAGTCTACTGTATGCGAGTTAACTACTCAAATGATCAGGCAAAGCTTATGCATGCTTATATAACTAGGTTTGGTAATAATAAATTATCATTTATTAGTTAAATTTGAGTGAAAATTTACCGTGTGTCACATCCTCCCCGCCTTAGAAGGGAAAACCGTCCTCGGTTTTCAGTTAGAATTACTCGCTGAAGTAGAGAAAGGATGTGGGTATTTACGCTTAATTCATCTTCACGTTCTCACGTGTATTCTGGACCTCTTTGTGAGTTCCAACAGATCTTAATGATAGGAATACGGCTTTCTTTAAGCCGTTTGATTTCTTGATCCATAATTTCAATGGGTTCCTCGACGAAATTTCAATCTTTCGTCGATTTTGGATTTCTTCAAATGGGATGGCGAGAGTTTCGTTGGAAAGACAATTCTTCGAGTTGCATATGTGCAACACGTTATGCCTGGAGTTGAGTTCTCGTGCTAATTCGAGTTGGTAGACTACCGGCCCGATTCTTGCGAGAATTTTGAAAGGTCCAATGTAACGAGGATTTAACTTTTTACGTCATCCAAAATGGATTACGCCTTTCCATGGCGTTACAAATCCATAGTATGAAAGGGTGGTTCTCCGAGTTGTTCGCACCGGAATAGTTGTGCATAACCTATAGTCCTGATAGTAATCCAAGTTGGTAAGCTACCATTTCGATCTTGAGAGGATTTGGTTAATCCTATGAAATAAGGTTATGCCCTTGTGTTCTGTTAAAATGGGTTATGCTTTTCGGAGGCGAAACCTCAACCTAACTTTCTCGTCGACTTGAACTTCAAGCGACTTTTAGTCCTATATTTATTGACCTTGACGATCGAGTTGTTTGCATTACGCCTCAGTGCGCACACTATTATCAATGGTTCTCGATAACAGCTTGGAGCCATTGGGCTGGTTCCTTACTGGTCTCTGTTCTGAACACGATTGACTTGCGCTTTTGACCATACGGTGCCTTATGAGGTGGCCTGTTGTTGCAAGGGAATTTGGTTAAGGCAATTTGCCTGCTCCATACACTTCTTAAACAAGTTACTCATGTTCGAAGTATAACTTCTATAGCTTGAATGGTCCTTCTATTTAGTCCATTAATCGGAAGACGATAGGTGGTACTCATTTCCTGATGGATTCTCAAGAATTTTGGAGTGGTCCTCAAAAGTTTGGAGTGAATGGTTATCGCTATTTGGAATGAGAAGAATTGAAAGGCTATGACTCGTAGCGCTTTGCTTCAAGCAAACCGTTAAGCTTGTCCATGTTGCCGTCCTCTTTGTTCGGTAGGGATAGGTAGATTTGGTGAGATGATCCATTATTACCCAAGTAGAGTTATAATCGATAGAAGTCTTTGGTGACTTGGTTTTAGAGTCCATTGTTATGCATTCCCATTTCTATCCGGAAATTTTGGTTTGTACAGGTAGGTTTGATGATTTCTGATTGATTTGAATTTTCCTTTTCGAACATGCTAAGTATTGTTTGACATAGGTCGAATACCAGCCTTCATGTTTGGTACTCAGAATAGCTTTCTGGATCAAGGTGCATTTTGCCGGTCACTAGATAAGTATTACTCCTGGCCTTAATGAGGTTCACACATGATAGAATTTCAAATCCCTTCATGGTGTGGGTTTTAACATTGGTTCTTGGGGTTAAGATTCCCTTTGGTTTCTCACGGGCTCCCCTTCACCTTTAGGTATGTTGTAAGAGTTTTATTTAGTCGGTTCTTCCTTTGAGTGCTACCACTTGAGCTTCAAGACTTTTAATGGGAGGGGCGGACTAGATCTTTTGTTTTCCCAATGAGTTGGCTTTTAAAAGGTTTAGTTTGTTAGATGTTGCTTAGAGTATATGCGGTTATGACTGTTTTGCCCTGGGTGAGTACGAATGTTGTAATTGAACTTATGTTGCGACTCCAATTATTGGTGTCGTCACATGGTCAACTTCCTTTTTGTTTCCGTACATTCCGTAGGACCTTGTGGTCAGTGTACACTGTACTTCCTTGATGCAGTAGGGATAACATTTCTAGGCGTTCCTAGTGAGATCATGTCAGGTTCCAATTCTAATTTGTGCACTGCGTTATGCTTCTCATGGATATTTGAGTGTTGAGTATTCTATACCATTATTTTCCTTTTTGGATCAGGATAGCTTCCAGCCCTGGTGTAAAGCGTCTCCCTTGAATGGTAGAGTCTCTGTCATACCCAGGTATGTCTAAAACAAGTGTATCACATGATTTTTCCTTGCGCAGTGTTTGTTGGGTTAACCTAGGGTGTATGATGATCTATTCCTTTCTTGGTTCAGTGTAGGTGATAGGATACTAAGTATGAATCGGCAAATCCGAGGTGTCAGTCTTTGCGTCCAGTGTTCTACAGGGAGTTAATTCATTGTCGAAGATTCAAACGTTTCACATTCGTTTCCTTAGTAGAAGATTTCTTCCCTTAGGTGGCACGGTTTATTCTATTCCCGTGTAATGTGAAATGTATGGAATTTTAAGGTGGGGTGTCGAAGTGAGATATGAACTTTACTATTTCGTGATAGTGAGTTAAGCACTTCCTTTAACATGACCGGGTAAGAATTTCAAGGATTTAACCATGCTCGTGCACGTTACCCCTCCCGAATTATACATAGGTGATCAGGCTATGTATAATTGAGGACCGGTGACGTGTTGTTCGGTATAGTCTTAATCTTGGTGTATTTATTCTTTGGTCAGCGGAATTGTCACAAAAGTTCAGGTGCAAAGTTTTGAGGTGATGATTTATAAGATTTGCTAGGTTGACCAATTATGTCAACATGACCTATGGCTCGCTTGACCAATATGTGTGAAGCAATGGCAACCTGGTTAGGGATGGAATGTTGAATTTGTGATTCTTGGTGAGGTAACAGTTTGTGTTGGTCTTATAGGTATTGATAATAATACCTTCGCAATCTTTGAAATGTGGATTTTTTTTCTAAGTCATCTCGACGGGTGATACCAATTTGTCAGAGAGACTAGTCGTATATCCAAGATGACTTTCTCTTATCTTCAGAGAAATCCTTTCATCGTGATAAGATAGTTGAAATCCTTATTGATATGGTGAAAGTGGTCATGGAGAAGACATATATTAAGATAGCACGATAATGACAACTGATATATTACAAGGAAAGGTTTAGTACATTAAGGTTACATAGAGGAGTACTTAAAGTAGATTCCTAAGGCTACGACTTGGAAGTTTAAACTAAGCTTTATTACAAACAGCATCTCTAGCTAACTTAGTTTATTCCTTGGTGTCCGTTGGAGGCCTAAATAATTCTTCACACTTTCTTCAGGAAATTGTTTCGATAGTTGTTGCCTTCATGCTGATCCTTCCTATCCGGGCACTTGTTATTATTGTGATCTTTCATTCCACACCCATGGCATACCACTGCCTCCCGATAGGGTTGCTTACAATCTCCCATCTTATGTCCAATTCCTTTACAAATTCCACAAGGTGTAGGGCACTTTCCGTAGTGGTAATATGGGCATATATGGCACTTGGGTTTTGTTCCAGCATACATTACTCCCAGTTTGGTTTCAGCAGTCCTAACTTCAGCCGTCCATTGGCGCTTGATTGATTGTTGCATTTGAGCTTCCTCACCATCATATACCCAGTTCCTCTTGTTACCACATTACTCCATTGCTTTGCTTTGGGGCAGTGACTCTGTCAATCCAGAAGTCGCACCAGTAGCTTCTTGAGTGGCAATAGGTGCGAATGCAACCACGTTCCCCCAAATTTCGGGTGAAAATCCACAAAAGTATGCCCCGAGTTTCCTTTTCTCAGGTACTATCATATCAGGACATAGTTGGGCGGTTCAAAGCGGTTGGTGTATCCTTCGAGGTCATTTCCCATCATAATTAGTCCACAGAGCTCTTGTTCCATCATTCGCAGTTCATTCCTTGAGCGTGATTCTGCAATCATCATTTTCTTCAGGGTGTCCCACTGAAGTGAGTAAGCAGCGTCTATTCCTACTAATTGAACATAAGTATTCCACCATGTGAGGGCTTGGTGCCGAAAGGTGCAAGTAGCATACTTGACCTTACAATTGTCCGCGCAACTCTGCTCGCGGAAAATTGTCTCTAACCTTTCTAGCCATTTTGCCAAACCTATGGCTCCTTCAGTCCCCTCAAATGCTGGTGGTTTACAGTTCCTGAATTCTTGGTAAGAGAAAATTTGTGTTGTAGGCGTCTTACCAACAGCTTCTCCCTTATTCCCCTGGCTGATGTTGTTGATGTTGTGATTGACTTGATAGTTAGCAATCCTTGCACCAATTTGTTCAGTAACAGATTTCTCAATGGTGGTTGCATCCATGTTCAGCTTTATTGGAAACATTTTCCTTCAACCACAAGAAATGACAACAATGAGTTTTCTATGAGTAGGAGGACCATGGTGGAGATTCATAAGGTTACAACATGTACTACTTCTCCATCAAGTATTTCCTAGGTTGTATTGACTGGATGTCACGTAGACTTAATTTATTATGATGATGTTAAGAAAACGGAGATTGGTTGGAGTGAGTTTAACATAAGGTTATAATTCACAAGACGTTGTTTATGCATAGTCGCTCATCACCATAAGCTTGATTACATCTCAAGAAGATTCCTGGCTCATAAGGCCGATACATAACAAGCGTTCATTGACTCGCTCTAGTTTGTTATACAACAAAACTACTACTAGCGTTTTTATTGAAACTACTCATTACAACGTCTAATGCAATGCCAAGTGAAATTTAGGCATTTCCCGGTGCTGCCCCGGGTTGACTTTGTTGAGTTGCCTTCCATTCCTCCAACTCTCTGAGCTGGGCCTCCATCCTAGCAAATTTTTTGTTGGCCTCATTTGTCCCACTTTCCATAGTACGTCTTTGAAATTCTACGACACCCTCCAGGTACCCTGTCTCAGTTAATGCTATTGTAGTAACGGTCTCCAACCGTGTCAGCCGACTCTCAATCTCTGTGAGACGTCCATGGGTGTCTCTTGGAGTTTGCAGAGCACACCTTTCAATGTGGTCTTTAAGGCGGGCAATTATTTCGTTTAACTTCTCACGGGTTCCCTCTAATGCTGTCCCAACATCGTTGTAGCATTCCTTGAGTGTTTCGCCAAATGCTTGTAGTTCTTCCACCACTTCTTCAATCCCTTCAATCCTTTCTTCTGGTAATATCCCCAGATGATCCGACATCTCTTCTATTTGTTCTTCATGACGTGTTATGCGTGCCATAACTGTGTCGAGAGTTGGTGGTCCAGCAGTGGCTGCTTCGGAAGTTCCTCCAACTTCGAACCCATTAAGAGATGGTGTACCAGAAGATGATGGTGATGATACAGAGAGGCAGATTTTCTTGCTAGCAGGTATCTCCCAACTGAGAAGTGGATCTCTTTGGTATCTTGGTGAGAGTGTAGGAGTAGTGGAATTGGTAGGTATAGTATTGATAGTAGTGATGATTTGGAAGTGAGCAGGTGGGGTGTGGGTAGTACCCTCTTGGTGAACTTGATACACTACCCTGTATGGGTTTCCAGTGTCAGGAGTGAGTTGGGAAGGGGCTGGGATGCGTTCAGCAGGTGACAAACCTTTTGTTGTGTCATCGCATCCAGCTCTAGAGTGAGGGGAAGACATGGTCTGTGACAAGACGGTGCGTATCTGTAAGTATATGGAAAAATACTCATGATAAATATGAAATAGTGCAGTAGTAAATAGGAATTAAAACATGCAATCATATTCAAATGAACTCTAAGTAAAATGGCAAGTAAGGCAAGCGACAACTGACGGTCGTAGTATGATTTTTTTGTAAAAGTAGTTATAGTTTAGGGTTTATATGTACCTAGTTCTCTATAACTTAGTCTCTGATGCCAATCTGTAACACCCCCAAATTTGTTTAGCGAAAGCATACATGTTATGGAGAATGTTACTAAATCGGAGATCACAACACAAGTAATAAAGAACGGAATACATACTCCGTTTGATTTCATAAAATAGTTTTAAAATATTATCTTACAACGTTGTTTGGATAAAATGGGCACATCCCATAAGTTCAATGGTCCCAATTTAAAAACATCAGTTTGTGTAAAAACACTTCTTTAGATACTACTACGACCATTTACCCGCCTCTTGCCTTGCATCCATGATCACAACTTAAGCACCAGAGAAAATATGCTAAAAAGGTCAGCTAAAAGCTGGTGAGTTCATAGGTTTAAATTAAAACAGTAAGTTTGGACCAAAGCAAAGTCATATAATCATTACAACGAATATAATGTTATATGGATGAATGTCTATTACGTTAGCTCTAAGTTCATGCAACCGATACTATGACAGTTTCTGTATGCTAACAGATATCATACAATATAGGGGCCCATAGCGAGTGTTTTGTCCCTCAACACTCGATTCCGACATGGTATACGTTTCGCCTTGGCCTAAGCAGGGCCAACCGAACGGAGGAGTCACCCTCAATAGATCTATTTATAACATTCGCGCTTCCCAATGGGGAATTGACGGTTCATAAAAAAGGGGCATTCTCTAGGGACATAAGGGCTTAGGCTAAACCACGTAATAGTAATCATGCAATAGTTTAGGTCCATAAAAAGGTTTTGCATATTTTCTCACCCCAAAATGTATAAAACAGTTTATCAAGTAAAAGAGGGGCTATGAAACTCACCTTAGCAAATGTGCAATCCAAAAGTGGGATTTAGTGAATTGTTGTGAAGCGGCACCGACACGCGACCTAGATAAGGAGGGCAATGTTTTAGTTCATTGTTTTAAGTATCACTTACTTAAAATAGTTCAATTGGTTTTATAACTGAAATAAAACTAAACTTTTGTTTGTAAAAATGATTAAATGGTTTTACTAGTATGTATACGAAAGTATATATACTTTTTATGTTGACACTATAACGTTATTAAAATCCAAAATTTGGTTTGAAAATATTTATATTTTTCTTTTAGTAAGTACTAGAAGGGTACCCGCGCAATGCGGCGGCTGGTACCCGATGACTATAATATGATTGGAATAAATGAAATAAAGGTTAAAGTTGTAAAAATTTGAATTAAAATAAAATAAACCCACTAAAAATATAAAAACTAAAAACTTATAAAAATATATTAAAATGGATGTTGAATTAAAGAGCACAAAATTTTAGAAAATATGGTGAAATTAGATTATAATATAAATAAGTAGATAAAAAGATATTTTAATTTGAAAATAAAGATGAATTTTTAGTTGAGAAGTGACACATGTTATTTTATAATTGGAGCTCCTTATCTTAATTTTTGGTGGTTAGGAGTTAGGCTTGGAGTTTGTTAGAAGTTAGGCTTGGAGTTTGTTAAGAAGTGACACATGTCATCTCATGATTGGAGCTCCTTATCTTAATTTTAAGCCTTCTAAAATTAGAAGGCTTAATTTTTAAGCATTCTAATTTTAGAAGGCCTAAATGCATTATAAAGTAGTATAGATAAAATGTGTATACACTTATTTAAGTTAACTCATGATAGTAGTGTCAAAATCAATGTTAGTTTATTGGTTTTCAAATTGTATTTAGAAATATGTAAGCTAAATTTGAAGCCTATCAAATTTATTAAATGATAAAATAACTTGATGATCTCTAACTATTTATCATTATTTGTTTGTAACATACATCGCCTCTGACAAATAGTTTTCTTGACATAGGTATATTCATCCGGGTGTGTTAGACGTTAAACTTTGGTGTAACCTTTACATTTTCACCGCTTGTTTTCGTGTAGTAATATTCTTGCACTCGTTTAATTGTAGTAAGGCTTTTTACCCTAGACATTAATTCAATATGTAACGTGATGAAAGGAAAGAATAGACGAAAATGAGTTTAGTTTTATAACTTTATTTCCGGTATACATTACACGTTTTACTTTGTTGACTCGTTTATCCACCTACGAATACTCCGAAATCCTCATGGGCTGTGGTCCGGTATCGTTTGTATTAGGGTACCCGGATTGGGCTTAAGCCCGAAGTGGAAACTATATGGGGAAAAGCTGTGGCCCAAGTTAAACAAACTTACTCTCATGGGAAAAATCCATGGGCTGTGGCCCATCGTGGCACAAGAAATATTGTACAGGTTTATTATGTTTAAAATTTCCTAAGTAGGTTCTTTACATGTTTTTGGAGGATATGTTATACTCAACGAAATGCTAGAACAGTTGTCTTTAACACGGAATTTCAACGTAGACTATTTTGACTTCAAGTTATAACTCGACTTTAGTATGACTTAGGCTTGTAAAGTTGAGACTTCTCGCCAAGAACTTAGACTTACAAGACCCATGTTAACTTATCAAAATTGTTTTTCGAAAAGTAAGATTGTACCAAGTTGTGAGACACCATTCGTCACTATATGATGAGTGAAGTTTGCTTTGATTTTTGCAGGCTCGCGACAGTCATACGGTTTTCCTAGCACGAGCTATAGGGTTGCAACACAAACAAAGTAGATACATGATGGATACTCAAGATCACCCTTGTGATTTTGAGTAAATCAACAGGTAGTAAACACCCTTTGTGGGTGTTTTCCCCTTACGACTCGCAGCGAAACTATACATACTACTAGCACTCATAAGGTCCTTTTTGTCGAGCTTGGTGACCACGTATGGTTTGAAGAAAACAACTACGGTTTATTTCGGTTGGGGTCTTGACTCCTAACGAAACCAACCCACCCATTTTCCTTTACATTATATATCTATCCTTAAGTCTAAATGTGGCAAGCCAAGACTAGTCTAAGATTTACAAGTTAGTACCTCTTGTCGAGTCACTGTGGTACAACCATAGCGAGATCTTCGACTTCTAATGAGGATCAAACACGACTTACATGAGGGCGACTAATTTCGGACACAAGGTGCTGGTTATAAAACCATATCAGCTCCTCATGTAAAAATCCCATGTGCAACATATTCACTACCAAATACATGTCTAGTGGAGTAGGGAGATTTCGAGCAAGGCATCACCCATTCGGAGTTACACTCAAGACAAGAGCGTCATGACTGGAGTGCTCGAAACACACCTCGACTACCCACCTTAACAATACAACCCGTTTGACATTCGAGGCCAACATGTTAACTTAACACGTTAGAACAAGGAAACGATAAGACTATACAATAGTTGAGTACTACTCAACCCGGTTCTTATCTCGACATCCTCATGTATTCTGATGATTCACAACTTGTTTTAAGATAGCTACATTTGCTCACATTTCATTTTTATATATCTCCTAGACTCGAAACAGTTGTTAACAAGAATTAAAAGGAGTTTTTCTTTGACAAGGAATTTGTCGACGGACAATTTACGACATGAATGTCATCCGGTGTGAGCACCAAAGGGCCCATAGTCGAGTCAAATAACGACTCGATACCAAAGGATGATGGCAATATAATTTGCCGGATTTCACGAACATGGATCAATACAAATTTTCAAAACTCAACATCTCTTTTCCAGATTTAATGCAACCAATTACAAAGACTGACTTATCACAAGGTTTAAGACTCAAACTCCAGGTTTACTAAAATGAAACTTTTCCTCGACCCAACACAACGACGTCCTAAGTAGACCAAGGTTCAGGTGATTATCCGGAACAAAATTTTATATATGTTTACTTCTCCACAGTTAATACTTTAACAAAAACAATTGACAAAATTTATTTCCAATGACCAAATCATTTACCTATATAATAAAATATTATCAAACATCAAAGAACACTTAACCTTTACAATCGAATTATCAATTTTCACTATCAACTAATTTTATAAATTTTAACAAAGTACAAGAATGGAATAATTCCTTACAACGAAAGTGATGACACGAAGTCGAAGGTCAACCCGAGTATTTAACACCACACTTGGACCCAATCAATCCGGAGTAAGCACCCAGGCAGGATTCTCCCTATGCTTCTCAGTATTCTTATCCCTTGTGGTGAAATTTGGAGTGTGGTGCTCTTGGGTTGCTTCGACTGAGATAAAAAGGAGGGAACCAAAGTAGTTTTTGACTCAACTTTCTTCCCTTGGGTTTTTATGGCACACCATATTAAGCTAAGGTTGCTCTTAACCACTCACATCATCACACCTTGTGATTCTTCTCAGAAAGCTTGGAGGGAGAAAGAGACATATGATGCTTCTATAGCCATCTATGGATGGTTTGACCCAACCTTTGGGGGCGGCGTGGACTGTGGCAGCAGCAGAGGAAACAAAGACATTCACCAATTCATCATGAATGGAAAAAGTGAGATGGAAAGAGGCTTTTGCAAGACCTATTTTTGTCATTAGTTTCTTTTGAGGTTTTGACCTAAGCGCATGATAGGGATAGATGGGAGGTAGGTAACCATTTTTTTTTGGGGAAGATGAAATTTATTGATATTCTGTTTGTGAGAAAACGTGTGGGTATGGGTGAGTACAGAACACGACAGAATTGAAGGTGAGGGAGGGCGGATAAAACAAAGGCAACGGGATAAAATTTGTATCTTGTATTTATTTTGTAATACTTTCTTTGTATTATTACTTTAATTTACAAGTATTATGATTTAAGGTAAATGTTGTATTAACCACTTTGGTGTCTCGCGTTATAAAATCGTGATGGAAGTATTAATGTAAGATAATTTTTATAATGTAGTATCTTACGGATATATTTCAGAGATATTATTGTCTTGGTAATATTCTTTCATTACGGGAGTTTATCATTTGTTTTGTTTGCCCTTATCATAGTGTCGGTACGCGTGCAGTGTCGGTCACTGGGGAAAACGAGATAACCTCTCGTCTTACAATTTAATCATAAGACAAAAATGAAATATTTATGAAGTAAAATGAATGCAAAAGTGATGCAATAGTCTACTGTATGCGAGTTAACTACTCAAGTGATCAGGCAAAGCTTATGCATGCTTAAATAACTAGGTTTGATAATAATAAATTATCATTTATTAGTTAAATTTGAGTGAAAATTTACCGTGTGTCACAGAATGTATGAGGGGTGTATGTTCCAGCCAAGATTGTCTTTCACCTGAGGATAAGAAATACGAAGACACTACATTAAGTGATTACGCAGGGGTTGGTCCCTGCGAACTACCTCCGGCGTGAGAGTAAGTATGAGTTATGGTGATATAAATGAGTGTGAGTTAGGAATAGAGTGTTAAGTGAGCTTACCATACTCCTCTGCCCGTCCTACCTATTTATAGTGGAAGAAATAGGCTTGAGGGCACCTCTGCGCAAATGTCGGAGAACATGGGGGCGTCCCATGTTTGTGGGTAACCGCTAGGGCTTAGTGACCCATGTTCTCAAACTTGGCGGGAAAGCCAGGAAAGAGAGGGAGATCGTGGGTTTGACCAAGTCAGGAAGATCCCCTACCCATTGTTCCTTCGTCAACCATACCCCGAAGGGCTTAAGGCTTCGAATGGCGAATTCCCTGTAGTTAACCTTCGTGTGTACGAATGGTTTGACGCCAACGAACATTTGGGATAACTAACTTGGGCCTTCGTACAGAAGGGCTTCGACAAATCTCGAAGGGGTGTCCATCGAGTTGTTCGGAGGGTACATCATCAGCAACGAATCACTATACAACGATAACCGGAAAAGAACTATCAGATAAACGATATAAAACACGAGTTAAAGAGGAATAAACATTAGTAAAACAAAGCGATAAACATTGGGAACTAAGTAGGCAATTTATGAGTAATATAGAATATTATATATACGTTATAACATTTAATACGGTTTATAAAATTGAAGTAACATTTGATATACGGGTTATATTGATTATGAGTTAAACTTTATTAAATGTTTTGAACTAACCGAATACCATATGTTAGACTCGACGTGAGTTTAATATATTTGATTCGCAACGAGTCTAAATAGGCCTATAATCATTAATCTTAGACGGTGTAGACACTTTAGGAATCAATTGGTAGGAAATTGTACTCTCTTTGATGATTATGGTATATTCTCTAATGTTCTTCCTCATCAATTGGCTGGCTCGATGGTTCGTCATGTTACGGATGCGGAGATTAAGGATGCTATATTTTCTATGGGGGATGATAAAGCTCCTGGTCCCGATGGTTACACGGCTGCTTTCTTTAAGCAAGCATGGGATATTGTGGGTGCTGAGGTAAGGACTGTTGTTCGTGATTTTTTCATTAATGGTAAGCTTCTCAAGGAGATTAATCATACCATTATATCTTTGATTCCTAAAGTGTCTACCCCGTCTAAGATTAATAATTATAGGCCTATTTCTTGCTGTAATGTCATGTATAAAAGCATTAGTAAAATCCTTGCTAATCGTATTAAAGAAGGCCTTGGTCAGTTGGTTTGTATTAATCAATCTGCATTTGTTCCTGGTCGTCGTATATCTGATAATATATTACTTACCCAAGAGCTTATGCGGAATTATCATAGAGGGAGAGGTCCTCCTAGATGTGCGTTTAAGGTTGATATTCAGAAGGCATATGATACGGTTGATTGGACTTTTCTTAGGGCTATTCTGATTGGTTTTGGTTTTCACTCCAAAATGGTTGATTGGATCATGGTATGTATCTCATCTACGTCTTATTCCATATGTGTTAATGGTGATCTTCATGGCTGGTTTAAAGGTAAGCGGGGCCTTAGACAAGGTGACCCGTTATCTCCATACTTGTTTACACTGGTTACGGAAGTGTTAACTCTTACATTGCAGAAAAAGGTTTCGAATGCTGTAGATTTTCAGTTTCATCATTTGTGTGAGCAACAGAGAATTATTAACCTTTGTTTTGCAGATGACCTCTTCTTGTTTGCTAGAGGCCATCAGGAGTCTGTTAATGTCATTATGCAGGCTTTGGAGGATTTCAAGAACTTTTCGGGTCTTGTCCCAAGTATCCCTAAAAGTACAGCTTTCTTTTATAATGTCCCTAATGCTATTAAAGCTGCTATTCTCCAGTCTATGCCGTTTGCAGAGGGTTCTCTCCTTGTCAGGTACCTTGGGGTCCCCATTATATCATCAAGACTTCTTTATAGGGATTGCAAGGTGCTTGTTGAAAAATTGGAAGGTCGTGTGAATGATTGGCTTAATAAGTTCTTATCTCTTGCGGGTAGGCTTCAGTTGGTGAGGTCTGTTTTATCTTCGATGCATTTATATTGGGCTTCGGTTTTTATCCTTCCTACTCGTTTTATCCATGAGTTAGAGCAGCTTATGAGGGGTTTCCTTTGGTGTCAAGGAGAAATGAAAAGGGGAAAGGCTAAGGTTGCTTGGGAATCTGTTTGTAAGCCAAAGAAAGAAGGTGGCCTTGGTATTCGTCGTTTGGAGGATTTTAACATTGCTCTCATGACTACTCACATTTGGAGTATTTTGACACATAAAGAGTCGCTATAGGTGCAATGGATCCATTCGTATAAACTTCGTGGGAGAAGTTTTTGGGATGTCCCTTGTTTGGGGGATGTTATTTGGGGTTGGCGCAAGCTTCTTGCCATTAGACCCAAGGTTCATCCTTTTATCTGGCATAAGATCAATAATGGGAAGGACACTTCGGTTTGGTTTGATATGTGGTGTCAGTTAAGCCCGATTCGTAATTTACTTACTACTAGAGATATTGCCCGAGCGGGGTTTAATTTATCTGACTCGGTTTATGATCTGATTGCAACTGATGTTTGGCGATGGCCGTTGGACTGGGTATCTCGATTTCAAGTGTTAGTTGCTCTCCCGGTTCCTACTCTAAATGATACTGACGATGGATTATTATGGCGCAACCTGGATGGCAATTTTAGTTGTTTTTCAGTCTCGGGTGCATGGGAATCTCTGCGTCTTAGGGCTGATTTGGTTGAATGGTGTAATGTTCCTTGGTTCTCTCATTGTATTCCAAGGCATGCTATACATTTGTGGCTCGCTATTAAGCAGAAGCTAAAAACTCAGGATAGGATGCGACAATGGGATGTTGGTCCTGACGTTGATTTGGCCTTGCTTAGATGCCCGCTTTGTGAATTGGTTCCGGATTCTCATTCTCATTTATTTTTTGAGTGCCAATTTTCTATGTAGGTTTGGTTTCAGGTTCAGATTTTATCTGGTATGGATGCGGTCCCACCTTCGTTGGAGAGTGCTGTTACAGTTCTTATTCCTTTATCTAAGGGGCGGTCGGTTAGTAGTATCATTTCTCGATTATTGCTTGCTGCTGCTACTACCTACTTCGTTTGGATGGAGCGCAATTCTAGGCTGTTCAAGCGTAAGAAGTCCTCTGTTGCTGATGTGGTTAGCACCATTGTCTGTACTATTCGGTTGAAGCTGGTTACTTTCAAGTTCAAGAAGCTAACCTCGAGGTCTCGGTTGATTCTGGATAAATGGAAGATTCCAAGTATATGTATTTCACACGAAGGGAGTGCCGGGTAAGGGTTGTACTCTTTTTCCCTACTCCAAGGTTTTTCCCTTTGGGTTTTTCTTGGAAAGGGTTTTTAAGGAGGCAAACTTCCTAGGTTAACTTGCTTCCTTTGTGGAGTGGCTGGATGCGGGATGCTCGCTTGTTGCAAGTTTTTTTACTTGTTTATGCCTAGTTTGTTGATGTAATATAGCTAGGTTATTTGTGTTTATGGCATGTCATAAACACTAGTTTTATCAAGCTCTTTGCTTGAGGTTAATATGGTATTTCAGCCACATTCCATTTGTACTTAACATTATTTTTTGGTTATATATTTACCGGGGTAAACCCCTTTACCCAAAAAAACGAGTCTAAATATTTTATCGTCGCATATTAACTAATAACGAGATAATTAGATATATATTGTCAATAAATAATTACAAACCTTTATTTACTACGATAATAACTCGTGTTTTATAAATACGAGTTAACTATTATAAACTATCGGAAAAGGTTATTTTGATAAGACAACCTATTAAAGTCGTAATGGTTTGGGAACGTTGAATAGACGAAACGCGTCATTTACAAAAGGCTACATAGTATACTGTATATAACATATTTTATTATAAACGTGTATAATTACGAGTAACGAATGTGAAATCTTTATTTATTAGGCGATAAATGGAAACTTATCTTTATTATAAACGTGTACGTTTGGGATTATGGGAAAACTATCGAAGGTTAATCTATTTATATTTCATAAATAGTCGTCATCATTTCCTAGTCTTTGACTAGCTTGTGTATTGTCAGTAATTCTTGACTTTATCGATGTCTTTTCCTTTTTTGCATGCGTTCTAGTTTATATGTCTCCACTATGTCGACATCTTCTCCTTTTTCATGTGAGTTGTGCGTCGTGTCTATGTTTCTTACCACCACACGAAACGTTAAAACTAAACTTTTGAGATATTAATTATAAACTTTTGAGATACTAATAATGGACTTTTGAAAGTAACGACATAAATGATCCACGAAAACTATGACACGTTACTTTCTATCAACTTCTTTATCGTATGAGCTGTATTTTAAGATAATCGTATACGCATTAGGTTGCATCACTTCTATTCTATCGTACTCGTCGTACACTCATCTTGATGCCGTGGAGATTCGCTTTAGATGCCAGTCGTGTCAATAGTGAATAGTGCGTTATTGTAGCTAAGGTGAGTTTCATAGCCCCTCTTATCAAAGGTTTTCCTAACTATTTTTGGGGAGAATACATGCTGCTTTTAACCAACCATAATTGGATATGTGAAAATTATTTTAGAATGACTGTTGTTTGGTATATTTGATTTGGTGATTTAATGTTTTACGTGCTTATGGGGATACAAACTATTTCTTGGATCTGCCACTACTCTTTTGAATTGCTAATGTCATTACTAAGAAATGGTTGACATATGACAGATGTCGAATTAGACTAGGGTAGCATTTCTATGCTATAACGCGATGCCTAGCTAGGAATAGACCGACCTAGACCAAGGTAGCTTGTGTTCTAGGCCTCGCTACGACTGTGCTCGCTAGAGTCGCTCGGGGCCCTACTGAGATCTCGATCGAGTTGTGATTATTGATTGGATTGATTATTGATTGGATTTATTATTGCTTGGATTGATTTTTGATTGGAATGTTTATTATATATATGCCTTAGTCGCACATAGCAATTAAAATCTATCAGGCCCACTATTACTTTTGTAACTAACCTCTATGAACTCACCAGCGTAAGCTGACCCGTTTTAGCATGTGTTCTCAGGTTTAAGGCGATAGCTCACTATTGGAAGACGCTTGGCAAGGGGCATGGTCATAGGTGACTCAGATGAAATATCGGGACCGTTTTAAACATCTTTTGGGCCTATTTCCGCACTATTTTCATATAATGAAAACTTAATGTTTTTGTTAATGAATCTTATTCTAAATAAATGGGATAAAAAACATTCTTTGTACCTTATGTTGTGATACCAAGATAGTAGCACCCAAATGTTCGTATGCTTCCGCTGGATCCTATTTTCGGGGTGTTACAGATTGGTATCTGAGCCAAGGTTATAGATAACTGGGTATTTTCAAAACCTAGACTATAACCACTTTTTTGAAAACTTAACCCTATGACCGCCACGTGCCTGCCTGCCAAGCTGACGCCTCGCGTATGACTTGTTTAAGGATGCAGATGATTAAGAACACATTAGACGAATTGATTGAAATGAGATAACTGATGAGATGTTTATGGCATATATGATGAATTGTTTGATGGACACTTGTTGAATGTGTGCCCCGCAAGTAGACGATTTAAGTCCGCCTATCTTTGTAGCTCACCATAAGCATTTCTATATGCTTATGCACGCACTATAAGCATGTCCTCATGCTTATGCACACACTATGAGCATGTCCTCATGCTTACGCACGCACTATGCCTGTCACAGAGTGTAGAGTCCCAAACCTTGTATCTATAACACTTAGCTTGTATTAAGTAGTTGCCTTGGATAGTTCCAAAACAACAAAGAGAAAACTTTGTATGAATACACACAAGTATGCAGAATCTACTTGAGTATACTTAGAAGATGAAAGTAAACAAGCACCAAATGCAAATAACGACCAACAATGCAACAACAAAGTAGCATCCCAAACCTAAAAACGATTTTTCTCTTTGGCGACTTTTACAAATCCCTTATTCCCTAAAATATCGATCACATGCCTGCTCAAATCGATCCTCTTTTGCTTTAATCTGTTTTAATTCAGTGATTCATTAGTGGGTTACTTGATTGATTCATCTTATTGCAATCATTTTGAACTTTGGGTTTCCTGTTGTCGACTTTTAGGGTTTCGCAAATCTGGTTTCACTTTGATTATCATTCGTACTAAGCATGGCTGTGTTTGGTTAGTTTAATTGTGCTATAACGCATGCCTTAGGTCTTCTAAGGCTCTCGGTTTGGAAGATTGACGTGGTGCTTCCTTGTTTCTCTGGTTTCTCGTTTTTAAGGTTTTGATTATTGCTATTTTATTGTATTCATTTCTTTTAGTTTCGTTGCTGCCTAAGTTGAGTATTATGGATAAAAGTGGTGACGTTAATGTTGATTTGGAGGCTTTGGATGCTCGAATGCAACGATTGAAAGGTAATGATTCTGGAATTGAAGGTGCACCTAAGCCAAGGTTGCCTATGAGGGTTTTACGAAACCCTAAGTTTGCTACGGGTTATACAACTGATGATAATGCGAACCTGGCTTTTGGTGGTGCTTCTGCTGCTGGTCCGTCTCAAGAAATTGGTTTGAACTCTCAAGAAATTGGTGGTGCTTCTTCTGATGGTCCTCTTGATTCAAAAATAGGTCCAAGCATGCAACATGTGGAACATGATTCTTTATTTTGGGGCGTTCATGGTAATGTTACAAATATTAATTCTGATTTCCAAACTCTAGAGGAGGTTCGTGGTTTAGCTAAAAATGGTACTCAGCTGGATAATCAAGAGAAGAATATCAATATGGCTGTTGGGGCTTCTTTGGACGTTGCACCTTATTCAGGTAATCATGTTCTTAATGAGGATGATTTTAATTTGCCTAAAGGTGATGGGATTAGTTTGGCTAGCCAAGCTGGTAAGTTCAAGGGTATAGTGACACATGATTCTCCTAATAAGGAGAGCCCTATTGTTCAATCGTCTAAAATTATGCAGTCACCAACATACGTTGGAGTTGCTAGTGGATCACAACATGCTCCATCTATAGGTACTCAGTCTATTCCTGTCCAAGGTAAATCTAACTTTCGTACTCTTAAAGTTGATAATATTTTTAATGGTGTTGACGTATCCATTCCTCGTAAGGTGGTTGAAAATATTAGCACAAAATTTGATAACACTTTATATGGATATTTCATTGGTAAGCGTATTGCATTTCCAGTGGTTGAGTACTTTGTCCGTAATAATTGGGCTAAGTATGGTCTAAAACGTATTATGATGAATGCAAAAGGCTTCTTTTTCTTTAAGTTTGATTCTCAGGTTGGTTTGGAGGCTGTTTTAGAAGGAGGTCCATGGATGATTAAAAACAGCCCTATTATTCTTAAAAAGTGGACCATGAATACTAGTTTGACGAAAGAGGAACTAACCCTTATCCCGGTATGGGTTAATCTTCATGATGTTCCATTACAGGTATTTTCTGATGATGGTATTAGTATTATTGCTACACATATTGGTAAGCCTATTATGCTTGATTCCTATACTAGCTCTATGTGTATTGATTCTTGGGGTAGGAGTAGTTTTGCTCGTTGTTTAATTGAAATTGACTCTCATGCCCCCCTTAAGGAATCTGTTACTGTTGGGGTACCCTATATGGATAGACTTTAGGGTGGAATATGAATGGAAACCTCCTAGATGTGATGTTTGCTTGATTTTTGGCCATTCTGCTAATACTTGTCCTAAGAAAATTGTGACTGCACCGATTGTGGAAGTAACTAATGATGGGTTTCAACTAGTTGGGAAAAAAGGTAGAGCTAAGAAGAATGCTAAGGATAATAAAAGTGGTAATTTATTTAATGGGGTTCCAGTTGGTAAAAATATGCAGTATAGACCCAAAGCTGTCAACACTCCTTCTACTAGCAAACCTTCTCAAGGAGCAGCTAGTACTAGTACGGGTCAACCCTTTAACCCGGTATGTACCTCTACTTCACATAATAATCCTACACCTGCTGCCCAAACTGCTGAGATTAATAAGGATAGCCAACCTGCTCGTTATGTTACTCATAGTAATAGCTACCCCACATCTACGATAAGTAACCCAACTTTGGCTGCTAATGTGACTACATCTAACCCATTTAGTTCTTTGGCTACTGATGATGATATCGATGAGAATAAAGGATTGGCTGATGATGATGAGGTTGAAAATGTATTTGATGAATCTGGTAATTTGTTTGATAAACCGGGGGCAAGCACTCCTGTTCTGAATGTTCCTGATGTTTAGTATCGCCTCTTGGAATATACGGGGTTTGAACCATTCCCCCAAACAAAAAGAGGTTTGACAGGTGGTTAATGATAATAATCTTAATGTGTGTGCGGTTTTGGAATCTCATGTCGATGCTTCTGTGGTGTATGATACATGTCGTAAGGTGTGTCATAGATGGAAGTGGATGTCAAATGGTAGTCTTTGTGATAAGGGGTGGTTGGAATGATGACATTGTTGATTTTATGCTTATGTCTCAAACTAACCAAGTTATATGCATGTACAGGTTAATATTCGTGCGGACAGCAAAACTTTTTTTTGTTCCTTTGTGTATGCAGATAACTATTATGGTAATCGTCGTGCACTTTGGACCAACCTTGTGTGCCATGTTGGTTTTATGCGTAGTAGGCCTTGGGTCTTGTTGGGTGATTTTAACACGGCTCTTAAATTGGAAGATCATTCATGTGGTAGTTATACTCCTGACATTGCTATGCATGAATTTAAAGATTGTGTTCAGAGAATGGAGGTTGAGGATATTAATAGCACCGGTCTTCACTTCACTTGGAATCAAAAACCGAAAGGCTCATATGGTACATTGAAGAAAATTGATAGGGTGATGGGTAATCTGAAGTTTTCTGATTCTTTTCCAGGTTCTTTTGCTATCTTTCAACCTTATCGTATTTCGGATCATTCTCCGTGCGTTCTTCGTATCCCTCAGGTAACTAAGCTTAAGCCTAAACCTTTCAAGTTCTCTAATTTTCTGGTTCATAAGATGGGTTCCTTGATACGGTTACTGCGGGGTGGAGTCTTAATGTTCATGGTTGTGCTATGTATCGTGTTGTTAAACGTTTGAAGGGGCTGAAATCCCCTTTCCGTAAGCTTTTGCACAATCAAGGTAATCTTCATGAGGGGGTAGATAGGATTCGTAAGGAGTTAGATGAGGTCCAAATGGCCATTGATAAGGATCCATCTAATTCAGCCATTCGGGATGAACATGCTCACTATCATCTTGCATACAAGGAGGCTACATTAGATGAAGAACGGTTCTTAAAGCAGAAATCTAAAGTTCAGTGGCTTCATGCAGGTGACTCTAATATGGCTTATTTTCATAATATTGTTAAAAGTAAATGTGGCCGTAATCGAATCGAATTGGTTCGAGACTCGAATAATGTCTTGTATGAAGGTAATCAGGTTGCAGGTGCTTTTGTTGCTCACTATG
Organism: Chrysanthemum makinoi; assembly: GCA_910596185.1. NCBI lineage: Eukaryota > Viridiplantae > Streptophyta > Magnoliopsida > Asterales > Asteraceae > Chrysanthemum > Chrysanthemum makinoi. Next base: position 168,705,768 of record OU343221.1, on the reverse strand, counting down.
AATAGTTTCTTGGTATTGAATGGGATTGTAGTGCTTTTGATGATTATGATATATTTTCTAATGTTCTTCCACACCAATTGGCTGATTCGATGGTATGTCATGTTACGGATGCGGATATTAGGGAAGCTTTGTTTTCTATTGGGGATGATAAAGCTCCTGGCCCTAATGGTTACACGGCAGCTTTCTTTAAGAAAGCATGGGATGTTGTGGGTGCTGAGGTTACGTGTGCTATCCGGAATTTCTTCATTAATGGTAAGCTACTTAAAGAAATCAACCATACCATTATATCCTTGATCCCTAAAGTGTCTACCCCTTCTAAGATTAATGATTATAGGCCTATCTCTTGTTGTAATGTCCTTTATAAATGCATTAGCAAAATTCTTGCTAATCGTATCAAAGAGGGCCTTGGTTAGTTGGTCAGTATTAATCAATCAACATTTGTTCCTGGTCGGCGTATATCGGATAATATATTACTTACCCAAGAGCTTATGCGGAATTATCATAGAGGGAGAGGTCCACCTAGGTGTGCGTTTAAATTTGATATTCAGAAGGCATATGATACGGTTGATTGGGCGTTTCTTAAGGCTATTCTGGTTGGGTTTGGTTTTCATTCCAAAATGGTTGACTGGATCATGGTGTGTATCTCTTCTACATCTTATTCTATATGTGTTAATCGGGATCTTCATGGCAGGTTTAAAGGTAAGCGAGGTCTTAGGCAAGGTGACCCGTTATCTCCCTACTTGTTTACGCTGGTGATGGAGGTGCTAACTCTTATTTTGCAGAAAAAGGTTTCTAATGCAGTGGAGTTTCAGTTTCATCATTTGTGTGAACAACAGAGAATTATTAACCTTTGTTTTGCAGATGACCTCTTGTTCTCTAGAGGCCATCCTAATTCTGTTAATGTCATTATGCATGCTTTGGAGGATTTCAAGAATTTTTCGGGTCTTGTACCAAGTATCCCTAAAAGTACAGCTTTCTTTTGTAAATGCTATGAAAGCTGCTATTCTCCAGTTTATGCCATTTGCAGAAGGTTCTCTCCCTGTCAGGTACCTTGGTGTCCCTCTTATATCATCTAGACTTCTTTATAGGGATTGTAAGATTCTTGTTGAAAAGCTGGAAGGCCGTGTGAATGATTGGATTAATAAGTTTTTATCTCTTGCGGGTAGGCTTCAGTTGGTCAGGTCTATGTTATCTTCGATGCATTTATATTGGGCTTCTGTTTTTATTCTTCCTACCCGTATTATTCATGAATTATTTTTTTTGGGTAAAGGGGTTTACCCTGACTAAGATTCAAAATTACGAAATCATCATCGATCAAATATTATTCATGAATTAGAGCAACTTATGAGGGGTTTCCTTTGGTGTCAAGGAGAAATGAAAAGGGGTAAGGCCAAAGTTGCTTGGGAATCTGTTTGTAAGCCTAAGCAAGAAGGTGGTCTAGGTATTCGTAGGTTGGATGATTTTAACATTGCTCTCATGACTACGCATATTTGTAGTATTTTAACACATAAAGAGTCATTATGGGTTCAATGGATCCATTCTTATAAACTTCGTGGGAGAAATCTGATAATATTTTACTTACCCAAGAGCTTATGCAGAACTATCATAGAGGAAGAGGCCCTCCTAGGTGTGCGTTTAAGGTTGATATTCAGAAAGCATATAATACGGTTGATTGGATGTTTCTTAGGGCTATTCTGATTGGATTTGGGTTTCACTCCAAAATGGTTGATTGGATCATGGTATGTATTTCATCTACGTCTTACTCCATATGTGTTAATGGTGATCTGCATGGCTGGTTTAAAGGTAAGCGGGGCCTTAGACAAGGTGACCCGTTATCTCCATACTTGTTTACGCTGGTTATGGAAGTGCTAACTCTTATATTGCGAGAAAAAGGTTTGAATGCCGTTGATTTTCAGTTTCATCATCTGTGTGAGCAACAGAGAATTATTAACCTGTGTTTTGCAGATGACCTCTTCTTGTTTGCTAGAGGTCATCAGAGTCTGATTAATGTCATTATGCAGGATTTGGAGGATTTCAAGAACTTTTCGGGTCTTGTCCCAAGTATCCCTAAAAGTACTGACTTTCTTTGTAATGTTTCTCTTTGCTATTAAAGCTGCTATTCTCCAGTCTATGCCGTTTGCAGAGGGTTCTCTCCCTGTCAGGTACCTTGGAGTTCCCCTTATTTCATCAAGACTTCTTTATAGGGATTGCAAGGTGTTTGTTGTGAAATTGGAAGGTCGTGTGAATGATTGGCGTAATAAGTTTTTATCTCTTGCGGGTAGGCTTCAATTGGTGAGGTCTGTTTTATCTTCGATGCATTTATATTGGGCTTCGGTTTTTATCCTTCCTACTCGTATTATCCATGAGTTAGAGCAGCTTATGAGGGGTTTTCTTTGGTGTCAAGGAGAAATGAAAAAGGGAAAGGCTAAGGTTGCTTGGGAATCTGTTTGTATGCCAAAGCAGGAAGGTGGCCTTGGTATTCGACGATTGGAGGATTTTAACATTGCTCTCATGACCACTCACATTTGGAGTATTTTGACACTTAAAGAGTCGCTTTGGGTACAATGGATCCATTCATATAAACTTCGTGGGAGAAGTTTTTGGGATGTCCCTTGTTTGGGGGATGTTAGTTGGGGTTGGCGCAAGCTTCTTGCCATTAGACCCAAGGTTCGTCCTTTTATCTGGCATAAGATCAATAATGGGAAGGACACTTCGATTTGGTTTGATTTGTGGTGTCCGTTAAGCCCGATTCGTAATTTACTTACTGCTAGAGATATTGCGGCGGGGTTTAATTTATCTGACTCGGTTTATGATCTTATTGAATCTGATGGTTGGCGATGGCCATTGGATTGGTTATCTCGATTTCCTTTGTTAGATGCTCTCCCGGTTCCTACTCTAAATGATATTGATGATGGATTATTATGGCGTAACCTGGATGGCCATTTTAGTTGTTTTAGGTCTCAGGTGCGTGGGAATCTCTGCGTCTAAGGGCTGATTTGGTTGAATGGTGTAATGTTACTTGGTTCTCTCATTGTATTCCAAGGCATGCTATACATCTGTGGCTCGCTATTAAACAGAAGCTAAAGACTCAGGATAGGATGCGCCAATGGGATGTTGGACCGGACGTTGATTTGGCCTTGCTTAGATGCCCGCTTTGTGAATTGGTTCCGGATTCTCATTCTCATTTATTTTTTGAGTGCCAATTTTCTATGCAGGTTTGGTTTCAAGTGCGGAGTTTATCTGGTATGGATGCAGTCCCACCTTCGTTGGAGAGTATTGTTACAATTCTTATTCCTTTATCTAAGGGGCGGTCGGTTAGTAGTATCCTTTCTAGATTATTGCTTCTCGCTACTACTTACTTCGTTTGGATGGAGCATAACTCTAGGTTGTTCAAGTGTAAGAAGTCTTCTGTTGCTAAAGTGGTTAGCACCATTGTCTCTACTATTCGGTTGAAGCTGGTTACTTTCAAGTTCAAGAAGCTAACCTTGACGTCTCGATTGATTTTGGATAAATGGAAGATTCCAAGTATATGTATACACGAAGGGAGTGCCGGGTAAGGGTTGTACTCTTTTTCCCTACTCCAAGGTTTTTCCTTTTGGGTTTTTCTTGGAAAGGGTTTTAAGGAGGCAAACTTCACGGGTTAACTTGCTCCCTTCGTGGAGGGGTGGATGCGGGATGCTCGCTTGTTACAAGTTTTTTACTTGTTTATGCCTAGTTTGTTGATGTAATATAGCTAGGTTTTGTGTTTTATGGCATGTCATAAACACTAGTGTTTTTCAAGCTCTTCGCTTGAGGTTAATGTGGTACTTCAGCCACATTCCATTTGTACTTAACATTATTTTTTGGTTATATATTTACCGGGGTAAACCCCTTTACCCAAAAAAAAAAAAAAAAAAAAAAAAAAGATGTCCCTTGCTTAGGTGATGTTAGCTGGGGATGGCACAAGCTTCTTGCAATTAGACCCAAGGTTCATCCTTTCATATGGCATAAGATTAATAATGGAAAGGCTACCTCTGTTTGGTTTGATATGTGGTGTGAGCTAAATCCTATTCGTAATTCGGTTACTGCTAGAGATATTGCTCGGGCTGGGTTTAATTTATCAGACTCGGTTTGTGATGTGATTTTTAATGGTGTTTGGCGATGGCCTTCTGATTGGTTATCTATGTTTCCATTGTTAGCTACTCTCCCGGTTCCTAATATTAACGATACTGATGATGGATTATTATGGCGCAATTTGGATGGTAATCTTTGTCGTTTCTCAGTTTCGGGTGCTTGGGAATCTCTACGCCTACGGGCTGACATGGTGATGTGGTGTCATGTTCCTTGGTTTTCTCATTGTATCCCGAGACATGCTATACATTTGTGGCTTGTTATTAAGCAGAAATTAAAGACTCAGGATAGGATGCGGCAATGGGATGTTGGTCCTAATGTTGATTTGGACTTGCTTCGATGCCCGCTTTGTGAATTGGTTCCGGATTCTCATTCTCACTTATTTTTTAAGTGCCAGTTTTTTATGCAGGTTTGGTTTCAGGTTCGGGTGTTATCTGGTATGGATGCGGTCCCACATTCTTTGGATAGTGCTATTACATTTCTTATTCCTATTTCAAAGGGGCGGTCGGTTAGTAGTATCATCTCTCGGTTACTGCTCGCTGCAACTACGTACTACATTTGGATGGAGCGCAATGCAAGAATATTCAAGCATAAGAAGTCTACTGTTGCTGAAGTGGTCCAAATTATTATTTCTACTGTTTGGTTGAAGCTGGTTACCTTCAAGTTCAAGAAGATAACCTCGCGGGCTCGTTTGATACTTGACAAATGAAAGATTCCAAGTGTTTGTATTATACACGAAGGGAGTGTCAGGTAAGGGTAGTACTCTTTTTCCCTACTCCAAGGTTTTTCCCATTGGGTTTTTCTTGGAAAGGGTTTTTAAGGAGGCAGACTTCCTGGGTAGACTTGCCCCTTCGTGCTATGGCTGGATGCGGGATGCTCGCTTGTTACAAGTTTTTTCTTGTTTATGTCTAGTTAGGTGATGTAATATAGCTAGGTTTATTGTGTTTATGGCATGTCATAAACACCAGTTAATCAGGCTTTCGCTTGAGGTTAATGTGGTACTTCTGCAACATTCCATTTGTACTTAACTTTATTTTTTGGTTATATATTTACCGAGGTAAAACCCTTTACCCAAAAAGAAGATGAAAGTAAACAAATGAACACAGAATGTGATAACCAATACTTCAATATTATTAATCAATAATACGTATACTCTCAAAGTATTAGGGTTACGAAATTTCCTTGCATAATCTCACCACTAGATCTAGAGCTTACACGCTAGTACTAGCCGTGGGAATGATTTGGGATGTAGAGGACATGGTGCTAGTATAACTAAGTCGGGGAGTCACGAACGAGACCTTTTGTCTCGTGAACGTGAGTTCCATGGTTAGGTTTTGATGAACACGGGTCTAAAAAAAGTTTAAAACAAATAAATCATGTAAACTAGTGTGTTGGTATCGTGTGTTGTGTCATGTTCATGTGTTTTTCCATTTTTATTATTTTTATGTGTTCTTGGTCATAACTAGTTGATGGGTTATAATGGTTTTAATGATGTCAGAGGGTATATAGTCTCGTGTCACAATCTTAGGTCGAGACTGTAACTCCCCCAAATCTCGGTACAGCGGAAGACTTAATCAAGTTTTCAGGGCGTTACAATTGGATTGGTATCTCACACAAGTATAGCAAACAAGATAGTCATTGTAACACCCCCAACTTCGTGATATGCAGCGGAATTCAAACTGGGTGTTACTTCATGGCACAACAGTCATAACAATAGAAAACGAACTCTAATGGAGTCATTTTAAAAGATTTATCATTCGATTTATATAAATATCAGAGTTTACAAAAAATGAGGTCCCAAATAGTTCCAAGTTTACAAAATACATTAAATTGGTTTTCGAATGATAATAAAATTTATAGCCTTCTTGATCTAGTCCTCGCTCCTCCATGCCAGCCTCGTACAATATGGACCTGAAATACATGCTTAAAACTGTCAACACAAAGGTTGAGTGAAATTCATAGAGTTTGTTTGATGGTTGAACACATTATGTTTGTAGTGTGAGTTATAAATTCACACCAAGGGTTTGAAAGCAAAACAGTTATTATTAGACTAAGCATCATGCAATCAAGGCGTTAACGTGTTCCAAAATTAATTGGAGAAAATGTCGGTGCATGCCCTATAAGGTAAAATTGCCGTTTTTACCAATGTTACTCAAATATAGTGCGTTTGTTTGCCTACCCGGTCAACACAAACGGGATTCGTCAATCCAAATAGATCTATTCACAATATTTGCGCCCACTCTCACTAGTGATTAATGATTCATGATTAAGGGACTTAATTTTGGCAAATGCGGTAACTTAGTGCTAATAAAACAATCAGATAAGTATACAGTTTGAAAGCAATGTGTTCGATTTAAAATAAAGCATGTATCTCCCCCAAGGGTTTGTAAAACAATTAAGTAATAGAAAGTGGGGCTATGAACTCACCTCAGAGTAAATGATATCAAATGTATAATGAGAATGATGGATATGCCGTGAGAACTTCTACGAGCAACCTAAAATAGAATGTTGCGACTTAGGTTTCCTATATACGTCTCTATGTTGATCATGATGTAGTACATGGTTAATCATTTTTCAAAACCCTAACTATTACTGCAAATCGAATTCGATTGTTAGGGTTTCTTTGGTTTTCTGATCGTTTACATTCTTGGGTGCTTTTAACGTACTTAATTACTCATTGTAACGTTGATCGATCATGGGTGCTGGTTAGGATATGGTGCGTAAGTCTCAAAACCCTAACTTTTTAGTTAGGGTTTCATTCTTGTAAGTTCGATAGCTGTTTGATTTCTGTTCCGTATTGGTGTTTGTTTCGTTTGTTTGTGGGTTTTTAAGAGAGATGGAGAAAGGTTTTCTTGACAAAGATGGTTCTTCGGTTAAGGCTTCAAAAACAGCCACCAACTTGGCCGATCAAGTTGGTGTGAACACGGACACGAATCCGTATCCTAGGGTTGATATTCAGGCGTTGGAAGCTAGGTTTCGACGTCTCAAAGGTGAACGTGGTAATGAGGGTGACACTGCTGGTCGGAGTTGCGTAAAAGCGCTAGGGTTGTTCTAAACCCTAGTACGCATGATGTTCATTCAGATTCTGTTTGGGGTAATACTAATCTTGAAAACACAAGTTATAGTGCTACGTTAGTGGGTGGATTGGATTCGAGCACTAAAGTCTCTTCGACTAATGCTACTAATGCGGTGAATTATGGTCCTAACGTGGTGAATGCTTCTACTTCAGGTCCTAATGTGATTGGTAGTGAAAATAACGAAGTGAGGTCCTTTGCTAATGTTTTAAACCCGGAACGTATCTCTAGGAAAGTTAATTTTCGTGCCTTGGTGAATGAGATGTGCATTGAAAATCATGATACGGTGCTTCCAAAGGCTGCTATGGAGGGTGTATTCAACCGTTATGAAAATACACTTGTTGGCTTCTTTGTTGGCAAGAATGTTGCTTTTCCTTTGGTTCAGAACTACGTCACCAACACGTGGGGGAAGTTTGGTTTTAAGAAACTTATGAAGAATGATGATGGTGTTTTCCTCTTTAAATTCGATTCTAAAGAGGGTGTTGAGAATGTTCTTCAACGGGGCCCTTGGATTATTCGCAATTCTCCTCTCATTCTCACTAAATGGACTCTGATGTGCTATTGTCTAAAAGTGAGGTAACTAGAGTTCCCGTTTGGATTAAATTGCATAATGTTCCATTACTTGCATATTCGGAAGATGGGTTAAGCTTAATTGCTACTCAAGTGGGTAAGCCGATTATGCTAGATGCTTTTACTAGTTCCATGTGTGTTGATTCATGGGGTCGCATTAGTTTTGCACGTGCTCTTGTGGAATTATCATCTGAATATGAGCTTAAACATGTGGTGACTATGGCGATCCCTAATAAGGATGATAGTGGTTTTACTACGGCAAGTATTAAGGTGGAATATGAATGGAAGCCGCCACACTGTGCGGAATGTAAAGTGTTTGGACATGTTACTGCTTGTTGTCCTAAGTGTTTAAAGGAGCAAAATGATGTCCCTCCCACTTCTAATGTAGAGGAACACGATGATGGTTTTAAGGTGGTGCAGAATCGGAAAGCCAAACCTAAAAGTACGAAGATGACGGGTGGTATTAATATGGGTAAGGGTCCTAGATTTGCACCTAGGAAGCAGGTATATGTTGCAAAGACGAAGACACCGGCACTGCTAGTGTTAATGCGAAAGGTACACCAGTTACTACATCTAACTCTTTTGGGACTCTTGAGGTGGAAGATGACACGGGCATCCCAAGTACTGTGATTGATTCTACTATCGACGCGGCGAAGACCGGGAGTCTTCTGGTACTACTAAGGAAGCGGTATTGATGGTTCTCGGGGAAGGACTCGTATTGATATTGGTGCGGCTTCTAAGCCTCCAGAGATTGTGAATTCTTACGCTACCAAGGTAAGTAACCCGTTTTATAAAGTCGGGAATGTGACCTGTTCTGACAGTGAAGAGGATGAGGTTTTGGAGCCAGATAACCCTATGGCGTCATTTTTGGCTTCTGGGGGTGGTGGGGGGGTTTTGATCTTGAAGATTTTGATGATTATGATGAGCAAGTCTACGATCTACCGAGACACTTGGAGGATATGTGTGACATGTATGATGTTAGTCTCTTAGGTCGTGGTAGGAAGTAAATTTGGTTGTTTGGTAGTTCATAAGATTGACATGTCTTTCTTATGTAATTTGTTTGGTTAGTGCACTTTTCGTGTGTGTTTGTTTCCCATGTAACGGGCCGAGGTGAGAGATTCACTCTCATCCGTTGTACTTAAACTTTTTTGGTTAATATATTTTACCAGGGTGCAGGATTACTCCCCTTTACCCAAAAAAAAATGATGTAGTACATGGTTTTTGTGTATGTCGTTTTATAGAAATGGTCTAGTTGTGAAAATGAGTTTAGTTTATACATATCGTACTACCGTTCGGGCCATCACAATTCAGAGGTCATTTAGTAAACGTTCGAGGAGCTAGGACACTTTAAATCGTAAATCCAGCAACTCGTCGATACGTTTTACTCAAATGAAACCCCTCACGTGAAGCTCCCTAATTTTGTAGCACTTTAATAGATAAGACATATGTTTTGAGTGAATATTGTTATATAAATAAGTTTATCATGTTTTTACAAGTTCTCGTTGTTTCATATATATGATCACTTTAGTTAACGGTCATGGGAAAATAAGCCTTGAGGCTTTAGCCATGGCCTTACCGTGACTTTGGTCTTGACTACCATGGTCTTGAGACTCATCCTTGACCTTAGCCGTAGCCGTGGTCTTGGTTTATGGCCATTAGGCCTCTTGGTTTGCTTTTAGTTGTGACAAAAGTATAGTTGTGAGACTAAATAAAGGGCAGTTTCTGCTTTTTGAGAGATAATGGCCTATTTATGCGTTTTTAAGGTCCGAGCTTCTTTGTTATTAAACGAAAACGTCGTTCCGGACAACTTTCGTGTTTTAACTTTTTGATGGTTCGGAGCAGAAGTACCACTTTTTACACGACCAGACCCTAAACAGCTTCTACATGGCAGTTTTGGCGTTTTAGTTTCGCTAACTTCTTTTGACCATAACTTTTGACTCGTTTGTCCGTTTCGGGTGATTCAAGTTGCTATGTTTACCTTTTTATCTTTTCTACCATAGTATGTAAGTTAGAAAGTCCATAGGTTACTGATTTTAATGGTTTCAAATGTGTAGAATATGACTAGTTTACTAGTTTGTTACTTTTATGACATTATGTAAATTAAAACATGTGATTAAGTATATGTACATCATGAATCAACATAGTAACTATATATATAGCATGAAATTGTTAAGATTATGAATAATAAAGATGAGATGATGGTGGTGATTAGTTGCATACAACTTTTGGCTTTCAATAAGAAAGGAGTAACTTAGTAAGGATATGACTTTGATTGATCACTTAAGACTTTGGATTGAGCTAGCTTTTCACACCTTGGCACCCTTGCAAACTTGATGAGTTGGTGATGAAGTAATAAGTGACTTGAGTGGATTTAAACTCAAGAAGATCACTTAAACTTGCTAGAGATTTGATGTAGTAGCTTGATCTTTGGAACTTCCTTGCATAAACATGGAGTTTATGGATCAAATGATGGAAGATATGTATGAATTGTGATATGAACGACCCAAAACAGGATTATGAGGGTTCTTAGGATGCATATCACTTGCTATTTATAGGAGGGTAAGTTTGGTTAACCATATATTCGATTAAATATTAACCATGATTCTTTATTAGGATACTTGTAAAGATCTAAATGAACGATGGTTAGAATGATGCCACCAAAATGATGACTCCCCCCCCCCTAAGTCGGCCATATAGTGATAAGATGACTTAGGTGGATAGTTTTGATCCTATCTTGAGTTTAGATCATGATTTGGTTCCGTTAAATGTCAACCGTAAGTCGTTAAGTCATAAAACGTAAAACCGGGTATCGTAAAAATATGAAACTTGTAAGAATGATGAAACTCATCATTATACTCCATCTAAAAATATAAAATGGGTGATAAGTCTCATTGGGTGCAAAAACGCTGCTTAAAGCTGGAAATACGGGTCAAAAACGCGTAATTCGCAGTTTATCAGAAAAGAACGAAATTTCAGGGAAACGACCGTGAATTTATTTAGAGTAGACTAAAATTAGTCTAGAAATGATATGAGATGTTAAAATGTGGTTTTCGTCATACGCGGGATAACTTTACAGTTATTTGTGAAGTTTAAAAGTTACGCGATTTATGCAAAAATGTAGAACGTACAAGCTTAATTTCTTTATGGTCAAAGGAGGAGGGAAATATGTTTGACTTTTCCAAAAAATGTAAAAGTGTCAAAAATATATTAGAAACACAGTGCAGGAATCGTTAAGTCTGGATGTATGTAGAATTGTTTAAAACGTAAGTTTAGTTTTGTTCTGCGTTGGGCTTATTTGGTAATATTAAAAATAATAAATCTTAAAAATTCTCAAATTAATCATGAGTGATCCAAAAATTTATCTGATGCGAGGAAAATTGTCAGAGTTGATTTTCGTTATGCGCGTGATGTTTAAACGGTGGACCGTCTAAAACGAAACTTTAAAACGATGTTTACTTAATAACTTTTGCGAAAATGATCTAACGATGGTCGAAATAATTTATCTTACGAGAATGTGGATTAAAAATTTTACGGGATGAATAGTGAAAGTGAATAGTAAATGTGAATAGTAAATTCTCGAAAATGAAAAGTAACCTAAAAATGCGGGTGGTTACAGTCATTTATCATTCAAAACCAATCCCAAATTTAAATATTCAAAACATTAATCCCAAAATGTAAATATTAGGCCCAAACATAATTTAATAAAATAGGTCCCCATAAATTATCAGAGTTTGATTATGATCCTTGACCATGCCTCCTTGCCAAGCTTCCACCGAACACGCACTCCAAACATCACTTAATTACCTGAGAAAACATGCTAAAAGGTCAGCTAACGATGGTGAGTTCATAGGTTTAAATTCAATTAAAAAGTAGTGGACCTGTAGGAGTTAATTTGTTATGCGAGACCTAAGATAGATACACATCAATCACAAACAAATATCATATCCGATATCATAATGGGCCCCTAGCGACACTAGCCAGCACAGTCGTATCAAAGTCTAGAACGATTGCTAACCCTGGAATAGGTCGAGGTAGAAGTCTATACTTAGCTAGGCAAGTGTTATAGCAATTAGGATTGCTACCTTAGACTAAGGCAACCGCTACCACAAGATAATCAGTCAAGCACATAGGCAAATCAAAATAGTTTAAAAGGTCCAAAAATAATAGCATGATTCTCACCCCAATTTAGTTAAAAACGTAGATAAAAGTGGGGCTATGAAACTCACCTCAAGCAAGCAACGCACAAATAAACACTAGCAGAAGCTAACAGCTAATCACGACTCAGCAACTATCGACTCGGCACAACCTATTAATGTAAACCAATTTTAATATATATATATCCCAAAATCAACGTTATCTACCCCGATGTATTCCTTTTCTTTATCTCAAAAACGTCTTGTTTCACCTGTTTGGTATCCTCATGTGGGTGTATCGACTCAATATGATGCCATAATGCACTCAAACAACCAATATGTGACTCAATGCAACACGATGAGACATCTAAGCGATAAGCTCCATAGTCCAATAAGTTTCAGAATAAATAGTAGACCTTATCGAATTCGTCAACTCGATAAACTCAATTATTTATTCGTGTCGCTTATTATCCCATAAACCGGTCGCATCCTAACGAGTCATAAGGATAATTCACCCATTAATAACGTTATCCTACATACCTAGCGGTCTCTTATTAGATTCATCAACCTAATAAGTCCGCTACCCACGTGGATCGACGCTATTAATGTTAGGTCATCCGTAACCCATGCACACAACGTAAGTAAATAAATACTTGAAACTAGTATTAAATGCCCATAATTGGCATATTTCGAAAAACGTGCACTCGAAACATTAATTACTTACTTATTAGAAAACCTTTCCATTTTAGTCGTTAGTATCCATTTTAAAACAATAAATAACAAGGCAAGTCTTGTTATCGATATTTTTGGAATAAAAGCCTTTTTATTATTAATGTTTCATAGTTTATTAGCATTTTCATATATACATTTCGTCAAATTTCAATATTAGTTTCATATCGTTATTCGTTTCGAGTCCACAAGCACGAGTCATGACTTCTCGGTTTTTAATCAATCAATAGTCCAAACTATACTAAAGTCCGTGTTACGGCGTTGTCGGGGTCAACTATTGACTAAAAAGTCAAAGTAACACCGACGTTGCTCAAAGTTGACAATTTATATATTAAGTCTAAATAAAAGTCATAATAGCGCAATTCAATCTCAAATCAACCCAAATCAATCTCGCCAACCAATCAACCACCAATATACCCGAAACAAATGTTATGACCTTAATAGTCATGACACGGTCACGGTTAAGACCACATGAACCAAACAAGCTCCAGAAGCTTTTCGGCTCCACGCGTCTCATCCAAACACCAACAACATCAACCCACAAGCTACCACAATGACCCGACCCGGACCCTTGGTCCAAGTGGGTCTCGTACGCCACCCATGAGCCATGTCCGAGTCCCTAGTGGCTCGTACGCCTCATCACTCACATCCAAACACTACCAAATCGCTTCCACTACAACCAAACACAATCAATCAACCTCCAATCATTAACCAAACATCAAACCCATCAACTATTGCTAATCAAAAACATGAAACATGACCTAAAATGCAAAAACCCAACAATATGATACACCACATGATACCAAATCACTAGCTACATGTCTTATTAGTTGTAAAATAGTTTTAGACCCAAGTTTCACCCAAAACCCACCATGGTCGAACCATGGTCGAGCGAAAATAAAGCCATTCGTGGCTTGTCAAAGCTTAAACAAGCTTGACCCACGTTCCATTTACCTTTTTACAACCCGATCTACAAGTTTTAATGAAAACCCTAGAATCACGAATCTTATTTTCAAGATTTGGAGGTGTTAATGTAGGCTTTTGTGAGAGTTTTACCAAGGTAAGTAATCAGTTTTCTAAAGTCGGGAATGTGACCTGTTCTGACAGTGAAGAGGATGAGGTTTTGGAGCCAGATAACCCTATTGCGTCATTTTTGGCTTCTGGGTGGTGGGGTTTTGATCTTGAAGATTTTGATGATTATCTTTGAGCAAGTCTACGATCTACCGAGACACTTGGAGGATATGTGTGACATGTATGATGTTAGTCTATTAGGTCGTGGTAGGAAGTAAATTTGGTTGTTTGGTAGTTCATAAGATTGGCATGTCTTTCTTATATAATTTGTTTGGTTAAGTGCACTTTTTGTGTGTGTCTGTTGCCCATGTAACGGGCCGAGGTAAGAGACTCACTCTCATCCGTTGTACTTAAACGTTTTTGGTTAATATATTTACCAGGGTGCAGGATTACTCCCCTTTACCCAAAAAAGAGGAAAGAGAGATCTAAAAGATGGTGGTGGAGGTGAGATGTCACTCGCTGGAGGGTGGCCGGAATCTCGCTGAAAAGGTGGCGGCTATGGTGGTTTTTAGGGTTAGGGTTTGTAGAGAGAGAAGTTAGTGAGAGAAAGTTGGTGTAGGTGTTTTTAGAGAGAGAAATGGAAGAGTTATTATAAGGTAAGGATAGGGTATATATACATGGGAAGGAGGGACCTCAAAAAAAAATGAAGGAGGAGGGCGCCGGCCATGGGGAAAAGTGGGGGGTCGGAGCCGGAATTTTTCGTAACTATCTTGTTTACCCATTCCTGAGCTCATATATTGTCCTACGAGTGTCCCACGACGTTCATTCGACTTTCTATTATGTTTATTTAAGTTTTTCCACGAGTTTTGACTATTTATTTGTCAATTTTTGAGTTACGGTCTAAAAGTTACATTATTTCTCGTTTTAGGCTTTTATAGTGCTGAATCGAATAGTGGCTATCAAAAAGAGTTAAAACTCACACGATAACTCATCCAATAATAAAATAAATCTTAAAAAACAATAAACGATATAAAATCAAGTCATGGTCGATTAAAATAGTGATAAAGGTGATTCTCTCTAGGCGATTTTTTACAAACCCTAAACTCCTTAATCGTTTTTTCAATTTCTGCCTCAACTCTTGTTATTCTTTGCATCGATTTACCTTTGTTACTAATTAACTTCATTGTTATTTAGTCCTTGGCTGAATTCGTGCTAAGTTTTACTTGGTTTGTTTCAGTTTTGAACAATCGTTTTTTTAGGGTTTGTAAAAAACGATTTTGGTTTTAAGTTGCGTTGGTGATTTGATCGTCCTTCCCTGGTTTTAATCTTCTTGCTGGTCCTATTCTTATCATTACAACATTGATCGATCATGGGAGCAGGTTAGGATATGGTGCGTATTATCAAAACCCTAACTTTTTAGTTAGGGTTTCGTTCTTGTAACTCTTCGATTGCTGCTTGCTTATTGTTCCGTATTGGAGTTTGATTGGATTGTTTGTGGGTATCTAGAGAGATGGAGAAAGGTTTTCTTGACAAAGATGGTTTTTCGGTGAAGGCTTCAAAAACAGCCACCAACTTGGCCGATCAAGTTGGTGTGAACACCGACGAATCCGTATCCTAGGGTTGATATTCAGGCGTTGGAAGCTAGGTTTCAACGTCTCAAAGGTGAACGTGGTATTGAGGGTGACACTGCTGCTCCTGAGTTGCGTAAAGCTGCTAGGGTTGTTCTAAACCCTATTACGCATGATGTTTATTCAGATTCTGTTTGGGGTAATACTAATCTGGAAAACACAAGTTATAGTGCTACGCTTGTGGGTGGATTGGATTCGAGCACTAAAGTCTCTTCGACTAATGCTACTAACGCGGTGAATTATGGTCCTAACGTGGTGAATGCTTCTAATGCGGTGAATTCTGGTCCTAACATGGTGAATGCTTCTACTTCAGGTCCTAATGTGATTGGTAGTGAAAATAACGAAGTGAGGTCCTTTGCTAATGTTTTAAACCCGGAACGTGTCTCTAGGAAAGTTAATTTTCGTGCCTTGGGGAATGAGATGTGCATTGAAAATCATGATACGGTGCTTCCAAAGGCTGCTATGAAGGGTGTATTCAACTGTTATGAAAATACACTTGTTGGCTTCTTTGTTGGCAAGAATGTTGCTTTTCCTTTGGTTCAGAACTACGTCACCAACACGTGGGGGAAGTTTGGTTTTAAGAAACTTATGAAGAATGATGATGGTGTTTTCCTCTTTAAATTCGATTCTAAAGAGGGTGTTGAGAATGTTCTTCAACGAGGCCCTTGGATTATTCACAATTCTCCTCTCATTCTCACTAAATGGACTCCTGATGTGCTATTGTCTAAAAGAGAGGTAACTAGAGTTCCTGTTTGGATTAAATTGCATAATGTTCCATTACTTGCATATTCGGAAGATGGGTTGAGCTTAATTGCTACTCAAGTGGGTAAGCCGATTATGCTAGATGCTTTTACTAGTTCCATGTGTGTTGATTCATGGAGTCGCGTTAGTTTTGCACGTGCTCTTGTGGAATTATCATCTAAATCTGAGCTTAAACATGTGGTGACTATGGCGATCCCTAATAAGGATGATAGTGGTTTTACTACGGCAAGTATTAAGGTGGAATATGAATGGAAGCCGCCACACTGTGCGGAATGTAAAGTGTTTGGACATGTTACTGCATGTTGTCCTAAGTGTTTAAAGGAGCAAAATAATGTCCCTCCCACCTCTAATGTGGAGGAACCTGATGATGGTTTTAAGGTGGTGCAGAATCGGAAAGCCAAACCTAAAGGTATGAAGATGACTGGTGGTATTAATATGGGTAAGGGTCCTAGATTTGCACCTAGGAAGGCGGTATATGTTGCAAAGACGAAGACACCAGGCTGGCTAGTGTTAATGCTATAGGTACACGGTTACTACATCTAACTCTTTTGGGACTCTTGAGGTGGAAGATGACACGGGCATCCCAAGTACTGTGATTGATTCTACTATCGACGCGAAGACTGGGGAGTCTTACGGTACTACTAAGGAAGCAGTGTATTGATGGTTCTGGGGAAGGACTCTGTATTGATATTGGTGCGGCTTCTAAGCCTCTGGAGACTGTGACTTCTTCTGCTACCAAGGTAAGTAATCCATTTTCTAAAGTCGGGAATGTGACCTGTTCTGACAGTGAAGAGGATGAGGTTTTGGAGCCAGATAACCTTATGGCGTCATTTTTAGCTTCTGGGGGTGGTGGGGGTTTTGATCTTGAAGATTTTGATGATTATGCTGAGCAAGTCTACGATCTACCGAGACACTTGGAGGATATGTGTGACATGTATGATGTTAGTCTCTTAGGTCGTGGTAGGAAGTAAATTTGGTTGTATGGTAGTTCATAAGATTGGCATGTCTTTCTTATGTAATTTGTTTGGTTAGTGCACTTTTAGTGTGTGTATGTTGCCCATGTAACGGGCCGAGGTGAGAGATTCACTCTCATCCGTTGTACTTAAACTTTTTTGGTTAATATATTTTACCAGGGTGCAGGATTACTCCCCTTTACCCAAATAGTGATAAAGGCAAAGCTCGGTTTAGTTTAACGTAATGCGGTTACCTAAAATAGACTCCCTAAATTGCCAGTTGTCACAGCCTCCCAGCCTCAGAAGAAACCCGTCCCGGGTTTCACTCCGAGTTGCTTGATGTCATGAAGAGTTTAGGATACTTCCTACGGAATACATCCTCACGTTCCCAAGTGAACTCCGGTCCATGTCGGGAGTTCCAACGAACTTTGATAAGTGGAATACGGCTATGCTTCAGCCGTTTAATCTCACGATCCATGATCTCAATCGGTTCCTCAACGAAATTCAATTTCTCATCAATACGACTATCTCTTAAAGGCACAACTATGTTTTCCTCCGAAAGACATTTCTTAAGATTACTAACATGAAAGACATTGTGTACACTGCTCAATTCCGATGATAGCTCAAGGCGGTAAGCTACTGGTCCGATTCTTTCCAGGATTGGAAAGGGACCAATATATCGCGGATTGTGTTTTCCACGCTTTCCAAAACGAATCACTCCTTTCCAAGGAGAAACCTTTAGCATAACACGATCTCCAACCTGAAATTCTAAAGGTTTACGTCTCCTATCGGCATAACTATTTTTTCTATCTCGGCGGTTTGCAAACGGTTACGAATCGAACTATCTTCTCGATGTTTCTATGACAAGTTCGGGACCGGTAAGTTGACTCTCGCCAACTTCAGCCCAACAAACAGGAGAACGACATTTTCGGCCATACAATGCTTTAAATGGAGCGGCCTTAATGCTAGCATGATAACTATTGTTGTAGGAGAATTCGGCCAAAGGGAGATGTCTCTCCCAGCCTTTGTCGAAATCGAAAAGACAGGCTCTAAGCATATCCTCTAAGGTCTGAATTGTTCTATCGCTCTGACCATCGGTTTAAGGATGATATGCAGTGCTCATATCCAAGTTTGTTCCTAACGCTGACTGTAAGGATCTCCAATAGTGGGATGTAAAACGGCTATCTCGATCGGAAATGATAGATACCGGTACCCCATGATGCGATACTATCTCCTTAAGATACAGCCGAGCGAGCTTGTCGAGACTATCGACCTCGCTAATGGCTAAGAAGTGAGCAGACTTAGTCAAACGATCTACGATTACCCAGATAGCGTCATTGCCGCTAGCTGTTCTTGGTAATTTGGTGATAAAGTCCATGGTGATTCGCTCCCATTTCCATTATGGGAGTTCGGGTTGAACTAAGAGTCCTGAGGGTTTCTGGTGTTCGGCC
Source organism: Chrysanthemum makinoi (assembly GCA_910596185.1). Taxonomy (NCBI): domain Eukaryota; kingdom Viridiplantae; phylum Streptophyta; class Magnoliopsida; order Asterales; family Asteraceae; genus Chrysanthemum; species Chrysanthemum makinoi. The sequence goes on along the minus strand of OU343221.1, from coordinate 168,687,347 downwards.
TTTACCTTAGAACAAGTCAAGCACCAACTGACATACTGAGCTATGTCGGCTTTCATGTTAGGCCACCAGTAGAGTTTCTTCAAGTCTTGATACATCTTATCGGCTCCGGGATGAATAGAGTATTTTGACTTATGCGACTCGTGCATAATCAACTCACGGATTCCACCATGAAATGGTATCCAGCTTCTGTCTTTGAAGCATAAGGTTTCGTCAGAACGCTTCAAGAAGCCGTTTTCACTTTCTACCATTCCATGCAGATTCTCATAAGGACGGTTCTCTTCCGTCGATGCCACAGCTTGGGCGGCTAAGATTTGAGATGGTAGAGGCGAAATAATAGTCATTCCTAAGGATCGAACGAGTAAAGGTTGAATGTTCTCCTTACGACTAAGTGCGTCAGCAACAACATTGGCCTTACCAGGATGATAACGAATCTCACAATCATAATCACTGAGCAACTCTAACAACGACGATGTCTCATATTCAGCTTCTTCTGATCTAAGATATGATTCAAGCTTTTGTGGTCGGTAAACACTACACACTTGGTTCCATACAGATAATGTCTCTAGATTCTAAGAGCAAACACTACAGCACCTAACTCAAGATCATGGGTGGTGTAGTTTTTCTCATGCTTCTTAAGTTGTCGGGATGCATAAGCAATCACCTTATCCCGTTGCATCAAAACAGCACCTAAGCCTTTATGCGATGCGTCGCAGTACACGACAAAGTCTTTGCTTCCTTCAGGCAAAGCTAGGATGGGCGCACTACACAACTTCTCCTTCATAAGTTGGAATGCTTCTTCTTCCTTTTCTCCCCATTCATACTTAATGTCCTTCTGCGTTAGTTTGGTCAGCGACTTAGCTATTTTGGAGAATCCCTCAATGAACCTCCGGTAATAGCCTGCTAAACCTAGAAACTGGCAGACTTCTGATGGGTTCTTAGGGGTTGCCCATTCCTTAATGGCCTCAATCTTAGCTGGGTCAACATGAACTCCTCGACTATCTATCACGTGACCTAAGAATTTCACGGACGGAATCCAAAATTCACACTTAGAGAACTTGGCATACAGCTTTTCTCCTCGCAACAATTCTAAAATGAGCCTCAAATGCTCTTCATGCTCCTCTCTACTCTTGGAGTATATCAAGATGTCGTCTATGAATACTATCACAAACTTATCCAGATATGACTTACATACTCGATTCATGAGATCTATGAAAACTGCTGGGTCGTTGGTCAAACCAAACGACATAACTTGGAATTCATAGTGCCCATAACGTGTCCTAAATGCCGTCTTAGGGATATCCTCCTCTTGAACTCTAAGCTGGTGATAACCAGATCGTAAGTCGATCTTGGAAAAGACACTAGCTCCTTGGAGTTGATCAAATAGGTCATCTATTCTAGGTAACGGATATCGATTCTTCACCGTCAACTTATTCAACTCTCTGTAGTTAATACACATCCGAAACGATCCATCCTTCTTCTTCACAAACAACACCGGTGCTCCCCATGGTGACGAACTTGGTCGAATGAATCCCTTCTCTGACAATTCTGCCAATTGTTTAGACAGTTCCTCCAATTCTCTTGGAGCAAGTAGATAGGGTGCCCGGGCTACGGGTGCAGCACCGGGTATCAACTCGATTTGGAATTCCACTTGTCGTACAGGTGGAATCCCTGGCAAATCGTCGGGAAACACATCTGGAAAATCTCTAACGACGGGTACATCATTAAGGTGTCTTTCACTCTTCTCCTCGCTTTTCTTTTTAGAAATTTGAGCCAAGAAAAGACAACCTCCTCTATCGATGTACTTCTGGGCCTTAATACAAGAGATGATGCTCAACCGGGAAGGACTTCCACAGTCGCCCCGATCTCCTTGTATGCTCAGAACTTTTCCGACATACGGTACACGCACGATCTTCTCATCGCAGATGATGTGTGCACCGTTCTTCGACAACCAATCCATTCCGATGATGACGTCAAAACTTCCCAAGGTAATTGGCAATAGGTCTATGCTAAACGGGTGATCTAGGAAACTTAAGGTACAACCACGGACTACGGTGTCTATCTTCTCCCTATTCCCATTAGCTAATTCCACATCGTACTGAACCCTAAAGGTGTTTAGGAAATTCCTAGTAATGAAATAAAGGTGGTGGATACAAAACTCATATCGGCACCAGTATCAAACAGTTTGGAAGCATAGCGATTATTGAGAAGAAACATACCCGTAACTACGTTAGGGTCCTCACCAGCTTCCTTCCCAATAGCATACACACGCGCTGTTCCCATGTCTCTCTGCTGTTTCCTAGCACTCTGATTTCCCTGATTCTCCACAACCTCACGCTTCATAGGGTTTAAGCCATTACTTCTCACACGTCGGTTAACAAATCCTCCTCCATTACCAGGATTTCCTCTCATCCACGGATCTCGACACTCATTCTTGTAGTGCCCTTTCTTTCCACATCCAAAACAGGTGACAGTGGCCTTCCAGTCCGCTTCTTGTGCAGTTTGAGCTGCAGCAAGTGGTCGAGACCTATAGTTTTTGGCCATGTGTCTTACCTTAGAGCAATTCCTACACACAATTGTGCACGGTCCATGGTGGTGTCGATTGCAACGACCACACAAGGGCTTGCTACCTTCATAACCCTTATTCTCTCCATTTCTTATGACGAACACCCTGGCTGTCTCTTGCCGTTTGCTGCCATTCCCTTTAACAACTTCATTCCTATTCCTCTTATCACTCCTATCACTCTTACCCTTGTCTCCTACTTCCAATACATAAGAGTCCATCAAACGCTGAGCCACAGTAATTGCCTCAGGCAAGTTAACTGGCTTCGCAGCGATGACATCATTTCGAGTAGCTAAAGGAAATCCATCAGTATACCTCTCAATCTTAAGAGCTTCAGTGCGAACCATATCAGGGCAAAGCAACGACAACTCTTGGAAACAATGATTGTAAGTCATCATGTCAGCACCCTTAACATTATGGTTCCAGAACTCAATCTCTAGCTTCTTAACTTCATTCCTAGGATAGTAAGTCTTGATCAAGAGAGCCTTAAACTGGGTCCAAGTCATGCTATAAGCTACATCACTTCCTACAGATCTGTGATAGTTGTTCCACCAGGTCAACGCTTCGTCCTTCAAGGTTAATGTTACATACTTAACCTTACAATCCTCTTCACAGTTGCTAACGGTAAACACAGACTCAGTTTTCTCCATCCACCTAGTTAGGTAAACTACCATTCTCAGCACGGTCGTTCACATTCGGGTTCTCTACAGCTGGGTTATCAGTGTTCAGGTTCTCAACAGGTGGAGTGGTCGAGGTCGGACGACGGCCTCGACGGACAGGGGCAACCATAACAGCAGGGGGCTGCTAGGTTGTTCCTATGTAGGTTTCTTCTTGGTGCCATCACTCTGAAGACAAGAATAACAGTTTCATAATATAACAACCCGTAAAATTTCGGATTATTTTAATAATATTTATCGCGTCAGAAAATTCAAATAAGTTATTTTCCGACAAAATGCCAATATCTAAAATTTAAAACGAGAGGTCATTTTGTTAATTTAGAAATAAGACACCGCTTGTCCACTAATTATCTGTATAATAAATGTGAAATTTATTATTTGTCCAAGTTTAAATTTAAGCATACATAAGCTTAATCCATCAGTTATTCCGCACACTACAGCGCAGTAGCAAACAAAACTAAAAATAAACACTGAGATAAGAGAAAAATACATTTTATCAATCACCAATAATTTCTGAAGAAAACGAGAAGTTATCTCATAAATTTAGGAAGCCCGCGGCACCGCACGCAGACCGACACCAATTAAATAACGGCAAACAATCATAATCAAATTTCAACGTAATAAGAATGTCATATTATTACACTTATAAAATCGTTTCTGAAAATATAATTTCTATATTCTTGGTACAGGGAAGGTACGTTTACTCGAGAATTCGACAAAACACGGGTACATCAATACAAGGTAATTATAATAAAACAAAATAAATTACACATGTTCCACCCCTTTCTTCTTCGTTTCTCTTTTTAGCTTCTTCCAAAACCAGGAACCAAAAAGAAACCTGCTCCCCTTCCTCTTCAGTCACCATAATCCATCACCACAAATCTTCAGCCACATAATCTACCCTAAGGGGACACTAGCTCGGTGTGAATGGAGATGGAAGCCAAGTAGAGTGCCACGTTTAAATCAAGAAGAGAGAGTGGATTCAAGAACTTCCCTTTGTACATCTATAAAAAGGTTGGTTTTTAGTAGAAGACTCCATCCACTCCTCAAAATAAAATCCGAAATTAGGGTTCTTGATAATTAGGGTTCATGTCAATACAAAGGGGTTTCCAAAATTGATCAAGGGGTTTTGCTAAGGGGAGCATAAGGAAGGTTGTGCAAGAGGTTAATTGCTCCAATTCATCTCAAGTCTCTCCAGTTGAAGCCATTCGTGTTCGGTTCTTCAACCCACTCGACCCATCATTTCTAGTTGTAAGGATAAGATCTTTATTTATCAAATTGTTAATTAAATTTTTATGTTCGGATATCACATATGTTAAATTAGGAATTCTTTTGAATTTACAAAACTGTAATATAATGTTGTTGTTGGGCAGTCGAGAACTAGGAAAAAATAAAACACAAAACTTGTGAACTTATTTTATAAAATGGCCTATTTTGCTTAAATTGATTTCGACCTATATTGGGTTTTCTCTGTATATATTTTCGGCTTACTCAACTTTTCGTTTCGGCTTAGGATAGCTCATTATAATTTCGGCAAAATTGATTCGCGACATATTTCTGTTTCATTCTTGTGTTAGTAAGACCGTTGAGCTGTTATAATAAGCTAGTAGCTTATGCTCGTGATTGATCTACTTCGGGTCAAACCATACACCCCAGTTGAGACTTGGGTTCGGTTGAGAGAAACCCACGTCGAGGTACCTATTTTCATTGTTATAATTGCATCATACCGTCACAAAACCCGTAAGGGTGTGGTGGTAACAAACTTTCCCTTTCGAGTCAAGTGGTACTAGCAAGACATGAGTTGAACTTGGTCACTACCTTTACGTCTTTTCCTGAGTATGCATGAGTATGCATGGACGTTGTTACTAGCCTAGGTTGTTGTGATCACTATCGTTGATCTACAAAGATTAAAAATGAATTAGAAGTGCTTGTTTTAGAACTTATCTTTAGATAGACATTGTTACCAACTTGATTGAGTTAATTTGTTCAATCCGTTGTGTTTACCTTTCCGCATTCTTTCTTCCTTTCGTTGTGATCGGATAAAAGGGACCCTTATAGGGTGTTAACTTTGTCCTGTGTTTGACAAACGAACCCCAAGAGTGTCCCATGTTTTCTGTGGTGTCTCAAATTATCAAGAGTATCACTAGGATGTTGGCCTGGCTTGTTTGTATCACTCCTAACACAGCTAACAACCCAACAGTGGGCTTTACACCTTCTTCCTAAATCCCTTTATCTACTTCCTTAAAACTAGTACAAGTAAAATTAGTGTTAGTCTTCATATGGGCCTCAAGCCCAGTCCAGCATGAAAGATTATTTGTTAGCAAGTTGGGCTGCGAAACCCACTGTTTTCAAAAGGTGCGTCCAGTTGTATTACACTGGGCCGAAGCCCAATGTTGTGATAACCGTTTGGCTTAACAGCCACTCGGGCACTAGTGTTCGTGTAATCTCGAGTCTCAAATACCGCCTCTTCGTATCTCCTCTCATCTCATCCCAACATATATTCCATTTACAGCATGTCATGAATTGAACACAACCTCCACACGACATATAATGTTAATGAAAAAGCGAGTATGAAATAGACTTATGATATAAATGAGGATTTTGGAACAAGAAAATTGAGATAAAAATTTATTATCACTATACGAGTTAACCATTTCAACCATATAAACTAAAATCAGTTAACAGCCGACAAACATATATACATTAGAGCGAGTAACCGATATATATCACAACAGCTTTAAAAAGAAAGACACATTTTTCCTATGTTAATAAAAGGTACACTTTCCAACTATATAAAACCGAGTTATAAATTATGCAACTCTTGACATTTAGTCAAACCAGATATATATAAAATCTAACTTAGGTTATACCAAAATTTTATATAACATATAATTTATACACAAACAAAATATATTGTTTATAAGAAGAGTTATATACAACTTTTCGAAACATATTAGTATTCAAAATATAAATTTCAATGATCTATCACATTGTCATTAACAATTGAAATGATTTTGTCGACACCTGCATCATTTTTTTTAGTGCAATATTTATTTTTAATGCTTAACCATTCTTTTAAAGAAAATACATTTAGTTCAAAACAAATGTTAGTGACTCATGAAATGTATCTTGAAACATACGGAGATTTTAATATATACAAGATAGGCTATGCTTAAGTTTTTCTAAATACATTTATCCTAAGATACTAATTGACATGAAAATATATATATGTACACGTAATATATATATACATATCTCCTTCATTCAAGCCGCGTGCGTATCATAATAAATGTACAAACTTTTCGTACATCGTCATTCGGTTATCATCAAACCGAAGTCTTGTTCATCCTTGATATCTTTTCTGCGTGTGCCCTTCCAAGTCTTATCATTTGGTCATCATTAAACCAAAGTCGAAATTCCTTCCTTGGGATTCCTTCCATGTCATCCTTCCTAAGCCGAAATCCACCCAATTCCTTGTAAATTGTTCTAAAATAAATGATGCCACACAAGCAACAACAACAACAACAACAAACATTTAAACTTTATAAAGTTAGTTAAACTTTATCAAGTCTTAAACATAAAGACTAAATTGCCGTATTAATTAGGTTGTGTGTCGGAGCCGTGCACTATCACTCTTTGATTTAATTCTCATTAGACTTCCAATTGCCAAGGTGAGTTTCATAGCCCCTACTTTTAACTGTTTTATACTTGTTTTGGGGGAAGATACATGCTCATTATATTTAAATCATTTTACTTGTGCATTCCATGCATACTATGCTTTCACATGTTTAAAGTTTTCATCATACATAGATGTTTTATAGAGCATACCAAAATGTTTGACCTAGAATATTACGCAGCTTAGCCTAAGTCCTTAAATCCCAAATTGCCCTCTTCATGAACCGTCAATTCCTGCTGGGAAGCGCGAATGTTATAAATAGATCTATTGAGGGTGACTCCTCTGTTCGGTTGACCCCGCTTGGGTCAAGGCGAAACATATAACATGTCGGGACCGAGTGTATTGGGATAAACACTCGCCATGGGCTCACTAATTGTATGACTTCTTTGTGCATACAAGAACTGTCATAGCTTCGGTTGCATGAACTTAGTGCTAGCGTAATAGATTCAATATATGACATTATATTCGTTGTAATGTACATATACCCTACTTATGGTCCACTAATGAAATCTCTTTTATGAAATCCTGTTATGAAGTGAAACCAAAATCTTTATGACATTATGCAAGACGTAATGATCATCAATAACCAAATTTGAAACAGTGTACTGAGATCCCTTTTTAAAATATCTATGAACTCACCAGCGTAAGCTGACCCCTTTTAGCATGTGTCTTCAGGTTTCGAAGTGACAGCTTATCTTTGGAGGCGCAAGGCAAAGGCATGGCATGGTCATAGATGACTCTGATTTATGTATTGGGACCACTCGTTTGTAATGAGCCATTTTCCGCACTAATTAATAATGTAAACATTGTTTTTAAGGAATGAATAAAAGTTTATTTACGAAAAACCAATTGTTCTATGCTTATGTTGTGATACCAATTTAGTAGCACCCAAATACTTGTATGCTTCCGCTGAGTCAGTTTTGGGGGTGTTACAGATTGGCATCAGAGCCTAGGTTATAGAGAACTGGATATTTTTAAAACCTAGACTATAACCACTTTTACAAAAAGTAAAACTAAACCCTATGACCGATACGTGCCTGCCTGCCGAGCTGATGCCTCACTTATGATCCTGCTGAGATCATACTTGTTAAGATACATGTTTTATCACTGCTCACCGAATTTCATTATAGGTTACAATTACTTTTCCTATACGTATACTTACGTATCACAGCACTACACCTTTCCCTCACATAAAGAGAACAATTGTTCTAATCCTTCAAGACAACCTTTAAAAAAGTATTGTGACATATTACTAGCGTAACTAAGCTAAGTATTTCAAAATTCATTGAACCTCGGGTGAATATAGACTGATCACCTATATTCAGCCAGGGACAGTGGGACATAGCCTGATCACCTATGTCCGACTCAGAGGTGAATTTTGCAGTACTTAGGATAGTTATAATAGCTTTATGTCCAGAGAGAAGATGATAATATTTTGATAAACATGTAACATTTCAATAAACCACACATTGACGGTTACCCTGAAGCCACACACTGGCGTCACACTATCCTTTAAACACAAGCCACTCATCGGCATACCCTAATCACAAGTCACTCATCGGCATACCCAAATCACAAGTCACTCACTGACACTCATTAATCACAAGTCACTCACTGACATTCCTTAATCGCAAGTCACTCACTGGCATTCCTTAGTCATAAACCACTCACTGGCATCGCAATATTTCTTAATCATAAGCCACTCACTGGCGTCACACTACTTCTTAATCATAAACTTTATAATTCCATATCACAATCGGGTTATGTTATAGTCACTCCTACCCCACACCTTACACTCCATGGACAATCAAACCATTCTAGGAGCAACCTTTCAATAACACCTATGAGAAAATACAATAAACCTTTGGCAAGATCTAAAAGAGCACGATAGAGGACCTATAATCCCACTGAAACTTGAAAACTTTACGCCTTACCTTGAGAATTTTAAAAACCTAGAAGCTCCACATACCTTTTAAGAATAACCGTGCCTACCTTGTCACTCTCCTACAAACAAAAGAGTTGTCATACCAGCTATTTCCGATTATCCCTCAAACCATTATAACCAAAATACTTCATGAATCAATCTACTAACCAAATTACCACCTTACCATTACACCATAAAGTAAACTACAATTCTACCCATACCTTACCAAAATAAAGTGTTCCTTAATACTTTGAAAAACATTCCTGAACCACTCTATTGGTTACTTATTTACCCGAAATGCGTTTTAAATTAATACCCCATAAACAGAAATGATCAATGTCCTCCTTGATAGCTAAGCCTGACCTTAGGATGTATCCTACACCTCTACCTAAAACCATAGATAACCATGAGGTTCATCAACTATTAAATCTCCATTCTTACCCAATTTAGACAACTAAACCCTACCCGTAGCTATGAGTAAATGTTATATCCTGCTACATACTCTTGCTACAATATATTTTCCAAATTTGAGAATTCCCCTTTTTAAATCCAACAATAATACTTTCCAAATCCTCCGTTAAAATGAGACAAAATACTGAAACACTAAAAGTTTCGCAAAACTTCCCTATACACCCCATAATTAAGAACCGGTTTTACAGTCTTTTGAAAATGTGTCATTTTTACATCTTATCGATTTTGAAATCTGGTCTTAGTCAAACTTGTACAAACATTTAGAGAAATTCGAAAACAAATGTTTCTTCACCCTTTAAAGAAGAAAACACACAAACCCGTAGCAAATCTTAAGAATTAACCACTATACTTTAGAATCATTAAATACCAGAAATGGGTATGTTTTACCATGGGAAGTTAGAGACTCTCACGTTAACAAATAGTGAAACCTCATAACATCAACTTTCACTCAATGAACCTACCCCAGAAAATCATGGCTCTTCATATAGAGGATGTACTGCTGACATAACACCTAGGTAGCCATACCCAAAGAGGAAACCCTAGGACAACCGAGGAAAACTCAAAACTTATTCCAAATACCATCACCTCGTTCCCGACACCCTATCGGGTAACGTAAACTGAGATCCGGGACGGATCTCCTGTAAGGTGGGTAGACTATAACAACCCGTAAAATTTCGGATTATTTTAATAATATTTATCGCGTCAGAAAATTCAAATAAGTTATTTTCCGACAAAATGCCAATATCTAAAATTTAAAACGAGAGGTCATTTCGTTAATTTAGAAATAAGACACCGCTTGTCCACTAATTATCTGTATAATAAATGTGAAATTTATTATTTGTCCAAGTTTAAATTTAAGCATACATAAGCTTAATCCATCAGTTATTCCGCACACTACAGCGCAGTAGCAAACAAAACTAAAAATAAACACTGAGATAAGAGAAAAATACATTTTATCAATCACCAATAATTTACAGAAGAAAACGAGAAGTTATCTCATAAATTTAGGAAGCCACGGCACCGCACGCAGACCGACACCAATTAAATAACGGCAAACAATCATAATCAAATTTCAACGTAATAAGAATGTCATATTATTACACTTATAAAATCGTTTCCGAAAATATAATTTCTATATTCTTCGGGTACCGGGAAGGTACGTTTACTCGAGAATTCGACAAAACACGGGGTACAGTCAATACAGTAATTATAATAAAACAAAATAAATTACACATGTTCCACCCCTTTCTTCTTCGTTTCTCTTTTTAGCTTCTTCCAAAACCAGGAACCAAAAAGAAACCTGCTCCCCTTCCTCTTCAGTCACCATAATCCATCACCACAAATCTTCAGCCACATAATCTACCCTAAGGGGACACTAGCTCGGCTGTGAATGGAGATGGAAGCCAAGTAGAGTGCCACGTTTAAATCAAGAAGAGAGAGTGGATTCAAGAACTTCCCTTTGTACATCTATAAAAAGGTTGGTTTTCAGTAGAAGACTCCATCCATTCCTCAAAATAAAATCCGAAATTAGGGTTCTTGATAATTAGGGTTCATGTCAATACAAAGGGGTTTCCAAAATTGATCAAGGGGTTTTGCTAAGGGGAGCATAAGGAAGGTTGTGCAAGAGGTTAATTGCTCCAATTCATCTCAAGTCTCTCCAGTTGAAGCCATTCGTGTTCGGTTCTTCAACCCACTCGACCCATCATTTCTAGTTGTAAGGATAGGATCTTTATTTATCAAATTGTTAATTAAATTTTTATGTTCGGATATCACATATGTTAAATTAGGAATTATTTTGAATTTACAAAACTGTAATATAATGTTGTTGTTGGGCAGTCGAGAACTAGGAAAAAATAAAACACAAAACTTGTGAACTTATTTTATAAAATGGCCTATTTTGCTTCAATTGATTTCGACCTATATTGGGTTTTCTCTGTATATATTTTCGGCTTACTCAACTTTTCGTTTCGGCTTAGGATAGCTCATTATAATTTCGGCAAAATTGATTCGCGACATATTTCTGTTTCATTCTTGTGTTAGTAAGACCGTTGAGCTGTTATAATAAGCTAGTAGCTTACGCTCGTGATTGGTCTACTTCGGGTCAAACCATACACCCCAGTTGAGACTTGGGTTCGGTTGAGAGAAACCCACGTCGAGGTACCTATTTTCATTGTTATAATTGCATCATACCGTCACAAAACCCGTAAGGGTGTGATGTAACAAACTTTCCCTTTCGAGTCAAGTGGTACTAGCAAGACATGAGTTGAACTTGGTCACTACCTTTACGTCTTTTCCTGAGTATGCATGAGTATGCATGGACGTTGTTACTAGCCTAGGTTGTTGTGATCACTATCGTTGATCTACAAAGATTAAAAATGAATTAGAAGTGCTTGTTTTAGAACTTATCTTTAGATAGACATTGTTACCAACTTGATTGAGTTAATTTGTTCAATCCGTTGTGTTTACCTTTCCGCATTCTTTCTTCCTTTCGTTGTGATCGGATAAAAGGGACCCTTATAGGGTGTTAACTTTGTCCTGTGTTTGACAAACGAACCCCAAGAGTGTCCCATGTTTTCTGTGGTGTCTCAAATTATCAAGAGTATCACTAGGATGTTAGCCTGGCTTGTTTGTATCACTCCTAACACAGCTAACAACCCAACAGTGGGCTTTACACCTTCTTCCTAAATCCCTTTATCTACTTCCTTAAAACTAGTACAAGTAAAATTAGTGTTAGTCTTCATATGGGCCTCAAGCCCAGTCCAGCATGAAAGATTATTTGTTAGCAAGTTGGGCTGCGAAACCCACTGTTTTCAAAAGGTTCGTCCAGTTGTATTACATGGGCGAAGCCCAATGTTGTGATAACCGTTTGGCTTAATGTACCACTCGGGCACTAGTGTTCGTGTAATCTCGAGTCTCAAATACCGCCTCTTCAGATCTCCTCTCATCTCATCCCAACATATATTCCATTTACAGCATGTCATGAATTGAACACAACCTCCACACGACATATAATGTTAATGAAAAAGCGAGTATGAAATAGACTTATGATATAAATGAGGATTTTGGAACAAGAAAATTGAGATAAAAATTTATTATCACTATACGAGTTAACCATTTCAACCATATAAACTAAAATCAGTTAACAACCGACAAATATATATACATTAGAGCGAGTAACCGATATATATCACAACAGCTTTAAAAAGAAAGACACATTTTTCCTATGTTAATAAAACGTACACTTTCCAACTATATAAAACCGAGTTATAAATTATGCAACTCTTGACATTTAGTCAAACCAGATATATATAAAATCTAACTTAGGTTATACCAAAATTTTATATAACATATAATTTATACACAAACAAAATATATTGTTTATAAGAAGAGTTATATACAACTTTTCGAAACATATTAGTATTCAAAATATAAATTTCAATGATCTATCACATTGTCATTAACAATTGAAATGATTTTGTCGACACCTGCATCATTTTTTTTAGTGCAATATTTATTTTTAATGCTTAACCATTCTTTTAAAGAAAATACATTTAGTTCAAAACAAATGTTAGTGACTCATGAAATGTATCTTGAAACATACGGAGATTTTAATATATACAAGATAGGCTATGCTTAAGTTTTTCTAAATACATTTATCCTAAGATACTAATTGACATGAAAATATATATATGTACACGTAATATATATATACATATCTCCTTCATTCAAGCCGCGTGCGTATCATAATAAATGTACAAACTTTTCGTACATCGTCATTCGGTTATCATCAAACCGAAGTCTTGTTCATCCTTGATATCTTTTCTGCGTGTGCCCTTCCAAGTCTTATCATTTGGTCATCATTAAACCAAAGTCGAAATTCCTTCCTTGGGATTCCTTCCATGTCATCCTTCCTAAGCCGAAATCCACCCAATTCCTTGTAAATTGTTCTAAAATAAATGATGCCACACAAGCAACAACAACAACAACAAACATTTAAACTTTATAAAGTTAGTTAAACTTTATCAAGTCTTAAACATAAAGACTAAATTGCCGTATTAATTAGGTTGTGTGTCGGAGCCGTGCACTATCACTCTTTGATTTAATTCTCATTAGACTTCCAATTGCCAAGGTGAGTTTCATAGCCCCTACTTTTAACTGTTTTATACTTGTTTTGGGGGAAGATACATGCTCATTATATTTAAATCATTTTACTTGTGCATTCCATGCATACTATGCTTTCACATGTTTAAAGTTTTCATCATACATAGATGTTTTATAGAGCATACCAAAATGTTTGACCTAGAATATTACGCAGCTTAGCCTAAGTCCTTAAATCCCGAATTGCCCTCTTCATGAACCGTCAATTCCTGCTGGGAAGCGCGAATGTTATAAATAGATCTATTGAGGGTGACTCCTCTGCTTCGGTTGACCCGCTTGGGTCAAGGAGAAACATATAACATGTCGGGACCGAGTGTATTGGGATAAACACTCGCCATGGGCTCACTAATTGTATGACTTCTTTGTGCATACAAGAACTGTCATAGCTTCGGTTGCATGAACTTAGTGCTAGCGTAATAGATTCAATATATGACATTATATTCGTTGTAATGTACATATACCCTACTTATGGTCCACTAATGAAATCTCTTTTATGAAATCCTGTTATGAAGTGAAACCAAAATCTTTATGACATTATGCAAGACGTAATGATCATCAATAACCAAATTTGAAACAGTGTACTGAGATCCCTTTTTAAAATATCTATGAACTCACCAGTAGTGACCCTTTAGCATGTGTCTTCGGTTTCAAGTGACAGCTTATCTTTGGAGGCGCAAGGCAAAGGCATGGCATGGTCATAGATGACTCTGATTTATGTATTGGGACCACTCGTTTGTAATGAGCCATTTTCCGCACTAATTAATAATGTAAACATTGTTTTTAAGGAATGAATAAAAGTTTATTTACGAAAAACCAATTGTTCTATGCTTATGTTGTGATACCAATTTAGTAGCACCCAAATACTTGTATGCTTCCGCTGAGTTAGTTTTGGGGGTGTTACACATAAGTTCACAATTCACGCTCTAAAAATTGAGTTGGGTTCCAAGGATCACCAAATAACGCTCGAATACATAATCAAGGTTAACAAGGATAACGTTATACCATAACAAGACAACCAGAGACCGAATCATAACCAAAGGATGCACGTTCCAATAACCATAACTCAAAGGTTTCAAAGTGGAATACATGAAAGGATACGGAGAAATTAAAAAATGATCCTAACAACGATACTAATAAGATACCTAGGATAGATCTACATCTCGAACTAAAGACTACTCTGTTTCAAGATGGTACAAAACCATGAATCTAGCACAATCTAGCCACGATCACGAATACCACTAACATATCTCCTAACATCGTCAACCTCTCTCCACAGAGACGCAAGCTCAACACGCCGAGCGTCGCGATCACTCTTCAGATCCACGACCTCTCTCTCTAACTCACCTATCCTGCGCCATATCGCTCTGTCTGCATCTCGGGCTGTCGCGAACCCTCTCAGCAGGTCCCCAACCTGCTCCTGGAGCTCCGACATACCCTCTTGCAAAATCGTAGTCCTCTTGACTACAACACCCATATCAGCTCTCAAATCCTCTATACTAGCCCTCGATACTCCAACCAACCGATCTGTCAACCTACTAAGCCTAATAATCTGAGATGTAATCCTCTCCCACATCAGACCCGTCTCCCCATACTCCTAGGGCTCTGAAGCAATCTCCGATGGTATATCTAAACCTAATGGGCTACCTATCAAAAGGCTGAATGTGGAGGTGAACCAAAATCGAAAGGCTGCCCAAGAGAATCAGGCTCAGGCAATGGTAAAGGATAGCCTCATCCTGGAGAATGTGCAGGACTCTGCACTGGAGGAGTACCCACATCTGGGATATCCTCATCATCCTCTTCCTGGGGATCCTCATCCTCATCCACATACAGCTCCTCAATCTCATGCTCCTCCTCGCCCTCATCCTCAGAGGGAAAGTCCATGAGTCGGAGTCTCTGTGCGGGTGAATCCTGAGGTGGTACAGTAGGGGATCTAGGTCTTCTAAGACATGGTGATGCTCTGAGTACTACGAGCAAGTCTAGGAGTTTGGGCTGATGCAATGTCTGCCTAGATGAGCTAGGGGATCGATGATGATGATGAACTAGAGTGTAATCACATAGGGATCACCCTCAACTAGCAAGGACATCCTCAATACATCAAAAGCTAGTGAAGGCATATGGCATAGGGTAGGTATAAGTGTTCAAAACAACGGTTCTAATAAGCATCAACTCAACCAAATCATATATCACATAATGAAAGCATTAAAATAGAGGTACCGCATTACTCAAAATATGCCTTTAAATAAAACACGTAAGTTCTGTTCTATCACATAATCTCAGATCAAATCAATCATATAATCAAGCTCAAAATCCCAAAATCATAACATATCAATAATCCAAATCAAATCCATAATATCTCGACAATCAAATCACATTTACCCAACATCAATAATAGTATCTCAAAACATAACATCTCAATAAACAATCCGCAATTCATAATATCTCATAAATCAAATCGCAGTTCATACCATAATCAAATAAGAAGCTAGGCGGGCAAGCGTCGGTCGAGGATCAATTTTCTTAAAAAGTGGTTATAGTTTAGGTTTTACTAAATACCTACTTCTCTATAACCTTGAACTCTGATACCAATCTGTAACACCCCCAAATCTCGGTACAACGGAAGATTTAATCAAGTTTTTGGGATGTTACAATTGGATTAGTATCTCACACAAGTATAGCAAACAAGATAGTTATTTATCATTCAAAACCAATCCCAAATTTAAATATTCAAAACATTAATCCCAAAATGTAAATATTAGGCCCAAACATGATTTAATAAAATAGGTCCCCATAAATTATCAGAGTTGGATTATGATCCTTGACCATGCCTCCTTGCCAAGCTTCCACCAAACACGCACTCCAAACATCACTTAATTACCTAAGAAAACGTGCTAAAAGTTCAGCTAACGATGGTGAGTTCATAGGTTTAAATTCAAGTAAAAAGTAGTGGACCTGTAGGAGTTAATTTGCTATGCGAGACCTAAGATAGATACACATCAATCACAAACAAATATCATATCCGATATCATAATGGGCCCCTAGCGACACTAGCCAGCACAGTCGTAGCAAAGTCTAGAACGATTGCTAACTCTGGACTAGGTCGAGGTAGAAGTCTATACTTAGCTAGGCAAGTGTTATAGCAATTACGATTGCTACCATAGACTAAGGCAACCGCTACCACATATCTATCTAATCAGTCAAGCACATAAGCAAATCAAAATAGTTTACAAGGTCCAAAAATAATAGCATGATTCTCACCCCAATATAGTTAAAAACGTAGATAAAAGTGGGGTTATGAAACTCACCTCAAGCAAGCAACGCACAAATAAACACTAGCAGAAGATAACAGCTAATCACAGCTCAGCAACTATCGACTCGGCACAACCTACTAATGTAAACCAATTTTAATATATATATCCCAAAATCAACGTTATCTACCCCGATGTATTCCTTTTCTTTATCTAAAAAACGTCTTGTTTCACCGTTTAGTCCTAGTGTTTGGTATCCTCAGTGGGTGTATCGACTCAATATGATGCCATGAATGCACTCAAACAACCAATATGTGACTCAATGCAACACGATGAGACATCTAAGCGATAAGCTCCATAGTCCAATAAGTTTCAGAATAAATAGTAGACCTTATCGAATTCGTCAACTCAATAAACTCAATTATTTATTTGTGTCGCTTATTATCCCATAAACCGGTCACATCCTAACGAGTCATAAGGATAATTCACCCATTAATAACGTTATCCTACGTACCTAGCGGTCTCTTATTAGATTCGTCAACCTAATAAGTCCGCTACCCATGTGGATCGACGCTATTAATGTTAGGTCATCCGTAACCCATGCACACAACGTAAGTAAATAAATACTTGAAACTAGTATTAAATGCCTATAATTGGCATATTTCGATAAACGTGCACTCGAAATATTAAGGGTAAAAGCCATAAAATAACAACGTACTTTCTAAAATGTACCGACTTGAAACACTTACTTTTTTATTAACGTATACACCCACGTACTTTTAAATTTTGTTCCGACTTTACCCATATTGAAATAAAATAATATTATTTAATATGATATTATATTAATATAAATCGGTCATATGGGTTATGTCGGAACAAAATTTGAAAGTACGTGGGTGTATATGTTAATAAAAAAGTAAGTGTTTCAAGTCGGTACATTTGATAAAGTACGCTGTTATTTTATGGCTTTTACCCAAACATTAATTACTTACTTATTAGAAAACCTTTCCATTTTAGTCGTTAGTTTCCATTTTAAAACAACAAATAACAAGGCAAGTCTTGTTATTGATATTTTTCGTATAAAAGCCTTTTTATTATTAATGTTTCATAGTTTATTAGCATTTTCATATATACATTTCGTCAAATTTCAATATTAGTTTCATATCGTTATTCGTTTCGAGTCCACAATTAGGAGTCATGACTTCTCGGCTTTTAATCAATCAATAATCCAAACTATACTAAAGTCCATGTTACAGCGTTGTCGGGGTCAACTATTGACTAAAAAGTCAAAGTAACACCGACGTTGCTCAAAGTTGACAATTTATATATTAAGTCCAAATAAAAGTCATAATAGCGCAATTCAATCTCAAATCAACCCAAATCAATCTCGCCAACCAATCAACCAACCAATATACCCGAAACAAATGTTATGACCCTAATAGTCATGACACGGTCACGGTTAAGACCACGTGAACCAAACAAGCTCTAGAAGCTTTTCGGCTCTACGTGTCTCATCCAAACACCAACAACATCAACCCACAAGCTACCACAACGACCCGACCCAGACCCTTGGTCCAAGTGGGTCTCGTACGCCACCCATGAGCCACGTACGAGTCCTTAGTGGCTCGTACGCCTCATCACTCACATCCAAACACTACCAAATCGCTTCCACTACAACCAAACACAATCAATCAACCTCCAATCATTAACCAAACATCAAACCCATCAACTATTCCTAATCATAAACATGAAACATGACCTAAAATGCAAAAACCCAACAATATGATACACCACATGATACCAAATCACTAGCTACATATCTTATTAGTTGTAAAATAGTTTTAGACCCAAGTTTCACCCAAAACCCACCATGGTCGAACCATGGTCGAGCCAAAATAAAGACATTTGTGGCTTGTCAAAGCTTAAACAAGCTTGACCCACGTTCCATTTACCTTTTTACAACCTGATCTACAAGTAATAATGAAAACCCTAGAATCACGAATCTTATTTTCAAGATTTGGAGGTGTTAATGTAAGCTTTTGTGAGAGTTTTATATATGAATGGAAAGAGGAAAGAGAGATCTACAAGATGGTGGTGGAGGTGAGATGTCACTCGCTGGAGGGTGGCTGGAATCTCGCTGAAAAGGTGGCGGCTATGGTGGTTTTTAGGGTTAGGGTTTGTTGAGAGAGAAGTTAGTGAGAGAAAGTTGGTGTAGGTGCTTTTAGAGAGAGAAATGGAAGAGTTATTATAAGGTAAGGATAGGGTATATATACATGGGAAGGAGGGACCTCAAAAAAAATAAAAATGAAAGAGGGGGCGCCGGCCATGGGGAAAAGTGGGGGGTCGGAGCCGGAATTTTTCTTAACTATCTTGTTTACCAATTCCCGAGCTCATATATTGTCCTACGAGTGTCCTACGACGTTCATTCGACTTTCTATTATGTTTATTTAAGTTTTTCCACGAGTTTTGACTATTTATTTGTCAATTTTTGAGTTACGGTCTAAAAGTTACATTATTTCTCGTTTTAGGATTTTATAGTGCCGAATCGAATAGTGCCTATCAAAAAGAGTTAAAACTCACACGATAACTCATCCAATAATAAAATAAATCTTAAAAACCAATAAACGATATAAAATCAAGTCATGGTCGATGAAAATAGTGATAAAGGCAAAGCTCGGTTTAGTTTAACGTAATGCGGTTACCTAAAATAGACTCCCTAAATTG
The DNA here is from genome assembly GCA_910596185.1 of Chrysanthemum makinoi. Taxonomy (NCBI): domain Eukaryota; kingdom Viridiplantae; phylum Streptophyta; class Magnoliopsida; order Asterales; family Asteraceae; genus Chrysanthemum; species Chrysanthemum makinoi. The sequence continues at coordinate 168,667,912 of OU343221.1, read as the reverse complement.
CCAGTTGTCATAGAGACTTTCGTAAACCGTTGTTTTGTTCTTAAGTATTGTCAAACAAGGGGGATTCGGTTTGGATTATTAATAATGGATTTATGTCCGCTAGTGTTATAATAATATACGGAACCAGTAAGTGTTTTCAGATACTATGTTGGACTAACGTGTAATTATTTGGTTAACGGTGAATCATTGGTACGTATCGGTTATTTGGAATTGGATGATATTTTAATTAATAGCCTTGATTGGATAGCAAATTAATTGTGGTGATTTGGGTAATTAGTAAGTTATTAACAAACATTAGATTTGATACTCACTAATCGGTTATGTTTGGGAATTGAAAGAGTCATTCGGGAGTGTTTGGATGGCGAGATTGATATGAGATTGTTTGGAGTTGTGGAGTTGTTCATTTTGGACGTAATAATATATATATATTTTTTTGGGTAAAAGGGATTTTTCACTCTGGTAAAATGCATTACACCAAAAACATTAAAGTACAAAGGATAGAAGTGAGTCCCCCATCTCAGCCCTAAAGGGTGATAGACATGCACCAACACAAGCGCAACGAACAAAAAACCTAAGCTAAACAAAGCTACATGACACCAAGAAACACAAAAGAAAACATAAATCTAATTCTTCTTGCGTCCTTGCACCTTGAAGTCTCTAGCAGAGCCACTATAATTCTTAGATTTGGAAGCATACATCTCGATATCATCATAGTTCTCATAGACTTCATCATCACTTTCACTAACACCATCCCCATTTGAATCTTGACCCTGAATAAAAGTTGAAGCCATATCACTAATGTTAGGGTAAACATTCGACGCCTTACTTGTAGAAGCAACATGGGAGTTGAAACGCTCCCACAAGTCTGTAGTCTTACTTCTCATAGGTACTTGACGATTACAACCCTCAACAGCATTATCCTTCCCCCAACATGAAGAATCGACAACATTAGAAGGCTGAGCAATTTGTTCATGTACCGTATCCACACCATCAACACTCCTTACCGTACCATTAAGTGTACCAAGAGAGATAGAATCCTCGTTAGGCGGCTTCAAATCAGCCCCTAACTTATGTTTAGAAGAGTTCTTTTTCTTGGTAGCCGGTTTTGAAACTGGTCTATACATAACATTGGTCATAGGTTTAAAAACCCGAGCCCCTTTAGAATCTTTACCAATCTCTTTACCTGCCTTATGAGGGTGAACATGACGATCAACACCAACATCTTTATTAGTCGGAGCACTTGTTTGTCAACTTTGCGCAACATCTGTGTTATCGTGACTTTTTAGTCTCGATTGACCCCGACAATGCCGTAACATGGACTTTAGTATTTATTGGACAGTATGACGTGTAAAAGCCAAGAGTCATGACTCGGACTTGTGAACTCGAAACAGTTATTGGAAGTTAGGGTTGAAAACGGATAACGCTACACGCGTCGTTCGGGGTCAAAGGAACTTCCTTTTCTTCGAGCAAGTTTTTCAACACCCTAGGCAGTGAACCCAATCTTATATAAGACTCGACTAAACTAGGATATAATGCATGTAGAATGGATGTTTACAGAATTTCTGGAAAATTAAGACCTGGAAAATTCCAAAAATTTATAAGTAGCTCAGAAAACGAGAAAAAAAAGTAATATGTTGTTTTTACTCCTTCCTCGACGCCGTCAGTTGCGATCTGCCGTCAGTTATCTTGACAAAAACGGTCTGCGATTTTCGGAAAAATTCGGAAAATTTACATCTTAAGAATCTGGAAAAATTTCTGCAAAACATCCATTATGACTCGATACAAGCATTTGACTCGAACAAACGCACATATATATCTTTTAATTAATTGCTATTCTCTTGTTTACGTTTCTTTTGAAAACGTGTGTAATCCTCCCTACACTTATCCTTTATGTAAAATACCTTTACATGCAATTAAGACGATGTTAAAAACAAAATAAAGCATTTTTACAAATTTAAACATGAGAATAAACAATCAATAAAAGATATATGACACTAACAAGCAAACAATTAAGCATGGGTTGCCTCCCACGAAGCGCTTTTCTTTATTTATGAGTCTTGTAGCTAGACTCGTAGTCGTGCTCCTACGTTGTCTCGTGCACGCTCACGTGCTCATACTTAAGCCATTTCAATGTTCTTTCATTCTTTTTGTAATCATCTCCTAATTCAAGGCATTTTTTGTAATACTGCTTAGTTTTTTCATATGGGTACCTAAGTCCACTTTGCTTATCCCTTTCACTAAGCAATGGAATAGGGGTCATTCTATTACAAGCCTCAATATCCTTATGTTTAAACCTAGGATGAGCGTGTGGCATTTGGTAGATAAAGTCTTCAACTTCATCAGAGAATGTAATTAGACCATCAATCATCCGTTCACTCAACCTAGTCATTCTTTTGAAAGGTTTTCCAAAAATTATTTGAGTGAGGTCCTTATCAATAAATTCTCCTAAGTCTTCTAAGACCATGAACTCTACCAAATAAGCAAAGCTTCCAACAAACACGTGCAAATGAGTGACTGCTTCAACAACATTGTTCCCTTGATAAGTTAACTTATTGATTTTGATTTTATTGTATAGGTTCCTTGAGATTAAGTTTAACGGCATGAACGAATTCAAGTAAGCATCGAATCCTTCTAATCCTATTTTGCAAGGGAATTGCATGTTAAAGGGACCATCTTTCTCGATCCTACACCTAGGGTCAAAACCTTGGGAAGGGTCTTCGTCCATTTCAAAACTAACTTCATTAATGACCTCCCCGTTGTCGAATGTTTCACCATAGTCAAACTCCTCGTCGGCATCCGAGTCATAGAAGGGACTATGTTGTTGCCAATTTATTTCATTATGCCCTAGGTGATTTCCAAAGTGGTGAACGGGTGAGGGGTTTTGTGGGATTGCGTTCTCAATTTCGGGGTTGGGAAGAGGATTGGGAGCGGGTAGTGTAAAGAATCTTCGGCGGAAGACACGTATCATGGTGAAGGATAGGTTTTACGAACAAAGGTCACGAAGAAGGGGGATAGACTACGAGGAAGCTAAAAATGAGAAAAAAAATTTACTTGATAGGAATCAAGCAAAGAAACCTAAACGAGGTGGACTACTAACTAGCTATTCTATTCCCGGCAGCGGCGCCAAAAACTTGATAACGCTACACGCGTCGTTCGGGGTCAAAGGAACTTCCTTTTCTTCGAGCAAGTTTTTCAACACCCTAGGCAGTGAACCTAATCGTTGTAGTGTAGTATTAGGGTAAGCCACAGGTATTGATATCGTTCTCTAGGGGAATAGGAATGCTAGTGAGAAGTTACTACGCTAAGGTTGGGGTTGAGGAAGATTATTTTTTATCTTTTTATGTTTTTTAGAAAATGGAAAGGTACAAATCTCGGGGTTTGGATTTGGGGGTTGGTATTTCTACCGATTACTCTATTATCTAATTATCTAATCTAGGTGTATGTAGTCTATGTCTAATTATTGTGTGCTCGTATGATAGTTTAAAGATGTGTTCACTTAGGTTTTATTACTCCTTAATTATCTCCTATTGATGGTTGAATTGTCACGTCCTTATTCTTAATTGCGTTGTGTGTCTAAAGTCGTAGGGTATGCGTTTATCCCTAACTCTTTGAACTTACCAAAGGGTCTCATCTACAAAGCCCTCTAGGGATTATAAACTCTAACTCTAAGGCACTCTTTGTGTGGTTTATCCTACAACTACTCTAAGTGATATAGTCTAAGGTTCACAAAGATTAATCAAGCATTAATTACACAACGAATGACCTATCGCATTACTAGATCATTAAACAATTAAGATAAGAGACAAGCAATCAATATTAAATAATTAAGTTTCATATTCCCTAAGCAAACACACAAGTAAATTAGCCGGACATGGAGAACATGCAAGCATACACACAAATAATTGAAGACATAATTGAATTAATAAAGTAAAACACTTATCTTGATGTAAGATAGGGTTTGGAACCCTAAAATACTGTACAAGACAGCCTTGGTTCGGTTTTAGGTTTTTACTCCAAAAGACTACACACTAATACTGAAAATTTCAGATTCTATATATAAGATTACATATGCGACGGCGTCACCTTATGAGCTGTGACGCCGTCAGGTCGCCGTCATTAGGGTTTCGTCTTGGCCACGTTAGTCTTGCGACGGCGTCACCTTGTGCTTGTGACGCCGTCCTCTTCAGCTTATGACGCCGTCTGGATCAAATCTAGGCCATCTGAGTTGCGACGGCCTACTATTTTAAAGCCTGACACCGTCACTTGAAAATAAGAAATTTGGCTTCTGTGTCGTCACAAAATGCTCCGACGGCGTCGAAGTTAAGCAGTGACGCCGTCACCTTGTATTTTAGCAGCTTGAGTGTCTTGATTCTTGACTTTGGCCATTTTCTTCGTATATCCGCGCCTTTTCGTCCAAATAAGTGCCATTATAGCAATTTGCCTTCAAGAGACCTAAAAAGTGAAAAGGAACGATATTAAGTAATAACGGATACAAAAGTGATCAAATAAGGGCTTAAACGACCCCTAAAAAAGGTACATTTTAAAACCTTATCAAAAACCCTATTGTATGTACGAGTCCTTGGTGTTCACAAGTTTGGTTCGTAATGATGTATTCTATGCATGTTCAGACTTGGTGGTTGGGACTTGTGGATTGTGTGGCTTGGGTGCTGGATTATCTTGCATTGGTAACTCGGTTGGAGTCCTATGGTATGGGGTTGCGGTTAGGTGTCATTCTTGCCATACTATATGTGATCTCTATTCGTGGAAGTTAAAGTGGATTGCCATGATGATCTAGAAGGCTCAAGTGCTTGTACTTGAGTAGTATTGTTCTGGGTAAAAGGGTTTAAACCTCGGTAAATATATTACGCCAAAAACTATGAAGTACAATTGACATGGGTGAATCTCATGCCTTCAGCCTGTTACATAGGCGATTTGACTCTACAAATGTAACTGACCAAATCTACTGCTTAACGCAGAACAACCAAAACAACGCAGAAAAACCAATTACATTTAAATTAAAATCTAAATGTAAAAACAAAGAAACCCAATTTCCCAACCCTAGCCACACCATCTCCAACCATGAGCAGGAACAACCAAAACGACAAAGCGAGCCAGAAACCCTAACCGGATTCCATAGACACCCAAGCCGCACCAAACCACCACCATGGCTGAATGAAAATATGAAACCCTAATAGTACCACCAAACCCTAGCCGCCATAAAGATCAGCTAAACCCTAGCAGACCACCGCAATCTATGCTTCACCCATCCATGACTACCCAGGCGGCAAAGGAGCTAGAAAACCCCAACCCCTAACCGCAAAACCCAACACCTCATAAAGGGAGATTGCATAACCTAAACTAATGTCTAGATGAAAGCAATACAAACGCACCCTTTAGATAGACATGGATCGACCAGAATTAAAACCCTATGCCAATCCCCCAATATCAAAACCCTAATTGGTTTTTTGAACCACCATGAGATCAGCCTTTTCCAATCACAAAAAAACATAATCAGGTTTGAATGAAACATAGGATTGGACTCTCCCTATTCAAAATTCTAACTGAATAATGAAGATAATTGGATCTTGATAATAAATTGGAAGAATTTTAACCCTAGATGATGAAGATCGAACCAGAGATCAAGAGGAAAAAATCGCCCCATAGGGGCTAGAGAGAGAACGGCTGACTTTAGGGTTTTTATTTACTTGAGTAGTATTGTTATGTCGTATGTACTTGTAGTCATTTTTGGTAGTTCATTTTGTTAAGTTATCAGTATGATATGTAATTTATAAGAATGGCTTGTCATTCTTATATAGTGGTCGATGTAAGTGTCCTAAGGGACTTAGGCGAGAGAACTCACCCTCGTCTCTTGTACTTCAATGTCTTTTTGGTTAATATATTTTACCAGGGTGCAGGATTACTCCCCTTTACCCAAAAAACTCGAAACGGTTAATGAGTCAAAACTTATATTGAAACTTGACGTAATATATATATGAACAAGTAAATAAAACTAGAAAATATAGATAATAAATGGTTTTTGTACTAAACATTCGATAACAAGACTCGCCTTGTTATTCGACATTTTAAAAGGGAACTAATGTATAAAACTAGAAATGTTTTGTAATTAATGAGTTATAAAATGTTTTGAGGGCACGTTTATCGAAATGTGCCATTTATGAGTATTTCATACCATTTATGTGTTGTGCGTGGGTTACAGATGACCTACCATTAATAGCGTCAATCCACGTGGATGGCGGACTTATTAGGTTGACGAATCTAATGGGTGAATTATCCTTATGACTCGTTAGGATGTGACTGGTTTTTAGGACAATAAGCGACATGAATAAATGGTTGAGTTTATCGAGTTGACGAATTCGATAAGATCTAACTATTTATTTCGAAACTTATTAAACTATAAAGCTTATCGCTTAGACGTCTCAGTGTGTCGTTATGAGTCGCACTGTGGTCATTTGAGTGCATTCATGGTGTCTTGTCTAGTCGATACCATACACACGATGATACCAAACGCTAGTAACTAAATGGTGAAACGAGATATTTTTGAAGATAAGAAAAGGAATACGTTTGGGATAGATAATATTGAAGTTGGGAAAATATATTAAGAATTGGTTTATAGTAATTGGTTGTGCCTTGGTTGGTCAAAATTCATTGAACCTCGAGTGAATATAGACTGATCACCTATATTCAGCCAGAGACAGTGGGACATGGACTGATCACCTATGTCCGTATCAGAGGTGAATTTTGCGATACTGGTAGTAGTTATAACATAATTATGTCCGGGTTAGAGATTCGTTTTAAGAACGATGAGCTTTAGGTGGACTCACACACTTACACTCACCAAACATCATGAAAGCCCACACTCACACACGACACATTGGCATCGCAACACCTCACGAATCGTAATGCTTCTAGCACCGCTAAGCATCTCCATTTTAATGGAATTCCTGTTTGTCGCCGTCGAGCGTAGTTCGCCATAAGTCGGGTTAGACCCGATTGGCACCGTTTACAGCCGAGTTGTTTATCGACATAAGCCTCGTCGATCTCACTAGAGCATTTGGAAATATTTTGGGCTATTTTGGATTTGGTTTTGATTTTGGCTTTTGGGTTTTCGATTTTGTGATTTTAGACCTCGTTCCGAGTTGTTAACTCATTATTCGACTTCGAATCGTCATTCGACCGCGTTTAGTTAAGTAATCTTGTTGGAATTATCATTCCACACCGTTTCGTTAGTAATCTTGTTGGAATTATCATTCCATACCGTTTCATTAGTAATCTTGTTGGAATTATCATTCCGCATCGTCTCGTTAGTAATCTTGTTGGAATTGTCATTCCGCCTCGTTTTGTTAGTGATCTTGTTGGATTTGCCATCTAGTCTCGCTTTGTTAATCATGTTACCGACACTCCTACCTCCAGCCTAGTCTTGAATCGATTGTTGTTCAAACATCTGAAACCTTACCATTCACCCGGTGTTGATTCAAACGACGTTATCTAGTCGACGTTGGTCATTTTCTAAACCAATGATGTCTTGTCGACGTTGGTTTGTCAACAGCTTTTAGTTAAGGTAGTACCTTACATGCTGTTGGCATTGAACCTTATCCACTAGTTAGGTACCCCCATCATTAACGTTCTAACGACCTATTTTAGTGAAGTTTTTCACCGAGGATTATCCTGTAGATATTGTTCCATTGATGTTGCTCTAACAACATTGAACTCTCGACATTGTTTTATCAACAATAGTCTGCTACGTCATACCACCGATTGTGGAACTACCTACGTTGTCCTATCGGTGTTGCATCTTACATTCCAGCGATACGAAATTCTTTAGTAGACCTACTTAGAGCCGTTGATGTTCACTCGTATTTAGGATTTGAATTGATATCGATTGGTAGTCAAACCCCTTTTGTAAATTATGATTTTGGAGTTGAACATTGAACCCTTCTGCGTCAAGTATTAAGTGCACCAATGAGTCAATCGACTTATTGCGGTTAGTAATTAATACTCTCATTAGGAGTCGTACTTTCCGCCTCTAACCTAGATATCGTGCTAAGTCAACCGACGGATTGCTAGTAGCAATCAACAGTTACTAACAGAGTCATACTCTGAACTTCCTAGACTTCCCATCCAGTAGAGATTCCGTGCTCAACGAAAATCTTGAAATCCTAAGGAGCAACCTGAACCGCGTTCCTTGGGACAAACCACCTAATCATTCTCTCGTCCTTCGAGAAATACCTATCCTTTTGGTCCCCTTACCGAACGATAAGCTACGTCGTAGACAAAACCTTGGAAATAGATCCCTGCCTTTACCCGAGTAGTTGTTGGTAGTCTTACTTAACCTGTTCACCTCCCACTATTCAGCAAAATGGAAAGTATGGATGACCTTGCTCGTCCCTCCTCATATAGTTATAGGAGTACTAGAGAATCCCTTTATCTTCTTTTAAGGAGGTGAGAGAGTACTCATTCCTCTCCCTCTGGCAGAGTGGCTTCGCTCTTATGAGGTAGTCCTCACGAAAACCTGAGTTACAAAAATAGATTTCTTCACACGTAAAGGAAACCGTGTGCATTAGGAGGTGCTGATTTCTATCCTTTTCGGATCGTGGCAATTGCCACACACCCATACTTCGTCTATCACTTCTTAGAGCCGAGAGAACAGATCTGGATATGCTTACAGTGTATCATCTCCAGACTGATGGCTGAAGTATAGAAACCATTTGAACATTAGTAGAACACATCGCGTGCCTATCAAGTTTGGCAATGGTTAGGATAGACACCTTCCGTTGGCCAAGTTATTCTATAGAGATCTCTCGAGTTTGGCAATGGTTGGGATAGACACCTTCCGTTGGCCAAATTCTCCTATGACCGTATCTATCACTTTAGTACCTCAATGACACCATAAGAGACCCTTTATGGACATAAGTTCCCATTTCCGATTGTTGGGTAGAAATGGAGATATCCAACTTAGTGTAACACCCCCTGAGATCATAATGATAGCGGAAGACTAATCAGGGTGTTACTCGAATGGAGATCATAGTCAAAATCATAGAAAACGACTCGAAAGAGACGTTTTATTAAAAATAGTTATCATTCATCGAAAACTCATAGTTGTTACAAAACATTCTAATTTGTTCAAGTGTTTTCCCAAAACAAAGAGCATGAGTTTGAAAGAAATGACAACTCTTATGTTTACACCACAAAAAAGGTCTTAGTATGCCCCACTCCGTGCCTTATTTCTGATTAAAGTCTTAGGTACAATGAAATGTTTCAGGAGCTTACAGTACCTACCCCTTAAGAGAACCGCGTCCCACGGTTTAACTCGCAGAGGTTGTCATGGGTGGTTAGGTGAACAGGTGGGGATACTTGGAGCGCATCACATCCTTGCGCTCCCAGGTGAACTCTGCACCTCGTTTCTTATGATTCCATCGAACTTTAACGATAGGAATGCGGCTTTGCTTAAGCCTCTTGACTTCCCTGTCCATGATCTCAACGAGTTCTTCTACGAAGATAAGTTTGTAATTGAGCTGTAAGTCCGTTAGGGGAATGACAAGGGTTTCATCCGATAGAGTCTTAAGGTTCGAAACATGGAAAGTTTCATGTACTCGACTGAGCTCTTCCGGAAGCTCGAGCTGATAAGCTACTGGACCAATTCTTTGCAGAATTTTGAACGGTCCTACGTATCGAGGTTTGAGTTTTCCTCTCTTTTCGAATCTGACCATTCCTTTCCAGGGTTTTTAAGGAGGCAAACTTCCTGGGTTAACTTGCTCCCTTTGTGGATTGGTTGGATGCGGGATGCTCGCTTGTTACAAGTTTTTTACTTGTTTATGCCTAGTTAGATGATGTAATATAGCTAGGTTCTTTGTGTTTATGGCATGTTATGAACACTAGTTTATCTAGCTTTTTGCTTGAGGTTAATGTGGTACTTCAACCACATTCCATTTGTACTTAACATTATTTTTTGGATATATATTTACCGGGGTAAAACCCTTTACCAAAAAAAAGATACTTTGAGCATTACTCGATCTCCGACTTGGAATTCCATCGGTTTTCTCCTGATATCTGCATAGCTCTTTTCTCTATCTCGAGCTACTTGTAGTCGTTGCCTGATTTGCATTATCTTTTCAGTTGTCTCCTGGACAATCTCAGGGCCTGTGAGTTATACTTCTCCAACTTCCGCCCAGCAACCAGGCGATCTGCATTTTCTTCCATAAAGCGCTTCAAAAGGAGCGGCTTTAATCTTTGGCGTGGTAACTGTTATTGTAGGAGAATTCAGCCAAAGGTAAGTGCTTATCCCATCCTTTTCCGAAATCGATCACACATGCTCTCAGCATGTCTTCCAGAGTTTAGATCGTTCTATTACTTTGTCCATCTGTTTGAGGATGGTATGCGGTACTCATATCCAATTTGGTACCCATGGCGTTTTGGAGTGTTTGACAAAATCTCAAGGTGAATCGGCTATCTCAGTCAGATATGATAGATATCAGTACACCATGGTGAGAAACAATCTCCTTGATGTACAACCGAGCGAGTGTAATCATCTCGTCGTTCTCTTTGATAGGCAGAAAATGAGCGGATTTCGTGAGACGGTCAACGATGACCCAAATGGTATCAAAACCATTAGAAGTTCTCGGTAACTTTGTGAGAAATCCATTGTGATTCTTTCACATTTCCATACGGGAAGTTCCGGTTGGGTTAACAATCCTGACGGCTTTTGATGCTCTGCTTTGACTCTCAGACATGTCAAGCATTTACTAGCATATTCAGCGATATCAACCTTTATGTTTGGCCACCAGTATAAAAGCTTTAGATCTTGATACATCTTGTTGGGTCCAGGGTGCATGGAATACTTCAATTTATGTGATTCATGCATGATGAGTTCTCGGATACCTCCGTAAAGTGGAATCCAACTTCGATCTTTGAAACATAACGTTCCGCCTGATCTTTTCACAAATCCATTTTCAATTTCCGGCATGCCATAAATCTTCTCATTCGGCCTGTTTTCTTCTTTAAGAGCTTCAATCTGAGCTTCAAGAATTTTTGACGGTAGGGGTGAATTGATTACCATTCCCAATGATCTCACTCCAAGTGGCTTAGGGCGATCTTTTCTGCTAAAGGCATCAGCAATAACATTTACCTTTCCAGGATGGTAACGAATCTCGCAATCATAATCACTGAGCAATTCTAGCCAGCGGCGTTGACGTATGTTTAGTTCCTTTTGATCTAAGATGTGTTGAAGACTTTTGTGATCAGTGTACACTACAAAAATTGTTCCGTATAAGTAATGTCTCCATAACTTGAGTGCAAATACCACAGCGCCGAGTTCTAGATCGTGAGTTGTATAATTCTTCTCATGAGTTTTGAGTTGACGGGATGTGTAAGCAATCACTTTGTTCCTTTGCATGAGAACATCGCCTAAACCCATATGTGAAGCATCGCAGTATACTACAAAATCTTCTACTCCTTCAGGTAGTGCCAAAATGGGTGCTTCGCAAAGCTTGCTTTTAAGGAGTTGAAAAGCTGATTCTTGATCGTCTCCCCATTCGAATTTCTTCATTTTCTAGGTTAACTCTGTTAATGGTTTAGCTATCTTAGAAAAGCCTTCGATGAATCTCCGGTAATAACCGGCAAGACCTAAAAATTGACGAATCTCAGTGGGGTTGGTTGGTACGGACCAGTTCTTTACGAATTTGATCTTTGAGGGATCTACATGAATACCTTTATTGTCGATCACGTGACCAAGAAATTGGACTGGCTTGATCCAAAAATCGCATTTGGAAAACTTTGCGTACAATTCTTCACCCTTGTGTAACTTCAGGACAATTCTCAGATGTTTTTCATGTTCTTCTTTATCACGAGAGTAGATAAGAATATCATCAATGAACACAATGATGAATTTGCCCAGGTATGGCTTACAGACTCTATTCATGAGGTCCATAAATACAGCGGGTGCATTTGTTAAACTGAATGGCATTACATGGAATTCATAATGACCATATCGAGTTCTAAATGCGGTCTTGGGTATATCCTCCTCTTTTACCCTTAACTGATGGTATCCAGATCTTAAATCAATCTTTGAGTATACACTCGAGCCTTGTAACTGATCAAACATATCATCGATTCTTGGTAAGGGATATCGCTTCTTGATTGTGAGCTTGTTCAATTCTCTGTAATCGATACACATCCGAAATGATTCATCCTTCTTCTTGACGAATAAAACCGGTGCTCCCCAGGGTGAGGAACTCGGTCTAATGAATCCTTTGTCAGATAGCTCTCCTAGTTTTTTAGACAGTTCTTGCATTTTCGATGGTGCTAAACGGTATGGTGCTCGTGCTACGGAAGTAGCTCCAGGAATAAGATCGATTTGAAATTCGACTTGTCGACCAGGTGGGAGTCCAGGAAAATCTTCTGGAAACACTTCAGGGAATTCTCTAACTACAGGTACATCCTCTAGTCGTTTCTCTTCCGACTTCTTTTCCGTTACCTAAGGTAAGAAGGCATAACATCCTTTCTCTATGTACTTTATCGACTTTGCACAGGATATGATACTTAAGTACTTTCAACTTTGGTCTCCTTGGATAACTAAGGTTTCACCGTTGATTAGGATATGAATGGTTTTCTCGTCGCAAACAATCCTAGCACGGTGTTTAGACAACCAATCCATGCCAATTACGACGTCAAAACTACCAAGCTTGATTGGCAAAAGATCTTTGAGGAACGAGTGGTCTTGTAAAAGGATAGGGCAATTATGGATTACGGTGTTGGTTCCTATTATCTTTCCATCGGCTAGTTCTATCTCATAAATTATATCTAAGGCAATTGGGAAAATTTCAAGTAATGGTGCAAAGGTAGTAGATACAAAACTCTTATCGGCTTCAGAGTCAAACAAGATTTTTGCAGAATGATTGTTAAGAGAATACGTACCCGTCACAACATCAGGGTACAACAGCACGTCTCCATCTTCTAGCACATACGCCCTTGCACGCGCATTGTTCTGTTGAGCGGCATTCACCTTCGGGCATTGACTCTTGAAATGACCCTTCTCTCCACATCCATAATGTCACACCCCCAAATTACCTGTTTTGCAGCGGAATGGAATTCCTGGGGGTTGACTGTCATAGCATCACAATCACAGTTATATTGAACGACCTAAAGTTTCGTTTGGAAAATACATCGTTTGATTTAATAAAATAATCAGAGTTTACAAAGTGTAGGTCCCAAATGAAAATCAACTTGTGCGGAAATAAATTTGTTACAATCCAAACGATGTTTTAAAATGCATAAATCCCATGTGTGACGCGTCGTCACCACGACCCTATGATAGGTCCACATGCATGCCATGAAGTGAATGCCTTAGATACCTGAGATAAAACATGCTAAAAGTGTCAACAAAAAGGTTGAGTGAGTTCATAGAGTTTGAGTTGAAATGTAAAGCCTTTCAAAATCGTTTATGTAGCAAAGGCATTGTAAATTCACTCAGTTCCAAGTTCCGCCCATACAAAACTTGCAACCTGTGTGTTCAGAACCCACTGCCAAAATATGTATAGTTTATGTTCAAGCACATGATGTCAAATGAATTCACAATAGTACCTAACTCGACGTAGAACAATAGCACATAATCAATAGTACTTGACTCAATGTATCAGTAGTCAACTGATTTAGAACATTATACGACGTAGAACTATAGCACATAATCAATAGTACATGACTCAATGTATCAGTAGTCAACTGACATAGCACTTTATTCGACGTAGAACTATACCACTCAAACAAGACAATTGACATAGAACAACATTCGGTTTTGAAACAATGGTGATCATGATAGAAGTTATCCTTAAAAATCTAAAGTACTTGTGAAAAATAGTTAAGCATGTATCTCCCCCAAAATAGTACAAAACAATTGAAAGTGGGGCTATGAAAACTCACTTGGTACAAAGATGCGATGGCAAAAGTGAGTACACCGAAATGTAGCGTGAATCTCTAAACTTGACCTATTATGAATGATATGATATATAATAAGTCATGATGTAATGTTACGCATGCAATTCGTATGATATTTATACCACTTGTGAATTTTTGAAAATAACACTTATCGTCGAAAAATAATCTCGTAACGTCTTGACCATTTTTAAATTACTTTACTTGTATTTACGTTGAAATGATATCCTACGATAATCATTTAGTGATTTATTGTGAAATTATAACTTTTCGTCGTAAAATAGTGTCGTTGAAATTTTCATGAAAATGACTAAACGGCCTTGAAAAGCTAGTCGTAAAATGGTGCACGTCGAGTGTTAGGAAACGAACTCAACGGTTTTGGGAAGCTTGTATCATTATCTCAAAGTTTTAGCATTTAAGTTTTCATCCTAGAGGTCTCGATCATAGAGAAAAATATAGGTTAAGTATGGTACTTTTGTCCAAAATATCGTTTAAGGGTGGTTTTCGGCAAAGTTTAAGTGACCGTATTTAATTCATTACAACTCCGCTTGACAAACGGTCGGACATTTTGGAAAATATCCTTGGCGAACTTACTTTTACTAGTAGACATCACTTTATAAAAAGTTCTACATCAATGTTAAAAACGACCTTCAACATGGTCACTTGTTGCCGTAATACTTGTCTAATAGAAATATAATAGTTTTTCTTATATAATAAAGTTACGGCAACTTTGTGTAAACGTGTATAATTTAATCGTTACAAGTCCGTTTTCTACGTTTTATATGTCCTTAGATTCGTATTAAAGTATACTAATATATTTTTGATAAGTCGACACATTTCATAATGCTTAAGCCTCATTTTTTACTCGTAAAAAGTGACATTTACATGCTGAAATTTTTTAAATTATTAGTTTTCGTCGTCAAACTTCAAAAATTCATATCTTCTTCGTTATAGCTCTGTTTTAATCCGTTCAAGCGGCCACGTTTTCGTTTTAAAGTATATTTTCTAAATATCTAGGCCAAAATTTTTTATCTACTGTCGAGAATTCCAGATTTCAAAAATATGGACAGACCCTTAATTAAACTTGTCGAAATGAGTTTTTCTCGCGCCAAACCTATTCTAACCAATTCAAAACAACTCCGAAGCTATTCTAATCCTACCATACACCTTTTTAGGGTGTCATGGGTTCCTAGACATCACCAAAAGTGATATATTTCAAGGAGTAATTATAGGATAACATATATAAACTTATAGTGCTTATAAACAATTTAAGTGGTATAGACATCACATAACTTGCATGTTTTACTCAAATATGATGAAATGAATATAAAATAAATATGAAATATGAAGATGAATATGAGATGCTTACTAGTTAACTTGATGAGGTTTATGAACAAAGGATTAATCCTAAACACCCAAGGTTTTTATTTCACAACCTTAATCAAGAGTGTGTTTAGAGTGTAATAAACTTGACTTGAAAATATTTTGTGAACTCTTTCTTGATCCTTGTGGTTGCCGGTTCTTAGCAAAAGAGGAAGAGAGAAATGGTTTTTGTTTTAACACTTGAGATATGGTAAGTTGTATGTGTATGATTATGAGTATAATACAATATATGTATAAGATATTTAGGAAATCTTATGTGACTCACCCCCTTGTGTCGACAAGGGGGTTTTAATGTTTAGATAATACATTTTTTTTTAAATGTATAAATGTTAAGTAAATGTGAAGTTAAATAAAGATAGTTAGTAACTTGTATACACATTTGAGTATTTAGGGTAGCGTTAGCTAAAAATAAATTTTAACGGGTCAAGATAAAATATATTGAGGTCATAAAAATTATAAAAATACTTTTCTTGCAAAATTTGAGTGAAATAATAATTATCGTGTAGTTTTTACGAAAACCGTCGTAATTATATAAATATAACAATTTATATACAAAATAAATTTAAAACACCGGGTAAATTAATAATATTATTTTTATAATCTTAATATGAGTATAAAAATATATCGGGATAATTTTTGGAAGTATCGGATCAATTGTTCAAAATAATTAATTACGCGATAGCGTTTATTTAATAAAAATTTTACGTTGAATGAAAAATGCAAAACCATGCATGAACTAATATGATGACGATGATGCTAATGATATGTAGACTAAACCTAGTCTATATGAAATGTCCCTGATGATTGTTCATGAATTCGCAGCTAAACCATTACGGTTACGCGAATTTGATACTCGTAAACCTAGTTTACGATAAATGATGAAATAGTGAAACTTGAATAGTGATTTTCTCCGGGAATGAATAGTGTTTTGTGAAAAGTAAATTTTGAAATACGTTCTCAGAATATTACTTCGACTTCGAAAACGGTGAATAGTAAAATTTTGAATAGTAATCGGTGAATAGTAAATTCCCGAGATGAATAGTAAATTTGAGAAATGACCTGAAATTGCGAGTTGTCACATTCGCCCACCCAAAAAGGAATTCAGTCCCTGAATTCAGTTCGTGTTAGTCTATCGAATTTTTGAGTTTGTGATGAATATCGAGGAAAGAAGACATGAAGAGGTGTCGTTACGGTTATCGATGATTTAGAGCGTACAAAACATCATAGTAGAGAAAATATTGGATGAATATCTCCGATGAGCATCATTTTGACTTTGGAATATGTGAAAATTTTGCTTGCACTAAGATTTATAAATAACTGCTCCCAACATAACATGATCCCTCCATAATTAGACATAGTTAGCTAGGCTATGTATAATTAAGGAACGATAATGTGACGTTCGGTTTAGTTGTTATAACTCTCAATGTTTACAAAGATTTAAACCGTGTCGTTAAAATGGTCGTTAAAGTAAAAAGGAATTAAAATTCTCGTAAGTGATATCGAATCGAAAGAAAATAAAGTACGATAGATGAGAATATTTTACAACGAGTGGTTTATCAAAAGTAGTACATCTTAAGTCATAAGATCCGAATACGATGGAAGACATAAACTTAGTACGACATAGTACATAAAGAAAATTAAGACTGTTAGTTTCCGAACTTCTTCAGTCTTCCGCGTTGTTGAGACCATGACGAGCTTCTCCTCCTTCTAACATGTATGCATTCCCATGAGCACCTTCAACTTGTTGACCTTGGTTTTGAGGACATTGATTCTGATAGTGTCCTTGCTCCCCACATCCGAAACATGTAACTATGGCCTTGCCCTTGCAGTCCTTAGCAAGGTGTCCCACTTTGTGACAGCTAAAGCATATACCACATGGACCATTATGATGTAGCGTGCATTGGTGGCATCGTGGTAAGTTTCCAGTATAAGCTCTTCCCTTTGCTGGTGCAGCAACATAGACCCTGGCGACTTCTTGTCTTCTATTCAGTTGTTGGTGATGGTTAGTGTTACGGTTTTGGTTGTCGTTATCATAACCTCCCTGGTCATTTTCCCATTTCCTTTTGTTGTTGCTAGTTTGGTTGTTGTGGTTGTTGTTACGGTTATTGTTGATAATGTTTTCCCCTTTCACGACTTGAGCCATGAGTTTTTGAGTTATCCTGATAGTTTCTTCAATTGTTTGTGGATCGAAAGAAGTTACATCTCCTTGAATACATTGTGGAAGTCCTCCAATGAAATTTTCCAGTAGTTTCTCATTGTCCGAAACCATTGATGGACATAGTGCAGCCAATTCTTGAAACCTCCTAATGTAGGTCTCGATGTCATAACCAACAGTCACTAACTCATAAAATTCCGTTTCTAATTTCTTCACCTCCGTGCGTGGACAATACTTCTTTGTCAACAACCTCTTGAATTGATCCCACGTGAGCTTGTAAGCATTTTCGATACCAATAGGCGGCGCATACGAATTCCACCATGACATTGCGCCATCTAAGAGTGTACCAGTGGCAAACTTCACCTTGTAGTCATCTGGGCAATTGCGTAGAAGAAACACAGACTCCATCTTCTCAAACCATCGAACCATAGCAGTGGCTCCTTCTGTGCCTTTGAACTTTGTGGGATCACAGTTCTTAAAGTCCTTGTATGTACAATTTCGAACTCCAGACCCTCCTGCAGCTCCTGTGGCAGCAGCAAGTCTAGCAGCTTCAGCAGCAGCCGCGGCCTTGGCAGCAGCAGCTACCGTTGCTCCCTCTTTCCTTAGTGCCTCGGCTATACTATCCTCTATATACCTTTGGATAGCAGCTGGTGTCATTTCTGGTGCAGCTTTCTTCGGCGCCATAACTTTTCAAAATAAGAGGAAAAATGAGACGTAGAAAAGTCCTATGTTAAGAATAAGCGCTCTAAAGAGATGTGATGTGAGGTGATAAATTTGAGGTTACTTTTCAAAATGAGTGATGGTTTAGTGACTTAGTGCGTGAATAACGTGTAACTCGACATGTTGGTGATGATCAAAGGAGTGAGAGTGACTTCGCCGTACTTAAAGGTTTTAGCTCGGCATTCGACGTTATCGGTGATGAATCAGCTGATATTAATAATTGTGATAGGGAATGATAAGACATTCTCCACATTGGAGTCTAAAGAAAGGATAATTGAATGGGTATTTTAAGGCATCCATGTGACAATCGATTTGAAATGAAAGTAAACAACTCGAAAAATGTATGTATAAACCGCATGTAAAGTGAATATGCACTTATGATGAAATGATGAGATGCTATGATGATGTAGTTATAGTCTAGGGTCAATGATGCAACCTAGTTCTCTATAACTGAAGCTCTGATACCAATCTGTCACACCCCCAAATTACCTGTTTTGCAGCGGAATGGAATTCCTGGGGGTTGACTGTCATAGCATCACAGTCACAGTTATATTGAACGACCTAAAGTGTCGTTTGGAAAATACATCGTTTGATTTAATAAAATAATCAGAGTTTACAAAGTGTAGGTCCCAAATGAAAATCAACTTGTGCGGAAATAAATTTGTTACAATCCAAACGATGTTTTAAAATGCATAAATCCCATGTGTGACGCGTCGTCACCACGACCCTATGATAGGTCCACATGCATGCCATGAAGTGAATGCCTTAGATACCTGAGATAAAACATGCTAAAAGTGTCAACACAAAGGTTGAGTGAGTTCATAGAGTTTGAGTTGAAATGTAAAGCCTTTCAAAATCGTTTATGTAGCAAAGGCATTGTAAATTCACTCAGTTCCAAGTTCCGCCCATACAAAACTTGCAACCTGTGTGTTCACAACCCACTGCCAAAATATGTATAGTTTATGTTCAAGCACATGATGTCAAATGAATTCACAATAGTACCTAACTCGACGTAGAACAATAGCACATAATCAATAGTACTTGACTCAATGTATCAGTAGTCAACTGATTTAGAACATTATACGACGTAGAACTATAGCACATAATCAATAGTACATGACTCAATGTATCAGTAGTCAACTGACATAGCACTTTATTCGACGTAGAACTATACCACTCAAACAAGAACAATTGATATAGTACAACATTCGGTTTTGAAACAATGGTGATCATGATAGAAGTTATCCTTAAAAATCTAAAGTACTTGTGAAAAATAGTTAAGCATGTATCTCCCCCAAAATAGTACAAAACAATTGAAAGTGGGGCTATGAAAACTCACTTGGTACAAAGATGCGATGGCAAAAGTGAGTACACCGAAATGTAGCGTGAATCTCTAAACTTGACCTATTATGAATGATATGATATATAATAAGTCATGATGTAATGTTACGCATGCAATTCGTATGATATTTATACCACTTGTGAATTTTTGAAAATAACACTTATCGTCGAAAAATAATCTCGTAACGTCTTGACCATTTTTAAATTACTTTACTTGTATTTACGTTGAAATGATATCCTACGATAATCATTTAGTGATTTATTGTGAAATTATAACTTTTCGTCGTAAAATAGTGTCGTTGAAATTTTCATGAAAGTGACTAAACGGCCTTGAAAAGCTAGTCGTAAAATGGTGCACGTCGAGCGTTAGGAAGCGAACTCAACGGTTTTGGGAAGCTTGTATCATTATCTCAAAGTTTTAGCATTTAAGTTTTCATCCTAGAGGTCTCGATTATAGAGAAAAATATAGGTTAAGTATGGTACTTTTGTCCAAAATATCGTTTAAGGGTGGTTTTCGGCAAAGTTTAAGTGACCGTATTTAATTCATTACAACTCCGCTTGACAAACGATCGGACATTTTGGAAAATATGCTTGGTAAATTTACTTTTACTAGTAGACATCACTTTATAAAAAGTTCTACATCAATGTTAAAAACGACCTTCAACATGGTCACTTGTTGCCGTAATACTTGTCTAATAGAAATATAATAGTTTTTCTTATATAATAAAGTTACGGCAACTTTGTGTAAACGTGTATAATTTAATCGTTACAAGTCCGTTTTCTACGTTTTATATGTCCTTAGATTCGTATTAAAGTATACTAATATATTTTTGATAAGTCGACACATTTCATAATGCTTAAGCCTCATGTTTGACTCGTAAAAAGTGACATTTACATGCTGAAATTTCTGAAGTTATTACTTTTCGTCGTCAAACTTCAAAAATTCATATCTTCTTCGTTATAGCTCCGTTTTAATCCGTTATAGCTCCGTTTTAATCCAAAAATTTTTATCTACTGTCGAGAATTCCAGATTTCAAAAATACGGACAGACCCTTAATTAAACTTGTCGAAATGAGTTTTTCTCGCGTCAAACCTATTCTAACCAATTCAAAACAACTCCGAAGCTATTCTAATCCTACCATACACCTTCTTAGGGTGTCATGGGTTCCTAAACATCACCAAAAGTGATATATTTCAAGGAGTAATTATAGGATAACATATATAAACTTATAGTGCTTATAAACAATTTAAGTGGTATAGACATCACATAACTTGCATGTTTTACTCAAATATGATGAAATGAATATAAAATAAATTTGAAATATGAAGATGAATATGAGATGCTTACTAGTTAACTTGATGAGGTTTATGAACAAAGGATTAATCCTAAACACCCAAGGTTTTTATTTCACAACCTTAATCAAGAGTGTGTCTAGAGTGTAATAAACTTGACTTGAAAATATTTTGTGAACTCTTTCTTGATCCTTGTGGTTGCCGATTCTTAGCAAAAGAGGAAGAGAGAAATGGTTTTTGTTTTAACACTTGAGATATGGTAAGTTGTATGTGTATGATTATGAGTATAATACAATATATGTATAAGATATTTAGGAAATCTTATGTGACTCACCCCCTTGTGTCGACAAGGGGGTTTTAATGTTTAGATAATACAATTTTTTTAATGTATAAATGTTAAGTAAATGTGAAGTTAAATAAAGATAGTTAGTAACTTGTATACACATTTGAGTATTTAGGGTAGCGTTAGCTAAAAATAAATTTTAACGGGTCAAGATAAAATATATTGAGGTCATAAAAATTATAAAAATACTTTTCTTGCAAAATTTGAGTGAAATAAAAATTATCGTGTAGTTTTTACGAAAACCGTCGTAATTATATAAATATAACAATTTATATACAAAATAAATTTAAAACACCGGGTAAACTAATAATATTATTTTTATAATCTTAATATGAGTAAAAAAATATATCGGGATAATTTTTGGAAGTATCGGATCAATTGTTCAAAATAATTAATTACGCGATAGCGTTTATTTAATAAAAATTTTACGTTAAATGAAAAATGCAAAACCATGCATGAACTAATATGATGACGATGATGCTAATGATATGTAGACTAAACCTAGTCTATATGAAATGTCCCTGATGATTGTTCATGAATTCGCAGCTAAACCATTACGGTTACGCGAATTTGATACTCGTAAACCTAGTTTACGATAAATGATGAAATAGTGAAACTTGAATAGTGATTTTCTCCGGGAATGAATAGTGTTTCGTGAAAAGTAAATTTTGAAATACGTTCTCAGAATATTACTTCGACTTCGAAAACGGTGAATAGTAAAATTTTGAATAGTAACCGGTGAATAGTAAATTCCCGAGATGAATAGTAAATTTGAGAAATGACCTGAAATTGCGAGTTGTCACACATAACAACTCATGTTTGCCATGGTGTTTCCACCTCCAGGGTTTCGGCAATGCTTACCCTGATGACCTATCTTGTTGCACTTGTCACACTTCACAGTGCAGGGTCCAGAATGGTGCATCAAACATCTATTTGCACTAGGGATGTGGTTTGGTATATCTTTTTCCGAAAGTTGGTGCATCATAAACCCTTGCGGCTTCTTGTCTTCGGTTTTGCTGATTGTGACGCTGGTTTCTGTTATGGTGGTACTGGTTGTTGTTGTTCCGATTGTTGTTGTTGTTGGATTGGTGGTGGTTGGAATTCGAGCTTTTCCAATGATCAAGCTTCCTTTTGTTGTCACTTGAGCCTTGTGTGTTTGCAAGCTTCAATATCGGCTCCATAAGGCGGTGGGATACAATGACAACTTCCTCAACAGTCTTTGGGTTAGAAGCGATGACATCTCCTTCAATACTCCGAGGTAGACCTCCGATCAAATCTTCCAAAAGCTTTCATTGGTAGGGAACAGATAAGGACACAGAGCTCTCAGCTCGTGGAATCTCTTGAAGTATGTCTTGAGATTATTACCTTTAGCAACCAAATGGTAATACTCATCTTTTAGTTTTTTCATATCAGACCATGAAATCCTACAAGCTTCTTCCATTCCGATTGGTTGGGCATGAGCTTTCCACCAAGATAATGCATCTTCTAGCAAAGTTCCAGTTGCAAACTTGACCTTGCAATCATCTGTGCAGTCACTTAGTAGAAACGCAGTCTCGGTTCTCTCAAACCAATGAATTATACCAATAGCACCTTCTGTGCCTTTGAAGAATGTTGGCTTGCAGTTCATGAATTCCTTGTAGCTACACTTACGAGCTACGGAAGACTCACTTTGATTGGTTGGAGTGTTGGTTTCATTTGAGTTTGCCATTTCAATAATACGTGATGCTGCTGCGGCACGTGTTGCTTTAGCAAGACGAGCAGCCTCGGCTTCACGTGCTGCTTGGGCAACACGCTCAGCTTCAGCTTCTCGAGCGATCTCCGCTTCTCGGGCAATCTCAGCTTTTCTTGCAATCTCAACTTCTCTTGCAATCTCAGCTTCTCTTGCAATCTCAGCTTCTCTTGCGGCAACTTCAGCTTCACGTGCCTCTTGGGCAATTCGTTCAGCTTCAACAATGCGTTCAACTTCGGCTTTAGCAGTGTCAGCGGCATGCTTAGCGATGGCAACGCTAACGCTATCAGCGACCATTTTTTGGACAGCAGTTGGGGTGATGGTGGATGAGGTAGCTTTCTTCTTGACCATTTTTCTAAAATTTCCAAGAAATAAACACCAAGATTAAGAATCATAGACGATAATAAAAGTGATTACATATTATAAATTTCATAATAGCCAAGATCATCACTTTAAATCAATGAAATGATATCGTTTTAAATAAGAATAAGTGAATCATGATTTATCTCAACAAAATCATAACATACATAAGGACATAATGATCGGTTCGGCATATACGACCGATGAATAATAATATCACAACACAAGAATATAGAGATACAACCATAGATAGCATAGAATACATCGATACATAGTAATTGTTCACAACCTTAGATTACAACATCAATATTCTTGTTCCATAGTTACAAACCAAAAGGATACAAGCCTTAATGCCTCATATGGCGGCTTTATGATACATACTACAATAAAGATGACTAGGACCTATGCATCGCCCGACGCGTCCTCATGACGGCGGCGAATCTCCTCAACCATAGATGTCAAGTCTCGAATCTGCTGCTCACGTGCTCGATCTCTTGCCTCGAGGTCATCAATCCTCTACTCTAGTATAGTGGTGTGAGCATGAGCGGATGAAAGCTCGTGATGTAAGGCTCTCTCTCTCGGCCTAAAGCAGTGTCTCTCAAAGTACTGGCATCTCGAACAGTAGTCTCAAGCCTCTGGGTCAATCTGGTCACGGCATCTCTCGCCTCCACAATTTGGGCGCTCATCATGTCAAATACAATCTCAATGGAATAATGACCAATCACGAGGTTTTCGACCTCTTCCTCCAAGCTCTCTATCCTAACTAACGGAATCTCATCATAATGTACCAGGAGCTCATTCAGCTGGTCCTCGTGTTTAACGAGTCTAGCTGCTAGAAGAGGAATAGTATGGTGTATAGGCTCTCCGGTGACTGGCAGAACTAGAGCTGGTGCAGTCGTTGAGCTCTCTCCAAGCTCGAAGGGACTCGGTGCTCCCTCCTTGTCTCTCCAACGACACAGTAGAGGTAACAAGAATGACCATCGTCTAGCGCCGGCCCTCTTCCTAGGTCCAGGCTAGACATCCACACGAATAGGCATGTATGGATCAGTCGGTGACGGAGAATAGCATCTAACACTAAGTAGCAAAGGTGGCTCACTGAAAGTATCCAACGGTGGTGATGCTACAAGAGGTGATGAAGCAAGAACAGTAGTGGTCTGATGGTAGAATACAGTAAGTGGCGGTGGTGGTAAAGTAGCAGTAGGTGGAACAGTGGGTGAAACTGGTGATGACTAAGCAGGTGGTGACTGGGCTAGTGGTGACTGAGCTAATGGTGTCACATGGGTCATGGTGATGGCTCGCACATGCTTCCTAGGCGTATGCATGATCATAGCACTCTTAGGACGCAACCTGTAAGGCACTCCGAATGGCTCGGGCTCATATGGCTTCAGGACTCGGACTCAATGTCAGCATCGACGGATCGATAAGGAAGATGATACAGAAGTGTCCGATGAGACAGAAGCAGTGCTCTTGGATGACTTGGATGATCCGTCATCCACTGCGACATCTGAAGCAGGTAGCCATTGCTGTGACTCATAATACTGATCCAGTGTCATGGAAGCAAAGGCAGTACGCTCTTGGGAGCGAGCAGTCCTAGCTGGAATGGTAGGAGTTCAGGCAACCTCGCCTTCCTCAAAAGGTTCGCTCTCGTTCGAAACAGTGGCTGGTATGGCTGGACTGGGATGAACTGGCATATTGACAGTCATAGAGGACATAGTATCTTCCATCTCAGTGTCTGAGGACAGAACAATGGGGTGGGAAGCAGACATGGTACTAGAATAACCCATAAAATAATAATGTAAGTAAAATGCCAAATAGTATTATTAACAAGATTTTAGTTAGTTGCGCACATCTGCCAAGCAAATTTCCATGCCTAACTAAAATGAATGCAATTTACTTATGATATAGTGATGCATTAATCCTAATGCATAGTGATGCATTATGATCTAGTGATGCATTATGATCTAGTGATGCATACAATCTCACGGAAGGGCATAGGGCAGTGGTGTAAAATAGTCCCATTTTAAAAGTGCGGTTATAGTCCAAATGTTTTTTTTGAAAAACTCTTTCGTTCTCTATAACCTTGGCTTTGATTCCAATCTGTAACACCCCCGAGATCATAATGACAGCGGAATACTAATCGGGGTGTTACTCGAATGGAGATCATAGTCAAAAATCATAGAAAACGACTCAAAAGAGACGTTTTATTAATAATAGTTATCATTCATTGAAAACTCATAGTTGTTACAAAACATTCCAGTTTGTTCAAGTGTTTTCCCAAAAATAAAGAGCATGAGTTTGAAAGAAATGAAAACTTTTTTGTTTACACCACAAGAAAGGTCTTGGTATGCCCCACTCCGTGCCTTATTTCTGATTAAAGTCCTAAGTACAGTGAAATTTTCCGGGAGCTTACACTCAGCAACCCCGAACCTATTCAAAAATATACCAAGGAAATTGTTCTAAGTCGAGATGGATAAACAAGTTACTCGCGAATCGTTAGGAGACACAGACAACGTAAACCTCTTGACTTCCCGAATATGATCTAGGTTAAGCTTAGAGATTCACCATAAGGATGTGTGAAGCATTTAGTAAATGTGAAGATATTAGTCCTCGTTATATCGATCTTTTCGAAATCCTGGTTGGAATTAGACCAGTAACTCAGAGCCTTGAACTACCGTCAAGACTCGATGGGACTCCCGACATTTCGTGCTTAATAGGAAGAAATGACCCGCTGATAAGGCAGTTGTTATCCCTATGGGAAATCCAAACTTTGAGCATTTAAACCTTGTTGACAAATCAAAATCGTAGATCATGAAAACGAGCGACTTTAGTAAAGTCGCATCCCCATCTTCGAAGTTCGTAGAAACTTACAGTAAGATCCTAGATTAACATAAGGAACGTGAAGATAAATCCTCGTGCGTATGCACTCACCTCTCTTAGACTTTAACGCGTAACTTGAATTGAATCGTGAGGACGCGATTCCTTTAAGGAGATGAGGCTGTGACAACCCGTAATTTCCTCGATGCGTCGTAAATGGAGAAACGTCAATTAGAGCGATCGTTTCATCTAAGTTGTGTTACGAGTCGTATTATATATCGTTTTTATTGGAAATATTATTCTGAGAACATTGGCGTAACCCCCACGATCTTTTAAACATTGAGGACAAAATTTTCTCTCTCTAGGAGAAATCCGGCCGCCCCTCTTCTTCCTTATTTCCGGCCAAATAAAAACAACCTTAATGATGTCCTCTCTATCTATGAACGATTTTTATTGTTCTTAGGTATGCAATACATTATTTAGGGGTGTTTTTCTTAATAGGAGGGGCGGTCTAAGATCAATTTTTATATATCCATAACGATTTTTCCTAGAATCTGATGGTGGTGGGTCAAAACCCTAAGTGGTGCGTTACTATGATGTGTTGGGTGTTAGGGTTTCGATTATTTTCCTCCACCTAATTCCTAATGGCGAAAACCTTTTTAGGGTTTCTTATTTATTTATCGTTTGGAGGCCTAATCATCATTATTACTACTGGAGCGTGGATCTATTTGAATGGAACCCTTGTTAGGGTTTCGTTTTATCTTTAATTCTCTGGTGGTGATACGTGGATCTGATGATTGTTGGTACGTGTATGAATGTGAGTTATTACTGATGTATGTTGGGTATCTTTGATGTGTACGTGGGTTTGGAGAGGGTAAGTCAAGTTTCTTTGGGTCTTGTTCAAAACCATTGATTGTATTTTTCTCAGATATCTATTTCTGGTCATCATGTTGATTTGATGTATCTTGAGAAAAGGTTTTCTGGTTCGTTAGGGCTAGTTCGATGTCCCTATGATCGTATTCTATAAGTGAAGATCGCTAGCGACTCAACATCTTTTATTCATTCTGAATTAGATCATGATATGTTGGAGTTTGGCATTTGGCGGCTGCTTAATATTAGGGTTTTTTAATCCCTAATTTTGTTCATTTATGGTTCGAGCTGCTCTTGGTTTGCATGTATATGGTGTGTTGCTGCTCGTGACATGACTGGCATTATGCTACTGTTAGTGGCATGTTTGTATGGTCCCTTTGTTGATTTGGCATGCGGACTCATGGATGTTAGGGTGGGCCGATGTAGATCATATGGGATTGTTAGGGTTCCTTGCGACGCTAATGATTCTTGGTCTGGTTTAGTATGATGAATGTTATAATCTGATCTACTTGGCTCTTTGTAGGACGTTTCCGTGGAAGTAATGATGGTTCCCTTATTTCCATTCGACCCATGTTCTTGGGTGATACAGATCTGTTTGTGGGTTGGGTGGGATCATGTGCATGGAAGATGGAATTTCTCACAGGTTCACGTGCACTTGTTCGTGATGTGGTCGTGGCTTGTGAGGTGGGTTGAACGTAAGGGTTTGTTTTGCTCTCTTGTACGTTCATGTACGTTGTTTCTCGATCTGATTTGCTGCTTTTCAACGTTGTATTGTCTATCTTGATGCGATTGATCGTGGTACATGGCTTGGTTGATGTATTTTGAGGCTTAGGCTGTTGGTTTTCCCTTAGTTCGTGGGTCAGTGCTTCATGTTTATTATCGGGCTGGAGGTTGGTCAAAGTCTCAATGCATTATGGAAGTTGTGTTTTTGGTGTTTTTACTAATAACACATTATGTGAACGCCAAATTGATTTAGGAGGCTCGAGTGTCTTTACTTGAATAGTAATGTATTGTCTTATGTACTTGTGGTAATTTTTGGTTGTTCATTTTGTTTAGTTATCGGTATGATATCTAAGTTATAAGAAT
This sequence comes from Chrysanthemum makinoi, assembly GCA_910596185.1. Classification (NCBI taxonomy): domain Eukaryota; kingdom Viridiplantae; phylum Streptophyta; class Magnoliopsida; order Asterales; family Asteraceae; genus Chrysanthemum; species Chrysanthemum makinoi. Next base: position 168,639,874 of record OU343221.1, on the reverse strand, counting down.
GGCATGTCATTCTTATGTAGTGGTCGATGTAAGTGTCCTAAGGGACTGAGATGAGGGAGTCACCCTCATCCTTTGTACTTCAATGTTTTTGGTGTAATGTATTTTATCAGGGTGAAAAATCTCTTTTACCCAAAAAAAGAGAACATTGGCGTAACTCTCGAGTCACGAATCCCGAACTAATTAAAAAAACCCTAGTTGGTTCTCTCTCTTGGGGCGATTTTTCTGCCTCCACAACCCACACCGATTCTGCCTAATTCTTCCAATCTAAAGTCTTTTTTGATAATCTCATCTTTGGGATTGTGTATGAACGATCACAAATCAGATTGGTGTGGGTTGTGAGGTCGATTCTTACGGTTTATCTGTCTAAAAATCGTTATCCTCTATCTACCTGGTGATTTAGAACACCTTTAATCGACCATTTTGGTCGTTTAGGGTTTCTAGCAAATCGCAGGTGGATTTCTTTTTGAGCTGCACAAGCGTATTGATTCCTTAATACTCAAATGTTGGTTATCTTGGATAGTTACGTCTGTTATTAATAGAGCCCTTGTTAGGGTTTCGTTCTTTGTGTATGCTTGATGTATGGGACGTTAATTTTTATTATCTTTTGATTGATGGTCTTTTGGGTTGCTGTTCTTAACGATAAACTAAACCCTAATTATTTAGGGCTCGGTTACTTTTACATCTGCATGTAAATCCTATTTAGGGTTTGTTTGGCTGTTTGATTTACCAGTTGACGTCATAAGGTCTGATTGACATGGGTTCAAATCTGGTATGTCTTAATTTAAGGCATCGTGTCTATGATGCTGGATGTTAGGGTTCGTTAATCCTATGTTTGTTTGATTCTAATCTCCTGTGTTGTAATGTACTCCTATCGAGGTCATTATTGTATGATTCTTGTGCGATAATAAGTGAAGCTGTTGTGATGTTATGATTATTTCGTTCCATGCATTATAATTGTAGCAGTTGCAGGGGATCGTAATTTTTTCTTGTTGTTAGTGTTTCTTAATGAAACTTATATGATAGTGGAAGTTGGTGTTGCGCTCAAGGGTAATTGCTATGAAGATTATTGAAGATAGAGTCGCTCACTATGGATGTGGTTTGTTGAACTTGTTTTATTACATTCAGGTTATTTCCTTAAATGTAATTGTTAGTTTCAGCGTTTAGCTGTGTGGTAGTTCTGCATTCTGCAATTGATGTAGCCTATGTAACAAGCAGAGGGCATGGGATTCACCCATGTCAATTGTACTTCAATGTTTTTTGGCGTAATGAATTTTACCAGGGTGAAAAATCCCTTTTACCTAAAAAAAAGTGTCCCGAACCTAATATATCAAAAGTTTTACAAAGTTTCATCTAGAGCCCCTTTTGATAGTTTTAGTTCTGCCCTTATAGTTTCACTAGTACATGTTAGATCCCTCCTGGGACTATGTACCCCACCTCACTCACATTCTCTCATTTTTACCACTTTCTTTCTCTCACTACAAAACACACACACAAACCTCTCCTCCTTCTCTCTAAAAATCCGGCCACCACCCTCCAAGGGTTCCAGCGCCGTCACCAATTTCGGCTAACTTTCCGGCCACCACCAATAATTACAGCACCCTTTCTAAACGATAGATCGGGGTCTTGTGACCCCGTTTATGCATCGTACATGCGTTCAATCCCTCACACACGCCCTGGATCTAGTTTTCTAGATTCTAAGATTAGGGTTTCTAACCCTAAACAAAAATTAAAGGGTGTACGTTTGTTAGGGCTTAGTGTGATGGTCACAACATAGGTTTGAGTGATTTTTGTGCTTGTAAGTCACCACAGCCACCAAGGCTGTGGCCGTCGTTCTTCCCCCCACCCCCTGCCCCCTAGTCGCTCTTTCTCTCTTGTCTCTCTTTTAATTTCTCGTCATTCCTTGGTAAGCAGTCTCCCACAAACACAACTCGTTTAATATTTTCTTGATTTCTGTCTTTGTGACCGTTTATGTATATGTTTATGTTAATGTTGTAGATTTCGTGGAGTAAAACAATGATAAAAACCTTAATACGGAATTCTTGGTTAAAATGGATTAGACTTTTGGTTTGTGAATCATGTGGCAATAAGAGTGGTATAAACAAGTTTTAAACACATTTTGAGAAACGAAATATGAAACTGATTAAACACTTGGTACGAATTCGTATGGTGAGATCCGAGTATAAAAAGGGTGAATGTTTGTCATGTTTCTGTTTTGACTTTCGAGTTGACTCAATGAGTCGGAACAGTGGACTCGGTCATGAGTCGAGTCAACTCAGTTGGGTAAGTTTGTTATTATTGTCTTGGTCATGATAGGGTGCGTTTGAATTGGTAAATGTTGTCGGGTCGGGTTTGACCCGAATAATCTCTTGGTGTTGATTTGTCTTGGCTTATAAGTCGAATGAATGACATGGGTTAAATGAGTTGCGGATTCAATTATATAAGACTTGATATATGGTATAAGCTGAATTGAGTTATGGGTTCAATCTCATTTAGACACAATAGTAGTTTACATGTCGAAAATGGTTGATTAAAATGAATTAACGATTTCTAAAGAGGTGGTAATTAGTACATGTCGACGGGTAAACTCGTTATATATATATATATATATATATATATATATATATATATATATATATATATATATATATATATATATATATATATATAGACAAGCGTTCAAATGAGAAGTCTATTTTTTGTGAGAACGCGAGAAGAGATCAGGACCGTTAGATCAAGTGAATCTCATCTTAACATCAATTTGGGCGGAATGGCATTTTTGTAATTTTTGGCCAAAAATTAGAGGGGTCTAAGTGTATTATTCTCATTTGCTTCCCACCAATAAAAAATATCCTTTTTTCTCTGGAGAAACCAAACACTCTTTAAACACACAAACCTACTACACCGTTCTTCATCTCCTGGTTTTAATCACACATCTGCTTCATCTCGCCGGTTATTAGCCGTCATCTCCATCATCTCTTTGCCGCCAATAATCTCCGGCGTTGACTGCAACGTTGACTGCCGCGTTGACTTTTTAATTGATTATTTTCCGATTCAATTGGGTATAAATTTCAACTTTTCAACAATTTTCTTTAGATAATTCGTTTGTTAATCATTTGAAACAATGTTATGTGGATTTGAATGCTAATATTGATAATTATTTTCAACTAATGAATGTTTTTACTGGTTGTAGTTATAAAATTTGTGTTTAAACTTCTTATCTAGTGCGTCACATGTCAAGATGTTATATGATGCTTTGTGTAATTGATTGATTGATTGTATGCGTAGACTAAGTGTTTGGCAAAATGCATAACTATGTTGTGGATTGCATGTGCAGACCAAGTGTTCGACGAAATGCCTTACTTAGTAATGTGTATTTTTGGCTAAACTTTTCATGGATATATGTGTAGACCAAGTGTTCGACGAAATGCCTTACTTAGTTATGTGTATTTTTGGTTGAAATTTTCATGGATATATATGTAGACGGACTGTTTGACGAAATGCCTTACTTAGTTATGTGTATTTTTGGCTAAAATTTCATGGATATATGTGTAGAACAAGTTTTCGGCCACTAGTATCATTTCATTTCATTTCACAAAATCTTTCTTTTTTAGTCAAATCTGGTTCATATTTTGCCTTTTTTTTAATTGAAATTTAATGTCTATATAGTTTTGAACTTAATGTATAGCGTTGATTTATATGTACTGTAACTTTTCGCATGTGAAGATTTTCATGTTAAGTTTTTATGTAGTTCAACGATTAGATATGTTTCCTTTAGAGGAGATTATTTAGAGAATAGTGTACTCTAATGTTGATTTAGAGGCGATTTTTAAGTTTAGAAACAATATCTTCATTTGTGAAGAAAGTCATCTAGGAATGAGTTAGTTATCTAGGAATGAGTTAGTTTGCGTAAAAGATAGATTATGAGAATAGTGTACTCTAGTGTTGATTTAGAGGCGATTATTTAAGTTTAGAAACAAAATCTTCACTTGTGAAGAAAATCATCTAGGAATGAGTTAGTTTGCGTAAAAGATAGATTATGAGAATAGTGTACTCTAGTGTTGATTTAGAGGCGATTATTTAAGTTTAGAAACAATATCTTCACTTGTGAAGAAAATCATCTAGGAATGAGTTAGTTTGCGTAAAAGATAGATTATAAGAATAGTGTACTCTAGTGTTGATTTAGAGGCGATTATTTAAGTTTAGAAATAATATCTTCACTTGTGAAGAAAATCATTTCCTACACGCGTTATAATAGTAAATTTGATTTAGCTAACACTCCTACATGCTTCAAAAATCTTGTTGCCAAACATATGTAAATTTGATAAAAGCTCATAGGCCCTTTTATTCACTTATGAGCGTATCAACTAACGTTGAGTTTGTGACTTATTTAAGGTCATTCACTCAACTTTATCAGCTCATAAGCCGAATTTATAAACTTTTCCAAAGTTACATAAGTTCATAAGCCTTGTAAATAAACTACAACAAATATCCTCTTACTGAAAATATCATATGTTTTGTTGTACTTAAAAAAGAGCTTAATTTAGGTCTGAAATATGCCGTCATTTTACTTGAGACTGAAAAAATGACTTGATGTGAACTTTTGCTACAGGTACGATCGTTGAGACTTTATGTTAAAGTGTGGGAGCCGTCTGTGATTACCTTGTTTCAGTCTTTAGGGAATGTCTTTGCTAATTCAGTTTGGGAGGAATTGTTGCAGTCAAAAGGTGCCTATAAGACGGAACTTGTTCCAACAGGGTAAAAAGTCTACTTGTTATGATATCAATCTTCCTTTTTTATCCCATCCTATGTAAATGTGATGATAACATGTTTGTGTTATTTTGTTGAAGGTTATACAAGCCTGATAAGCCCAACTCCTTTTTTTCTGCAAACCTAGTCATTCATATTCCATAGCTGTGAAGGAAAAGTTCATCCATGCAGAGGTTTAGCTTACTACTTTTAGTCTCCAACTTAGTTGGTGTTACTGTTAGATACTTGACATCTTTATATACGAACCATAACGTTTGTTGTCATGGCTTGATTGGCAGTATGCTTTAAAAGTATTTGTTCAAAAGTCAATGGATCATAATAGTTTGGTGGTGCAACATATATGGGAGGCTGTTGGTGCTAATGACAAGAAATCTGTATATCGTCTGATTGTAAACTTTGAAGCATAAGTGAATCATGTTAATGAACAAGGGTCTTGTAATTCATCTCTAACCCTTTCTAAAGCGATCTTTGTTGCAAGAGCAGCAGATCATGGGTGATCATGGCAACTCCGCTACCTTAATGAGGGATATGTCAGGGAAGTCTTCTTCAGCGGTAGCAGGCACAAGTGAAGGACATGGACATAGGAATGGATATGGAACATAGGAATTTGATGGGTGCGCCCTCCTCCATCTTGCATGTGAAACTGCAGATATGGGGATGATTGAGCTACTCTTACAATATGGTGCCAATATAAATGTTTTCAGTTCGAGAGGACAGACACCGCTCAATCATTGCATCCTTAGAGGCAAAGATGCATGTGCAAAGTTGCTTCTTACAAGGTAACCTTTGACATATATGTATTACACATTCTCTATTGTCTTAGGGCGTTTCTCGTAATCTATTTTATTTTTGTAAATTGCAGAGGGGCTGATCCTCAAGCTATTAATGTTGCGGGTAATACAGGAATGGAGCTTGCAGTAGAATCAAATTTTAGAGACAAGGAGGTGTTAAATTTGATATCAAACTCGAATGGGTAACATGTATGTTGAAGGTATATGTTGAATGGGTAACAATATGGATCACATGTCTCAGTGCTTTTGGAAAAATGATAAAATTGTTTCTGCAAATGAATCATATGTGGGGACAGAGAAGTTAGAAGGTAATGATACAAGCAATGACTGCTCAGAGAAGATTTGGTGCAAGTTTTTTGTTGATGCACTGCCTGCAACTAGGATGGTGCTAATAGGAAAGGAGATAGTGTGGAATCGGTGTTAGCTCCTTCGTCCTCAAAATCCATAATCACTATATTCCAAAAGCTCCTTCAAGCGAACACCAGTGATTGGAATTCATTAAACTTGTCTAACAACTATGTTCTTCCTCCTTTGAATGACGAGGAATTGCGAAAGGCTATATACGGTGGGACCACAGCTAAAGGAACAAATTATGCCTCTAGTTTTTTGTTTGGTGATACTGAAAACGTTCGCTCTCAACATGACATCAAAGTGGTGGAATCATTATTTCCATTTCCAACTATTCTCCCGTCTTTTAAGGAGGACCTTATTACGTCCGAGCTTTTACCGTTTCATAAAAATAGCACCCTTGTGTCCAAAGTCCTCAACTGGATTCAAATTATTGAACCAAAATCTACTCCACTTCCTAGTGTAATTCTACAGGAATGCCTTAGTTTTTACATCAAGAAGCAGGTCAATCATATTGGCGGTCAGATACTGTCAAAGTTGCTACATGACTGGATATTGATGGACGAGTTAAGAGTTCTGCGTGATGTATATTTTTTAGGCTCTGAGCATTTCTTGACAGTAGTTTATAATAAGCTGGACAAGGGAGAATCATGGGATGATGATTTTGAGTTGAACACGGTATTACAGGAATCAATTAGAAACTCTGCTGACAGGACAGTAATTAGCTCGCCGGATTCCTTAGTTGTGTCTTTAACAAATAGGGATGTTCAACAGACTGCACCACTTCTTGCGCCAAGCCCTCGTAAAAGTGATGCTGGTATTAGTGACCTAGACTCACTTAAGTTCACGTACAAGGTCCCTTGGCTGCTTGAACTTATTGCAAATGTTGAAGCGTTGAACAAGTACAACAAGGTGATGAATTTCTTATTGAGGGTCAAGCGTGCAAAATTTGTCCTTGATAAAACTCGAAGATGGATGTGGAAGGAACGAAGCACAACGACAGTTAGCTGGAAGCATAGATTGTTGGTGGAGCAAAAACTACTTCATTTCGGTGATGTGTTTCATCAATATGTTATGGACAGAGTCTACCATAGCGCATGGAACGAGTTATGTAAAGTCATGACAGCAGCTGGATCTCTTGATGAAGTGATTGAAGTACATGAGGCCTAGTTACTGTCAATTTAGCGTCAATGCTTTGTAGTCCCAGATAAGCTGTGGGCATTAATTGCAAGCCGGATCAACAGTATACTTGGACTAGCATTAGACTTCTATTCTGTCCAGCAGACATAATCCAGTAGTGAAACACTTTCTGCAATCAAAGCCAGATGTGAGAAGGAAGTAGATCGCGTTGAGAAACAGTTTGACAATTGCATGGCCATCCTCCTCAGGATTCTATCTTTCAAGCTGAATGCGAGTCAATTTCCACATTTGGCATTTAGTAACCGAATTATTTTTACATGTCTGGTACTGGAAACTTGATAACTGCTCCTACTGGCTCCGACTCCTCAACTAATTTTAAATCTGCAGTAAGCATTTATGTTTTGGATGTTAAATAAAATAAATTGCGTGACAGAAAGGATGGGAACTCATGGAGCTCAGCCCTGCGCCACCACCTCCACTTGGTACACCTCCACTGGTCGAAGGCAATCAAATGGAAATAAGAGCCCGTCTTTAGGCAATTCTAGCGATGGTGGTAAGAAATATGGGATTGGTGGTGGAGCTATAGCAAGAATTGTGATATCTATTTTGGTTGTTGGGGCAATCGTTGCATTCTTTTTGTTCAAGAAGAGATCCAAAAAATCGCCTAATGATATTGAAAAGACCATTAACTAAACGTTTGCTCCACCTGCTTCACCGCCACAGGGTACAAATCATTTGTTTCTTTTGTGGGTTAATTATTTTCATTGCACTGGCATGCTCGTCCAGAAAATGATCATTTGTTTTTTGGGGGAGTTTACCAACTAACCAATACTGTGCATTTTGGATATTCAGCTTACCTTACCATTAGTAACTTAAGTCTTTCTTTCTCACAATTTATAATATATAACCAACCAATTAAAATAAGATTGTGAACCATAAATTATATTTTTGCAAAGCCTTATGTTCTTACATTCTGCTGTAGAACTCAAAAATCTGTCCAAGCTACCCCTATGGCCAACACAAAAGCATTTGAAATTCCTCTAGTAGCATTGAATCTTAAACCACTACCCATCCAGCGTCACAAATCATTTGTCGATGATGATTTCTCAGCAAAACATGTAGTTCCCAAGAAGATAAGTGTGGCTCTAAAAAACGCCATATCATATTCAATAGCCGATCTTCAAATAGCTACAGACAGCTTTAGTGCTGATAACCTTGTTGGGGAGGGATCTACTGGACGTGTAAACGATGCTCAATTTGAAGATGGAAAGGTATAGTCTTTTCTCCACATAAATGTATGACTTCCACTTTCTCAATATTCATCATTATATTGTCATACTCATCCTCATTCAAGCTTGAGGTTATTTATGGTAAACATACCCATCCCCAAAAAAAACTATGACATTCATATGCTGTAGAACATAAATGTAATCCTGGTTCCTTACAGCATTGCGTAAAACTATGATCTTTCCTTTTAAAGAATTAAATGGCTAGTTGGTTTTGTACTTGTTAACAATACCTTTAAGGAAAGTATTGAACTTGGTATGGCGTTACTGGCAATAATTTGTTTTCTGAAGTACTAGGTTGGTATTAAGTATCTGAAAAGCGTAGGAGGGTGTAACTGACCCAATTGATTTTTGACCTAAAGTCACTTTGGCATAGGTTTATGGTTTAGGTGTTATTTTCATTAGGCACATGTCTTGTACTACTTTAAGAATCTTATTGTTTTTGTGTGTGCTCGATAAAGTTGATATAGAACTTTTGGTGAATGAGCCAAGCCTCACTTCAAGACTTGAGTAAAAGAAAACGATTATTTTGAGACACAATGAATCAATTCAATAGGACATGAGTAGGTTGCTTTAATTCCAGGGCTTCAATCTGCATAATGTCCTGCTACAAGTAGTGTGAGTTTTAACTGTGGATTTGTAGCAGACTGAGTATTCACAAGGCAAAATGATTGCGTCATAAAAATTGCTGCGTTGGACTTACTATAAGCGGAGAAGCAAATCTAGTGGTAGATCCTGAGAGTGGCATGTGATCATAGTTTAGATATACATGATTTGCACACCTTTCCCCAATATATAATATGTTATGTGCTTGATATCAGGTGACTTTCTAACATTGGAATCTTCGTGTCTAAGTGTTGCCTGTTTGTTTAAATGTAATTTGCAATAGATTTCATCAGATTATGACATACAGTGTGTTTCTTTTGTTGTCATTCTGTTGACAATATTCAGATCATTCACCAAGATCAAGTGCATGGCCGTATCTCTGATTTGTGCCACTTATTTCAGGTTGGTCATTGTTTAAAGCCTCTTAGCTTGATTAAAATGTCTATTCCGTTCCTTAATTATTAAATTCTAGCCTACCAAATATACCCTAATTATATCGCATTAGATGCTTGATAGATCTGAATAGGTGGATCTTAATTGGTCCCCTGATGATTCGACTTTGGCTAGTGGAAGTTTAGATAACACAGTTGATATATGGGACGTGAGGAGCGGCATCCGCACAGCTGATTTAAGGGGTCACTACAGTCTTGTTAAAGGGGTAACTTGGGATCCCATTTGTTCCTTTATAGCGGTCAATCAGATGACAAAACTGTAACTTTTGGCGAACATCAAACCGAGTCTTGCACATAGAACAAACGGACACTGGACAAAATCGGTATGTAATATCCATTAGAGGTGGTAAAACGGGCAATATAGGATTAGAAAAGTTATATTAATTTAATGATCTTTTGGATTTTGTTTAATAAATTGATTTAGAAGATTACATGCATTAAAAATACACTTCTGGAATTGACGTTTATTTTTAAGCTATTATTTTGTTGACCAAGTTGACCCATTGGAGATGAACATATTCTAAATCAACTCGTTTACTGTATTTTTAAAATTCTTTTCTTATATGATGCTTAAGTCTCATTTATTTGGACTTTCTAATTGTTTCCTGCAGATTGGATCTACTTTCTTTAGGCGGGTCGGGTGGTCTCCTTGTGGCCATTTTACAACTACAACCCACGGTTTTCAAAAGCCAAGAAATTCAGCACCTGTTCTAGAAAGAGGGGAATGGACCGCGACATTTGACTTTTTAGGGCACAACGTCCCTACTATTGTGGTAATGTTTAATCATTCTATTGTGGTAATTTTTAGAAGGATCCTGATAAATAGCCAGCAATCGAACCATTACTGTCTGGACTACGGCAAGTGCTCGCCCTCTTTTTGTTGCTAAACATTTCTTTGCTCAAAGCATTGTCGACTTATCTTGGTAAATTTGTAACTCACCTAAATAACTTCAGTTTTTTATTATTATTTTTATATTTTGTGATGTATAATTGTGCTAATTCTAATTTTCAGGAACCCAGATGGGTATTCACTGTTTGCCTATTCTTTGGATGGTACTGTGGCTACTTTCCATGTTGAGGTCAAAGAAATTGGTCAAAGGTTAAGTGATGTGGAACTCGAGGAGTTGAAAAAGAGTCGTTATGGTGACATTAGAGGCCGACAAGCAAACTTAGCCGAAAGTCCGAAACAGTTGTTGCTCGAAGCAGCATCTAAAAAGGTTGTTGGAAATGTCACATACATAGTCAACATGTTGATTTATTTCTTTAACCGTCTTTGCTAGTGCATGAATATAACCAGATACGTAGTGTTTAGTTCCCCCATATCATGTGCTCTAGTTCGATCATATCCATTGAATTAGACTCGGTTTTAAAGTCGATACACCAGTAGGTGGGAAGAGTTTTATATTCTGGAACTTTGCTCGACAGTAAATACAATTGCAGTGTCAATAAGGAGATACAAATAAGGCGTCTCAGATTCTCAATTAAATAGTGCATGATTCGGCAATTTTTAAATGTTAAGATGTCTGTTCTTTAATATAAAGGGCAAATGACAAAAAAATGCATCGAACTTGACACTTTATGTGATTGTGTGTAGCCAACTATTTTTTTTGTTATTGTATGTGCTGAACTTTCAAATTTCGATCATTATGTGTATTTTGTGACTATTCTGCCATGTAAAATGACCATTTTACCCTTCGAAATTTGAAAAAATCAAGGGTAAAATGGTCACAAATACACACAATAATCGAATTTTGAAAGTTCAGTACACACAATAAGAAAAAAAATAGTTGGCTACACACAATCATAAAAAGTGTCAAGTTCAATGCATTTTTTTGTCATTTGCCCTAATATAAAAGGCTATACTCTTGACATTAGTGACATTATCATGTTTTTCTATATCATTTGAAACTTCAGTTGCTTGTATAGTGTTTTTCAGTGACTATTCCAATTGTACCGATATGATAATAGTTGTATTAATGAGCATTCATAGGATATCTTGTATGCATATGAAATTTTTATACTATGTTTGTCATATCGCTGGTATCGGACAAAATGGTGATGTTTTTTTTATACTAGACGATTAATAGACGATTATTTAAGTTTTGTTAGTATATCTTCACATGTGAAAATTATGAGTAAGGATTGAATCAATGATCTTACTAGCATATTTTTTATATTAGAAGTGAAAAAATAGGATATATTGATGTTTTTTAGACGATTATTTAATTTTTGTAAAAATATCTTCACATGTGAAAATTATAAGCAAGGATTGAAGCTTTGATCTTACTAGCATATTTTTTATACTAGAACTGCAAAAATAGGAGATATTGATGTTTAATAGACGATTATTTAAGTTTTGTAATTATATCTTCACATGTAAAAATTATGAGCAAGGATTGAATCAATGGTCTTACTAGCAAATTTTTTATACTAGAAGTGCAAAAATAGGATATATTGATGTTTTTTAGACGATTATTAAGTTTTGTAAAAATATCTTCACATGTGAAAATTATGAGCAAGGATTGAAGCTTTGATCTTACTAGCATATTTTTTATATTAAAAGTGCAAAAATAGGAGATATTGATGTTTAATAAACGATTATTTAAGTTTTGTAATTATATCTTCACATGTGAAAATTATGAGCAAGGATTGAATCAATGGTCTTACTAGCATATTTTTTTATATTATGAGTAAGGATTGAAGCTTTGATCTTACTAGCATTTTTTTATACTAGAAGTGCAAAAATAGAAGATATTGATGTTTAATAGACGATTATTTAAGTTTTGTAAGTATATCTTCACATGTGAAAATTATGAGCAAGGATTGAATCATTGGTCTTACTAGCATATTTTTTATACTAGAAGTGCAAAAATATGATATATTGATGTTTTTTAGACGATTATTTAAGTTTTGTAAGAATATCTTCACATGTGAAAATTATGAGCAAGGATTGAAACTTTGATCTTACCAGCATATTTTTTATACTAGAAGTGCAAAAATAGGAGATATTGTTGTTCAATAGACGATTATTTAAGTTTTGTAAGTATATCTTCACATGTGAAAATTATGAGCAGGGATTGAATCATTGGTCTTACTAGCATATTTTTTATACTAGAAGTGCAAAAATAGGATATATTGATGTTTTTTAGACGATTATTTAATTTTTGTAAAAATATCTTCACATGTGAAAATTATGAGTAATAATTGAAGCTTTGATCTTACTAGCATATTTTTTATACTAGAAGTGCAAAAATAAGAGATATTGATGTTTAATAGACAATTATTTAAGTTTTGTAATTATATCTTTACATGTGAAAAAATAGCCTCATAACTTAGTCACATGTGAAAAAATAGGAGATATTGATAAACAAAAACATAGTCACATGTGAAAAAATATGTTTCGTAACTTAGTCACTTGTGAAACTATATGTTTCATAGCCTTTAAAGATGGTAGGTGATTTGAGCACTCTCATAAATGATTGAGACACTCAAATTTTAAGTGTTTCCGTGATTTGCACACTCTCATAAATGATTGAGACACTCAAATTTTAAGTGTAGAAACACTTAAAATTTGAGTGTCTCAATCATTTATGAGAGTGTGCAAATCACCTCCTTTTAAAAATGTGTGAACAACATGGTCACATGTGAAAATATATGTTTCATAGCTTTATAAGATGTGTGAAAAACGTAGTCACATTTGAAAATATATGCTCGTAACTTGGTCACATTTGAAAATATATGTCTCGTAGCTTTATTAAGGTAAATGAACAACTTGGTCACATGTGAAAATATATGTCTCATAGCTTGGTCACATGTGAAAAATATATGTCTTGTAGTTTTTAAAGAAGCCTGAACAACATGGTCCGTTTGTCACTTGTGAAAACATTTGTCCCGTAACTTGGTCACATGTGAATATATATATCTCGTAGCTTTATAAGATTCATGAACAACTTTATCACATGTGAAAATATATGTTTATCTCATAGCTTATTAGAATATGTAACTTGAAATTATATTTTCACATGTGAAAATAAGTCTTGTATATGTCTCGTAAATTTTAAAGACGCTTGAACAACTTAGTCATATATGAAAATATATGTCTCGTAACTTGGTCAGATGCTTAAACTATATGTCTCGTAGCTTACTAAGATGCGTGAATAACTTGGTCACATGTGAAAATATGTCTCGTAGCTTACTAAGATGCGTGAATAACTTGGTCACTTCCCCAACTTTCCTCGTGACATAATGACCTTCTCATCAACAAGAGGAAGATGCTATTACTATTCAACTCAAACCATATAGTAAACAATCAATTAGTGAAAGATGCCAACATTAGCGAAAATAGAACATAGGACCACAAATGAAGAAAAGCGGTATGAACTATGAAGTACAAGGCTTTCGGGAGTTCTTCCTAGAGACCAGTAATTGAGTATTTTGAAATTAGTCAAGTCAATTTTACCACTTTATGATTGAGTATTTTGAAAGTTGTTAAAACTGTATAATAGAGCAAGACATATATAAGAAAGCATAGATGCTACAAAAAAGTCAAAACTTTCGGATACGAACGTAAGGAACTTAACTTTGGAAGTCAATATATCCCTCAAGATTCACAAAGTAGCACACTCATAACCATTGAGAAGTTCAAACGCATAATATTTAGGTATTTTTATGAAGGCAACAGCAAATAGATAATATTAGAGTTGTGCTTTCTTGATAACTGGTCGAAATAGTCTAAGTTGCATTCAAATGGGTCGAATTAGTCTAAGTTGTATTCATATGCTTACAACCTTTAAAATAAAACATACTTGTGGCCTTCCAAAAGAACAGGTTCATGCTAAATAACAGAAACGAAAACTGGTATATCAGTATGATACAACAAGAAACAATGACAAAAGCATGATTCTACCCTATTAAAAGACAACAACAACGATAACTCATTTGGAAAAGGGTCATTGATAATGAATGGTGCATTTCACTTCCATTGATCTCATCAGGAACTATATTTTGGCCCACACATATATTCAAATAGGTATACAACAAAGACAAAAACGTAGCTATGACCTGAAATTGGAAATTCGATATTAATATTTCAGAATCTATGTACAATTTAACGGACAAAAAGGAAAAGATAAAATACAAAAAATTACCATTACCAAAGCCTCTTAGCATTCCTTAATCGAATTTATTAGCTTGAAAAAGGGCTTGCTTTCTTTGATATCCAGCAACCCACAAAAGAGTCACCATAAATAGGAGCCATAAGAATGATGTGAAGCAAGTTGAGATGTTGTGAAGCAAGTTGAGATGAAAAGTGCAGAGTAGCCATAGTGCAAGCACCCGCTCCTAGTAGCCATGATTCAATATTTCCCTGCACGAAAAGTGATAAAAAAAATTCAAATCATTAGATACAATTTTTGTAAAAACAAGGGTTATAAGTCCGCGTAATCGGCTATTAAGGCTTTTCACTAAGTCAATATTTATATGGTTTTACAAGACCAGAAAAATTGGTCCCTTAGAGATGAAAACAACAAAAATTCATACCCCTAGAAATAGATGATGATGGACTTTGAGCTTGCTCACTTTCATCAAGAAGACAGGGAAGTTCTAAAAACTGTAACAAAGCTTCTGTTTGAGGATTACGATTATGTCCTGGGGAAAAAAGAAGCAAACAAAATAGTTTCCAAATGCACATCATAAAGTGTTTGTGCTTGACTTAGTAAACTCAACCCATCCGTGCTCATTTCAAGCCATACTAAAAAATGACTCATTTCAAAATCAACTCATTTCGACCCGTTTCCCATCCCCACCATATCACCACCTCTAAAAAACATCAAGAAAATATTCGAAGTATGCATGTGAAAAGTGAATACTAACCAAATAGATTCAGGGAACCTAGTCTACGCTCAATACACGAATGCGATTCTTACTGACCCAACTAAAGAGCTACATTGAGTTGGGCACTAGATTAACCTAGAGTAGAAGCCACTGTTGACTCTAACTCATTTGGTATGTATGATAATTTGCTAAGGAGCAGGTCCAAAAGGCCCATACACGAGCCTAGGAATTGGAGAAGCAGGTATGTGTTCAATAATTTTCTAGTATTTATTAAAGTATGTCAAGATCTGCATTCTGTGGTGGTTTATGGGTTTATTTTTCTTATTGCAGGTAGAGAAACTTCAGTTCGAATTGGATCTCAAGGCCAGTGTAAGGGAGGTGCTGGAAACTCAAAATCAAAGAGTTGGAAAAGAAGATGCTCGAAGTATTTGTACCAATCAACACAATGTTTTATTCAAAAGTACGCAAAATAACAGCCTGGTTTTAGTGTACCCATATCTATTTTTTCAGACTCTAACTTTATGCATAAAATGAAATATTTTTTAATCCTGTATGTGTGTTTACTAATCATAGCAACATACAAAAAGCAAAACAAAGTATCAATTGATAGTAGCAATCAAAACAAAAACTGCATCCTATGTTACCAAGATAACACCAAAATAACTTAGACTCGATTTAAAAGAAATCATACCTAGAGTCTCTCCTTGCATATTAGCATCATGCTAGTATATTCAGAAGGAACCCTTTTTGTAAGATCAATTTTGCAACCTAAAAAAATAACCACATCAACCAACTCAAATCAGCAACGGATGTATACGTATAGATAAAGTGAACAAATCATTATAAGATGAAACAAGTGGAGTGAACCTTATCCTCTAGTTTTTTTGTCTAACCAAGCGTGTGATGTGATCAAATCAATCTCCCTCCTCGCACATACCTGAAAAGGGGAAATTACAAGATTATATCAACGAGATCAGCCACAACAATCCTGCATATATGGAGTGTTTGGGATTGCGTAGTCTATGAACTGATCTACATCGAATGCAAAATCATAATATCCTTTACCAATATTTGCAAGCATTTGAAAGAAGTAATGATTGTTGTATGAGCCTGGGTATATAGGATCCATAGTTACTTATGTGAAAAAAGAACTATACATATCAAGAGGTGGTTAGATGAGCGGATCTAGTAACGGATCAAAACAAGCTTCTAATTTAAATGAGACGGGTCAGGTTTTGCTGACCTTTAAATACTTGAAAATGATATTAGAATGATATAATCGAGTGATTTTCAATCCGCTTAACCATTTCGGCTATTTTGACCCGTAACCTAAGTTTTCATTTGACCCATTTGAATAAAAAAATATTAACTCAAATCCACAAATACTCTGTAAGTTCTTATATCCAAATGACCATCTCTAAAGATAGTTTAAAACTCACTAGGTCTGCAATTCGAAGTAAAAGTTGTATTTTAAAATTCACTAGTAAACATTACATAAAGAGTCTTACTTGTTTTGCAGCCTCAACTAGTATTCGCCACTAGGCCTGGTCTCTTCCTAATAATACTATTGTTCCGCTTCGAGCCATCAAGTTATATTTTTCCTTTAATTCACTAGGTCGGACTCGTAATCCAACTGTAAATGGTTGAGTACAGTGTTGAGTGCACATTTTTTGCAAATTAAAGGAAAACATATCAACATTGATTCACGAATACATGAGAAGGACTATGACTAGTTACATTTGACTTTCAATTTAGAATCCTAAGAAAGATCAATAAAAGTAATAAGTTAATAAATGAGTGTCCAAAATCACATGGTAGATTGTCTAAATGATGTCACAAGCAAAAATATATATTCATAATGATTTTTATTGCATAGTTCTGTTAATCACATTGTCGGATTAACTCAAAGAAGGTGGATAGATTGGTTGTTAGAGGTCCTACGTTAACCAATCTCGTACACCATTACCGATTGTGGTCTTTATCTAAACAAATTACAGTACTTTTTTCCTACCACAAACCAAAGACCTGGTGTCATTGTTGACGACATCAAATAGCCTAAAGTCTTATGTAGTGTTTGACCATTGATCAACTAATAACTAGTTAGCTCTTTGTGCTATATGCGTCAATTTTGCTTGAAATTTATTGAACAATGGAGATAATATACATACTCATGGTAACTTAAGGTGAGATAATACCTTAAATAGCTGATATAAGAAGAAATGGGATAAAGAAACAGCTCATGTAAGCAGGAAATGTTGCTTCACAGTGAAATCTACCTGCACCAAAACCAGTAAAATTATAATAAGTACATATTGCAAATCACATGTCGCACTAAAGATTTCTTTGATACCTTTAACACATGTTGCTTTAATAATATCCAAATATCTTTTTGCACTGAATTTCAGATCTCAACCAACAAAACTCCATCTATTATCATAAATTCAATGTTGTAAGCAGTATATTCTTGTTTTCCAAACACTATGATCAATAGCACTCCAAAATAGTTAAAAGAAAGTTGTAACAATGTAGATTCACACAAACACTTGTGACCATGTCTGCGTCAGAAAGAAAAGCCAAATCCTGATCATTATTTTTCGTGATAAATCAGCACATATGTAAACATATGCAAGTTATTCCTCCAAACTCAACAAAAGAATAACCCTGAAAAATCTTCCCATGAATGTTCAACAGGAGCACCAGGAAAATATCTTCCAACATCAACAACTATCGTGACACCTTTCGTCAATGCATACCTACTAGCTCGGTCCAATGCTTGCCTTCTTTATCTTCTGTTGAGACCTCAAGAATGTAGGAAATGATAACTTATGATGGTTAACAAGTCATCACAAGTAATTATGATGAGTGTGCAAGCTTAACAAAACATTTAAATATACAAACTAAGTTGGAAAAAATGACCTCCATCTGCATTCCTCGCTAACCGTCCCCGCCAACGGATTTTGCATACTATTCGTAACCCCGGCTATCTTCAAAGTTAGAGAGTTAGCCAAGCCCATGTGACCGTCCATCCTTGAAAGCTATACCTGCCATATGGTGTCGAAGATGATACAGATTTGTGCCAAATTGACTTTCAAATTTTTATATAATTAAAACTTTATTCCTTGTTGATTTTTTTTCACACGTGAAGATACTTGAAAGCCATATCTTCATTGTTTTCACACGGGAAGATACTTTTACTAAGCTTAAATCATCAAAAATCGCTAATAAAATCAAAACTTCATTCGTTTTGATTTTTTCACGCGTGAAGATATTCTTACTATACTAAAATCATCAAAAATTCCGCTAATAACATCAAAACTTCATTCATTGATGATACTTTTCACGGGTGAAGATATTCTTACTAAACTTAAATCATTGAAAATTCCGCTAACAACATCCAAACATCATTCCGCTTCGATATCTTCACATGTGAAGATACTCTTACTATACATAAATCATAAAAAATTCCGCTAATAACATCAAACTTTATTCCTTGCTGATATCTTCACATGTGAAGATACTATTACTAAACATAAATCATCAAAAATTTCCGCTCATAACATCAAACTTAATTCCTTGCTTAGCGGAAATTAAGTTTGATGTTATTAGCGGAAATTAGTGGATTCAATTACTTTCCTCTTAGAAATTACTTTCTTGTTCTGTTTTACATTTAAAACAATGATAATAACTTGAAATGCATAATAATTCACAATTCAACAATTAAATTTTATCAAAAAAAAAATAATAATAACATGTACTTGAAATTATGTGTAACCTGATTGGAAAAGACTGTCTTCTTCACTTATCTCAGCTTCAATTTTGCTTCTTAAGCTGTTAAAAAACTCTGTTTCCACTTATATTCAAACATGCCAACGAATATTGAATTTATAATTCTATAATTTTGTTAACGTTACTAATAACTCATATGATCATGAGCTCATCTAAACTGTAATTTCTAGAATTCTGTCTCATATGAAATGAATGATTGAAAGATGACTTAAATATATTGTTTTACTCACATAAAAAGCTCAGCTGATTGTAGATGAAAATTAGATTGATCGTCCTTCACCACTAACGAATCATGCTCTTTCCCTGGAGAAAATTCTACATTCCCCAAATGAAGAATGGTGGCCGTTGTACAAAATATGGCTTTCCTAACAAAATAAGATCTTGAGATGAAGATATTGAAAAGCTATAGAATAGTAAAAAACTATGCTTGTAGAGATGTAAAAGACCTGCTCATCATTATTGATTCCAACAATATCCATAGCCCTTCTTGTCTTGACGTATTCCTCACGCCTGCTCACACCCTCCAACTCATATATTTTGCTTCGATTTAAGTAATGGAAGTTATTTGGATGACCTAGCTTGTATGTGTGTCCGTTATCGGAAACAAGAGACTACCCAACTAAGTTATGTAGATTCCAACCTTAAACTGGAAAAAAATAAATTAAATACAGCAGTCAACCTAACAATTAAAATAAATTACAATCACTTTTGCACCAGAAAGACAAGACCACTAAAAAGTGTATTTGGTACAACAGACTCCACTCTCCTAGTACATCACCAAGATCCACTATAAGCGCCAACATGTAATTTCAGATCACTCGCCATTACCCGCCATCTATCTCTTTATTCTACTCAAAATATCTCTATGATTAACAATTATATGTGAGATAATGACCTGCAATAGTTCGTTTTTCCCAAGGGTATCGTTTTATGCAACATAGTTTTTTTTGTACGCACCTAAGCCAACCCTAGTTTTATTTTGTACAACCCAAGTCACTGAAAGGCACTGAGATTTCAGAGGGTGGAACACATTTTGTATGTTCAATGACTTTGTGTGTATATCAGCTACAATGGAGCAATAGTTACTATCAAAGACAACAATTTACATCTTGCTATAAAATATTGATGCACATGAACTCTAACGGAAATAATATACCGATTATGCAGCTATCTACTAATTAATAATGGCAACACAATAAACTAATATATAGATGCATACCCATGAGAATCGGCCACCATGGAGCTTATAATGCTTCCGAGTCGTATGTGAATTCACAAGATTTAACTACAATAACCTTGGAGCTTGAATCTTACTCCCCATTCGACCACTAAACCCCTCTTAGTCTTTTCATCTTTTTCCGTAAACAAAGTACATATCAAAATCAAACACGCACTTAGTTCCCATTATACACTTTCCATCATAAGTAACAACAAGAAGACTTAGCCTGCCTCATAACTACAATAACTGATGGCATTAGTTGTACCCAATAATTTTCTCAATATTCACTATACTTGGCTATATTTAAGGCATATTCTACCTAAGCTACCAATTATGACTACAACTCAGAATATGTTACCTTCTTCTGGTTTCTCTGATTGAAAAATATGAGAATGAATCAAATAATAATAATACATACATTTTTGAGTTTTTCATACGATAAAGAATCATTTTGGAGTACATGAAAAGAATCACAGAAGCTGAAAACATCAAATATGCTTGGCTATATTTTCGGGCGAAGATGGTCATGCTCTTACTAAATTTTCACACGCGAAGAAAAATATCTCTTATATTTTCATACGCCAAGATGATCACGCTCTTACTAAATTTTCACATGTGAAGATTAATATCTCTTATATTTTCACGCAGATGATCACGCCTACTAAATTTTCACATGTGAAGATTAATATCGATGATCACGCTCTTACTAAATTTTCACATGTGAAGATTAATATCTCCTATATTTTCACTCGTGAAGATGATCACGCTCTTACTAAATTTTCACATGTGAAGATTAATATCTCCTATATTCTCACGCCAAGATGATCACGCTCTTACTGAATTTTCACATGTGAAGATTAATATCTCCTATATTTTCACTCGTGAAGATGATCACGCTCTTACTAAATTTTCACATGTGAAGATTAATATCTCCTATATTTTCACGCGAAGATGATCACGCCTACTAAATTTTCACACGCGAAGATTAATATCTCCTATATTTTCACGCGCGAAGATACTCTTAATAAACTTAATCACTGCCATATTCTACTTTACAAAACCAATGAAGTCGCCTATAACAATCAAGCCCTAATTCATAATCAATACATTCATGTGACATATTTACAATTAAAACAGTGATAATAACTTCAAGTGCATAATAATTCACAAATCAAAAATTAAATTTTAACAAAAATAAAAAAAAGTAACAAGTTACTGAAATTTATATGCAATCTGATTTGAAAAGATTGTCTTCTTCACTAATCTCGGCTTCAATTTTATTACTTAAGCCGCATTGATGTTGATTGACGGTGGTTACGGCAGTGGTTTGAACGGTGGTTACGGCGGTGGTTTGAACAGTGGTAATGGCGGTGATTTGAACGTGGTAATGGCGTGATTTGAACGGTGGTTATGGCGGTGGTAATGGTGGTGGTTTGACCGGTGGTACTGGCAGTGGTTGGATTGGGAGAGAATGGTAGTGTTTCACCTCCAACTGTGAGGAATGCTGTATTTTTTTAATATATTAGTTGTAAGGATTGTAATTACAAAAATACCGATGTTTAGTGTATAGTTAGTGTAAATTGTAAATTAATCTTAGCCATTAGATCAAGAAAAAATTAGATGGAGGGTCATGATCTCGCTCACAAAATTAGACTTCTCACAAGAAACACCCCCTATATATATATATATATATATATATATATATATATATATATATATATATATATATATATATATATATATATATATACTTAATGACGTGATATGGTAACGAATCACTATACAACGATAACTAGAATAGAACTATCGGATAAATGATATAAAGCTTGAGTTAAAGAGGAGTAAATATTAGTAAAACAAAGTGATAAACATTGGGAACTAAGTAGGCAATTTATGAGTAATATCGAATATTATATATAGGCTGTAATATTTAATGCGGTTTATAAAATTGAAGTAACATTTAATATACGGGTTATATTGATTATGAGTTAAACTTTTTTAAACGTTTTAAACTAATCGAATACCATATGCTAGACTCGACGTGAGTTTAATATATTCGATTCGCAACGAGTCTAAATATTTTATCGTCACGTATTAACTAATAACGAGATAATTAGATATATATTGTCAATAAATACGGTTTTGTTTAATTACAAACTTTAATTTACTACGATAATAACTCGTGTTTTATAAATACGAGTTAACTATTATAAACTATCTATTAAGGTTTTTTTGATAAGACAACCTATTAAAGTCGTAATGGTTTGGGAGCGTTGAATAGACGAAACGCGTCATTTATAAAAGGCTACGTAGTATACTGTATATAAGGTATTTAACTATAAACGTGTATAATTACTAGTAACGAATGTAAATTTTTATTAATTAGGCGATAAATGGAAACTTATCTTTATTATAAACGTGTACGTTTGGGATTATGGGAAAACTATCGAAGGTTTTTTTGGGTAAAGGGGAGTAATCCTGCACCCTAGTAAAATATATTAACCAAAAAAATTTAAGTACAACGGATGAGAGTGAATCTCTCACCTCGGCCCGTTACATGGGCAACATACACACACTAAAAGTGCACTAACCAAACAAATTACATATGAAAGACATGCCAATCTTATGAACTACCAAGCAACCAAATTTACTTCCTACCACGGCCTAAGAGACTAACATCATACATGTCACACATATCCTCCAAGTGTCTCGTAGATCGTAGACTTGCAATGATAATCATCAAAATCTTCAAGATCAAAACCCCCACCATCCCCGTAAGCCAAAATGACGCCATAGGGTTATCGCTCCAAAACCTCATCCTCTTCACAACGAACAGTCACAATCCCGACTTTAGAAAACGGATTACTTACCTTGGTAGCGAAGAAGTCACATCCGAGGCTTAGAAGCCGCACCAATATCAATACGAGAGTCCTTCCCCGAGAACCATCAATACCGCTTCTTAGTAGTACCGTAAGACTCTCCGCCAGTAGAATCAATCACGCATCTTGGGATGCCCGTGTCATTTTCCACCTCAAGAGTCCCAAAAGAGTTAGATGTAGTAACTGGTGTACCTTTAGCATTAACACTAGCAGCTGCCGTGTCTTCGCTTTGCAACATATACCGCTTCCTAGGTGCAAATCTAGGACCCTTACCCATATTAATACCACCACCATCTTTGTACCTTTAGATTTGGCTTTCCGATTCTGCACCACCTTAAAACCATCATCATGTTCCTTCACATTAGAGGTGGGAGGGACATCATTTTGCTCCTTTATACACTTAGGACAACAAGCAAGAACATGTCCAAACACTTTACACCGCACGGTGGCGGCTTCCATTCATATTCCACCTTAATACTTGCCGTAGTAAAACCACTATCATCCTTATTAGGGATCGCCATAGTCACCACACTCACAGATGATAATTCCAGCAGCAAAACTAATGACCCCATGAATCAACACACATGGAACTAGTAAAAGCATCAAGCATAATCGGCTTACCCACTTGAGTAGCAATTAAGCTCAACCCATCTTCCGAATATTCAAGTAATGGAACATTATGCAATTTAATCCAAACGGGAACTCTAGTTACCTCACTTTTAGACAATAGCACATCAGGAGTCCATTTAGTGAGAATGAGAGGAGAATTGCGAATAATCCAAGGGCCACGTTGAAGAACATTCTCAACACCCTCTTTAGAATCGAATTTAAAGATGAAAACACCATCATCATTCTTCATAAGTTTCTTAAAACCAAACTTCCCCACGTGTTGGTGACGAAGTTCTCAACCGAAAAGCAACATTCTTGCAAACAAAGAAGCCAACAAGTGTATTTTCATAACGGTTGAATACACCCTCCATAGCAGCCTTTGGAAGCACCGTATCATGATTTTCAATGCACATCTCATTCACCAAGGCACGAAAATTAACTTTCCTAGAGACACGTTCCGGGTTTAAAACATTAGCAAAGGACCTCCCTTCGTTATTTTCACTACCAATCATATTAGGACCCGTAGAAGCATTCACCACGTTAGGACCGAATTCACATTAGTAGCTTTAGTGCTCGAATCCAATCCACCCACAAACGTAGCACTATAACTTGTGTTTTCCAGATTAGTATTACCCCAAACAGAATCTGAATGAACATCATGCGCATAGGGTTTAGAACAACCCTAGTAGCTTTACGCAACTCCGACCAGAAGTGTCACCCTCAATACCACGTTCACCTTTGAGACGTTGAAACCTAGCTTCCAACGCCTGAATATCAATCTTAGGATACCAATGCGGTCCGTGTTCACACCAACTTGATCGCCAAGTTGGTGGCTGTTTTTGAAGCCTTCATCAAAACCATCTTTGTCAAGAAAACCTTTCTCCATCTCTTAAAACCCACAAACAATCCAATCAAACTCCAATACGGAACAATAAGCAAACAAAGAATCGAAGCATTACAAGAACGAAACCCTAACTAAAAAAAGTTAGGGTTTTGATAATACGCACCATATCCTAACCTGCTCCCATGGTCGATCAATGTTATAATGATAAGAATAGGACCAGCAAGGAGATTAAAACCAGGGAAAGACGATCAAATCACCAACACAACTTAAAACCAAAATCGTTTTTTTACAAACCCTAAAAAAAGATTGTTCAAAACTGAAACAAACCAAGTAAAACTTAGCACGAATTCAGCCAAGGACTAAATAACAATGAAGTTAATTAGTAACAAAGGTAAATCGATGCAAAGAATCACAAGGGTTAAGGCAGAAATTGAAAAAACGATTAAGGAGTTTAGGGTTTGTAAAAAATCGCCTAGAGAGAATCGTTTAAAAAAACTATCGAAGGTTAATCTATTTATATTTCATAAATAGTATTCAGCATTTCCTACTCTTTAACTAGTTTAAGTATTGTCAGTAATTCTTGACTTTATCGATGTCTTTTCCTTTTTGGCGTGCGTTCTAGTTAATATGTCTCGACTATGTCGACGTCTTTTCCTCTTTCGCGTGAGTTGTGTGTCGTGTCTATGTTTCTTACCACCACACAAAACGTTAAAACTAAACTTTTGAGATATTAATTATAAACTTTTGAGATACTAATAATGGACTTTTGAAAGTAACGACATGAATGATCCACGAAAACTACGACACATTACTTTCTATCGACTTATTTATCGTATGAGCTGTATTTTAAGATAATCGTATACGCATTAGGTTGCGTCACTTCTATTATTTCGTACTCGTCGTACACTCATCTTGATGTCGTGGAGATTAGCTTTAGATGTTCGTCATGTCAATAGTGAATAGTGCATTACTGTGGCTAAGGTAAGTTTCATAGCCCCTCTTTTCAAAGGTTTTCCTAACTATTTTGGGGGAGAATACATGCTGCTTTTAACTAACCATAATTGGATATGTGAAAATTATTTGAGAATGACTATTGTTTGGTATATTTGATTTTGTTACATATTAGTTTTCACAAACACATAATCAAACACAAGTTATAGGGCGTATAGCATAGATTTTAGAGAGATAAAGTGAGATGTTCTAGAGAGATGAAATCCAAATGAAATGTTAGATTAGTAAGTGAACATCCAACCCTTTCCCTTGTGGGGTGTGGGCTATTTATACAAATGACTACGCCCTCCTTCGGGCTGTGGATCAGGCATACAGTGGGTAAAGACCCGTCCTTCTTCCACGGTGTTACTTATACTACTAGTAATCTAACTAATATACTGTGATGTCTACGAGCTGTAATATACTAAAATGATGTTGGGGTGACCGACACTTCTACATGGATTTTCTAAATCCTAACAATCTCCTCCGGAGGTCACCCTAATAATTACATTGAAAGTCCTAGCATTTAATATATAATCTTTAATGCTCGAGCTCGTAGACTTTGTAGCTTCACAAACTTTAACATCGTATTATATTAGTGATTCTTTGACTTTGAGTGATTCTTTGATAAGTGATCAGGAGCTTTCATTGAGATCATCTGCAACACATAATCTCCAGATCATTCGATGTAGGATTGGCAACAAGTGAAGTTGTAGCAGAAGCATGGAGTGAAAATATCAGAGTCGTTGATAAAGACATGCACTTTTCATGATTTCTTTAGAAGTAAACGTGTTGTGTGAGCATGCGGCTATGGATTGACGCCAATTATGATCAATCTGCAACCGCCGGGTGTTCCTCGCAGACAACCGGGTTCCCCGCTCATCAAGACAAGTACCGCCGTGATCGTATAATTCAAAAATCTCCTT
The DNA here is from genome assembly GCA_910596185.1 of Chrysanthemum makinoi. Taxonomy (NCBI): domain Eukaryota; kingdom Viridiplantae; phylum Streptophyta; class Magnoliopsida; order Asterales; family Asteraceae; genus Chrysanthemum; species Chrysanthemum makinoi. The sequence continues at coordinate 168,613,399 of OU343221.1, read as the reverse complement.
GACAGGTTTCGCAGCCTACTCTAGCCTTCTCAAACCGAACATCTTAAAGAAGACAACACGAAGTGAGGAACCAAAGAAATTGAGATTTACCTGATTGAATAAAACTGATTTGAAAACAATCGCGTATTGAAAGTATTTTTCGCAATACAAACGGGTTTTATAAGGAAACTCAATTTTCAATCATAAATACCTTTTGACTTTGAATATGATACACAAATGATGTGCTATACAAAATATTATTGAGCACAACTACCGGTTTTCCAAAGGCATTCGCTCGTCCATATCCCTAACCAGATTGATTCATGAGTGAATCGCCCCATCATTTCTGGCCCGCTTGTCACATGGTTGATCTATTGGATAGATCTCACATGCCACCCATCAAGAGCTTGTTTGATGTTGGCTCTAAAAGGCTTTCCATCTTCATTGTCAATATGATTGCATATCACTCAGATGTTTTGGCAATACCACAAGGATAATGCGTAGGACTCTTAAAATATATATTCTCACTTTCCACATTGTGTGAAACAATGAGTCTTCATTAAATGTGTCCTAATGAGATTTATTGATGATCTCTTGGCTCTAGACTTAATAGTGCATATTGGGTATGCCGGAGACTAGGGAGAGGGTCTCCTTCTTCAATATCAAAAATCTCTAAGAGAAGGTCAATAGATTATGTGCGTTCCCCGTGAGAATGAAACAAGCCCTTTTAAGAGGAACTTGAGTAGCTTGGGAAGTTATAGTGCAGTGCGTCACTGGGTCCATGACGTCTTGTCTTCAATACCAGTGTTACCATAGTAACCACCAGTAGCATATGTATTGAACCCGCCGCCTCTAAGGTTGAATTAATGGAGGGCTATTTATTTTCACCATTTTCCTCATTCATTTCTTTTTCATTCTTCAACCCCTTCAGTGCTTACCGAGATTTCATTACTAGAACCTTGTTGGGTTTATTCCAGTTCTAGCTCTATCTCAGTCCACACTCTTCCCATTTCTCACTTTTCTCCTTTTTTCATCATACCTAAGGACTTCTACACTAACTAGTAGATTATCCCTGGGTAGATCCCTCCGGCTCTGGCAGGATCGTGGGAACGAATACCTAACCTAACCATCCTTATAACATCGTACATAAAGTAAATTGGTCGGTCTTTTGGTATTGTTCTTCAGCCTTTGAAACCAATTGAAAACCATTTGAAAATCAATCAAGGTACTTTAAAAGATACCACACAAAACTTATAAAACTCTCTCCCCTAGGGGCGATTTCCGGCCAACCCTTCCCCTATGCTCCGATCAGATCTAAACACATCATTCAATCGCCTCTCTATTGTTTTTTAACAATATGCAATCGGTTGTGATGATTGTGATTACATGGGAAGGGTTGTGTCTTGGTTTTTATTCTCTTATTCATGTGAAATCGCTGCTCCTTCTAAACCCTAACCATTCTCTTTGTCGATTTTTAATAGTTTTTTACTTAGGGTTTAGTTGATTCGCTTCTTTATTGACCCGATTGATTACTAGCGATCGAATCGTACATGTGTAATTTTTAGTCGGTTTTAGATCGATTCTTTCTTACTTGTACGATCAGTGGTGGTGTTGTGCTTTAATGCGAAACCCTAATTTTAGGGTTTCTTATTTATTAATCGGTGGTTCGATTCTTTGATTGCTAATACTTAGCCGTTTGGGGCTTGGTTACTTTGCGAAGGTGGTGTGCTTGGAGGAAGCTTATATGATCGAATGGAGCCTTAATCTTAGGGTTTCGTTGTTATTTTCTTTATCGGTTTGTATCTTGCATGTTACCTGTTATGGCTTTGTCAATCGACTACAAGTTCTTCACCAGATTCAAGCTTTGTGTAAGTGGGTTTTAGGAGAGATGTAAGTCAAGTTCTAGGGCAGGTTGTTAATGGAAGTTAGGGTGTGAATCACCCTATTGTTCGCTCTTGATTCAGATACGCATGTGCCTGATGGTATTGTGATCTATTTGGTATGATTGGTCTCGTATACGATGGGATTGGAAGTTAGGGTTCGCTAAGACCTATGATCGCTACATCCTGTGTTATTTGGTGCATGGGATTGAATGTTTTACGATTCGCTGAATCATGATGCCATCGCTATGGATGTTAAGTTTCTAGGGTTCTTATTCAAAAACACTAGGTTTCGTTGTTGGTTGCATGATCATGAAGGTTTTGTTTGTGGGTTTCTTTGCTACTACAAACAAATGTTATGTTGAAGAATGCTTGGATGGTCTTTCGTGGATTCTTCATGGAAGTTAAAGTGGACTACAATAGTGATATAGAAGGCTCAAGTACTTTTCTTGAGTAGTATTGTATAATTTTTATGTACTTTGTCATTATTGGTAAGGTCATTTTATTGTAAGTTATAAGAATGGTGTGTCATTCTTATATTCGAGTCTGTAAGTGTCCTAAGGGACTGAGATGAAGGAAATCACCTTCATCCTTTGTACCTCAACGTTTTTTGGAGTAATACATTTTACCGGGGTGAATTAACCCTTTTACCCAAAAAAAATCAATCAAGGTACTTGTGATACAAGATCAAAGCATTTTGTACCTTTAATTGTTTTTTATACTTTAGAAACGCTCCCCCTCAACATGTGCATCAAGTATTCGAAATATTTTTAGCACATGGAGGCAAGAGGACTTGAAAATCTTAGATTAAGAATGAAAGATTCAATCTTTGATTAACTTTTTCTAAAATTATCATCATCACTTTCCCTATCAAATTTAGTATTTTAAATACTTTGTTGAAGATATTTTGGGAAAGTATGAGGTTTTCTTTTGATTGCTCCCCCTTGATGTGTGCATTGATAGTCAAGAAAAAAATTTAATACAGTTTAGAGCATACAAGGGGAATATGAAGCAAATTTCACGATCATAGTAGCTAATGAAACCATTTAAAATTACAATCATGGTACTTTATGAAAAGAATATTATGTTTTAGTACCTTGATAGATTTGTATAATTTCTTTTTTTTTAAATGCTCCCCCTCAATATGTGCTTCGATATACGAAAAGGTTTAGCACATATGGGGAGAGATGCCAATTTATTGAGACTTTAAGATCACATTTTATCAGATTACATATTTATATCACATTTTCTCCCCCGATCAAAAATTTCAAATCCTTTGAGATTTTGGATCTCAAGTGATTTAAATATGTAAAAACCTTGTTGGAGAAAAATGTGTCCGGTTTTATTTGATCTGAAATGAAACACGACAATGTTCCCTCTTAAGAACGAGAGGGAAGCTACAAGCCATAACCTATCACTACTATATGCATTATAGTTATTATTGTTCATCGTACAACCACCACATTACACATGAGAGTTAAACAAAATAGCTAATATGAGAAGATATCATCATTCTGTTCTCTGTAGTAGCTTGTAGTGTCCTTCACGAACTCTCCCTCCCATAAAACTTTCAAGGCTGCAGAATATCTTTCTTGTCTTAAGTCTTCGTCCGATAGCAGTAATAAAATCTTCACACCTTTTCACATCCTGTTCCGTCCAAAACCTCGTGTTGTTCCCCGGCCTCATCTCTTGCTTAAACTCCTTGACCCTCGAATCCAATTCTTCTTCAATCACCTTTAGCGTACCATCACTGAACTTGTAAAACTCACACAGTCTCATTAGCATTCTTGAACCATATTTATCGATAAAGACAACTGCTCTTGGAGTGACAATCACTGAGTAGTCGTGTTTGAATTCATGCCCTGTGGCTTCACATTGAGGTTTTGTGAGATTGACTTGAGTCTGGTAGCTTTCCATTCCAAGCTGAAAGTCACCTACTCTTTGTCGTATCACTAACCCCCTTATCCATAGATTGACTGCAGCAGCGAGAGACTTCTTTTCACGAATGGGCAGATGGTCAATATGGCCTTGAAGGTTCAATAGGTACAGATCTTCAAAGTCACTTTGGAATAAGTGCTTGAAATCGTTTTCTTCAATTACAATGTCTTTCAAGTCAGCTCTTCTGAGAACAATCTTCTTCAGATAATCATAACCATAAGTTAGGAAGATATCCACGCTGACCACACTTAGAATTCGCAGCTTGGATCGAACACCTCTGCGCTTCTTTTCTGCACCATGTCTTTCAATGTAAAATTTCTTCTTTTTAAACCACCAATGAGAGATTCCGTATGAAGCAGCAATATCATACTCGTATTCTTTGTCTGTCCAAAATTGGTCGGGTACCATCTGCTCAAGACCTGGATCTAAGTAAGTTGTCGCCTTCATCCTAGAAATAGATAAGGCAGGTCTTCTTTTTTTCGGTAAAAGGGATTTTTCACCCTGGTAAAATGCATTACACCAAAAACATTGAAGTATAAAGGATGAGGGTGACTCCCTCATCTCAGTCCCTTAAGAAACTTACATCGACCACTACATAAGAATGACATGCCATTCTTATAACTTACATATCATACCGATAACTAAACAAAATGAACAACCAAAAATGACCACAAGTACATAAGACAATACATTACTACTCAAGTAAAGATACTCGGGGCCTCCAAAATCAATTTGGCGTTCACGTAATGTGTTATTAGTAAAAACACCAAAAACACAACTTCCATAATGCATTGAGACTTTGACCAACCTCCAGCCCGATAATAAACTTGAAGCATCGACCCACGAACTAAGGGAAAACCAACAGCCTAAGCCTCAAAATACATCAACCAAGCCATGTACTACGATCAATCGCATCAAGATAGACAAAACAACGTTGAAAACCAGCAAATCAGATCGAGAAACAACGTACATGAACATAAACGAGAGCAAAACAAACCCTTACGTTCAAGCCACGACCCATCACGAACAATTGCACGTGAACCTGTGAGAAATTCCATCATCCATTCACATGATCCCACCCAACCCACAAACAAATCTGTATCACCCAAGAACATAGGTCAGATGGAAATAAGGAAACCATCATTGCTGCCACGCAAACTCCCTACAAAGAGCCAAGTAGATCAGATCATAACATTCATCATACTAAACTAGAACAAGAATCATTAGCGTCGCACGCAACCCTAACAATCCCATAAGGCAGGTCTTCTTCCTTGAGTATTAGCCCGTAGATAGTCCAGATCTTTATTGAAGAAGATTTCTGATTGAATGGTCTTCTGTCCGGGTTCACCACCAAGAGGAAGAGGGTTGTTGACGTTGAATCGGCTGATATTATCATCTACTTGATATGTCAACAACTTGTGACATTCTTCCATTTGGAATTGCAGATGAGCGGCATCAGAATGAATGACTTTAACAATTTCATAAGCTGGGCCTTCAAGATCCTTTGGGGTGAATGATGAGATTCCTTGCTTTTCACAATACCATTTAATGAAGCTTCCTATGTCACCAGTAGTGTGCAAGAGTGATTCATCTTAAGGGTCTTCATGGTTGGCTACAATGGTGGTTGCCTAGTTATTGTCAGGGACAGTCAAATCGGACTCCGGAATGGCCTACGATGGTTCAGTAGATTCAGTTTGTTCTTCGGGCCACCAGCTTTGAGTCATGTCTTTAGAAGGTGCAGTCCTGGATGATTTTATGCGTTTTCCTCCAATGTATGCATTCCACCAATCTTCATCATCTGATGGCTTGGGAATGTGTTTTGTAGTGGCATCATCATCCTCTGAATCTGATTCTTGAGCAGCAAATGACTCTTCATTCATTGCCTTCTCTTCTGGGATTTTGGTGAAAGTAGGTGTGAATCGGGAGTCAATCGTAGTCCATGCTGCAGATGTTTTCTGAGACCCTTGCCCTGCAGATGAACCAGATTGGTTTGAAGGTTTTGGTGGTGGTGTTGGTGGATTTGCCCTTTGAGTTCCAGCATTCCCAGAAGATCCACCTATCCCAGATGACCCAGCTCCACCAGTTAGAGGAGGAGGTGGTAGTGGTTTAGGAACTCCGGACATAGATTCAAGCATAACCACTCTCCTTTTCTTCTTTCCTTCCCTTTCACGAATATCCTCCAAGAACTGCAAATGATTATCATGATTGATAGAGTTCTGGAGAGCTTCATACAACTTCATGTGAACTTCGTCCTTATGCTCATTTGTTTCAAACATTCTGTCGAAGAGGACTGATCTCATATCCGAAGTAGGTAGATCCTTGAATCTTTTATGAAGTGGAGCTTTCATTGCCCATTCTACTGCGTCCTTTACTTCTGCTTCAATGGCATTGATTACTTCAGTATCGAAATTGAACCTCTCCAACTTGGATAGACAACGATCAAGGTGATTGACTGACTCGGGCAGATGGTGCCTTTTTGAAAGCTTCAATTCGCTTTAGTGCTTCATCAAGAAGTTGCTCCTCTGTCTTGCTAGGAGGTGTAGATGTTGGTGGTGTTACTGAGTCTTTAACACTGTCGACTGGTGGAGGGATGGTTGTTGTTGTATCAGAGGACACGGGTGGTGGAAGTGCGGTTGATAGAAGTGGAACAGTTGGTGGAAGTGAGGTTGCTGGAGCTGTTGTTGATGTAGAAACTATTGGTGCCGACATAGGAGGAACAGTTGATGTGTCCTGCTGGATGGTGACTGAGAACATGGATTGCACCTCTTCCTTTTCATCATTCTGTTTTTCTGACTCAGCATCTGAGGGCCTGTCCTTGAGGAATTGGTCACCATAGGTTATGTCTGCATCAAGGTTCTTCAGAGAAGATAGGGATTCTGTTGACACGTTTGCTTCTTCAAAACACACGTGTTCCTCAGATCTTGGCTTTAGAATCTCGGTCATGAGTTGACTCAATGAGTCGGAACAGTGGACTCGGTCATGAGTCGAGTCAACTCAGTTGGGTAAGTTTTTTATTATTGTCTTGGTCATGATAGGGTGCGTTTGAATTGGTAAATGTTGTCGGGTCGGGTTTGACCCGAATAATCTCTTGGTGTTGATTTGTCTTGGCTTATAAGTCGAATGAATGACATGGGTTAAATGAGTTGCGGATTCAATTATATAGGACTTGATAAATGGTATAAGCTGAATTGAGTTATGGGTTCAATTTCATTTCGACACAATAATAGTTTACATGTCGAAAATGGTTGATTAAAATGAATTAACGATTTCTAAAGTGGTGGTAATTAGTACATGTCGACGGGTAAACTCGTGATATATATATATATACACATATATATATATATATATATATATATATATATATATATATATATATATATATATATATATATATATATATATATATATATATATATATATATATATATATATATATATATATGCTTAATGACGTGATATGGTAACGAATCACTATACAACGATAACTAGAATAGAACTATCGGATAAATGATATAAAGCTTGAGTTAAAGAGGAGTAAATATTAGTAAAACAAAGTGATGAACATTGTGAACTAAGTAGGCAATTTATGAGTAATATCGAATATTATATATACGCTGTAACATTTAATGCGGTTTATAAAATTGAAGTAACATTTAATATACGGGTTATATTGATTATGAGTTAAACTTTTTTAAACGTTTTTAACTAATCGAATACCATATGCTAGACTCGACGTGAGTTTAATATATTCGATTCGCAACGAGTCTAAATATTTTATCGTCACGTATTAACTAATAACGAGATAATTAGATATATATTGTCAATAAATACGGTTTTGTTTAATTACAAAATTTAATTTACTACGATAATAACTCGTGTTTTATAAATACGAGTTAACTATTATAAACTATCTATTAAGGTTTTTTTGATAAGACAACCTATTAAAGTCGTAATGGTTTGGGAACGTTGAATAGACGAAACGCGTCATTTATAAATGGCTACATAGTATACTGTATATAAGGTATTTAACTATAAACGTGTATAATTACTAGTAACGAATGTGAAATTTTTATTAATTAGGCGATAAATGGAAACTTATCTTGATTATAAATGTGTACGTTTGGGATTATGGGAAAACTATCGAAGGTTAATCTATTTATATTTCATAAATAGTATTCAGCATTTCCTAGTCTTTGACTAGCTTAAGTATTGTCAGTAATTCTTGACTTTATCGATGTCTTTTCCTTTTTAGCGTGCGTTCTAGTTAATATGTCTCGACTATGTCGACGTCTTCTCTTCTTTCGCGTGAGTTGTGTGTCATGTCTATGTTTCTTACCACCACTCAAAACGTTAAAACTAAAATTTTGAGATATTAATTATAAACTTTTGAGATACTAATAATGGACTTTTGAAAGTAACGACATGAATGATCCACGAAAACTACGACACATTACTTTCTATCGATTTATTTATCGTATGAGCTGTATTTTAAGATAATCGTATACGCATTAGGTTGCGTCACTTCTATTATTTCGTACTCGTTGTACACTCATCTTGATGTCGTGGAGATTAGCTTTATATGTCAGTCATGTCAATAGTGAATAGTGCATTACTGTGGCTAAGGTAAGTTTCATAGCCCCTCTTTTTAAAGGTTTTCCTAACTATTTTTGGGGAGAATACATGTTGCTTTTAACTAACCATAATTGGATATGTGAAAATTATTTGAGAATGACTATTGTTTGGTATATTTGATTTTGTTACATATTAGTTTTCACAAACACATAATCAAACACAAGTTATAGGGCGTATAGCATAGATTTTAGAGAGAGAAAGTGAGATGTTCTAGAGAGATGAAATCCAAATGAAAGGTTAGATTACTAAATGAACATCCAACCCTTTCCCTTGCGGGGTGTGGGCTATTTATACAAATGACTACGCCCTCCTTCGGGCTGTGGATCAGGCATACAGTGGGTAAAGACCCATCCTTCTTCCACGGTGTTACTTATACTACTAGTAATCTAACTAATATACTGTTACGTCTACGAGCTGTAATATGCTAAACAGATGTTGGGGTGACCGACACTTCTACATGGATTTTCTAAATCCTAACAATCTCCCTCCAAGGGAGGTCACCCCAATAATTACATTGAAAGTCCTAGCATTTAATCTATAATCTTTAATGCTCGAGCTCGTAGACTTTGTAGCTTCACAAACTTTAACATCGTATTATATTAGTGATTCTTTGACTTTGAGTGATTCTTTGATAAGTGATCAGGAGCTTTCATTGAGATCATCTGCAACACATAATCTCCAGATCATTCGATGTAGGATTGGCAACAAGTGAAGTTGTAGCAGAAGCATGGAGTGAAAATATCAGAGTCGTTGATAAAGACATGCACTTTTCATGATTTCTTTAGAAGTAAACTTGTTGTGTGAGCATGCGGCTATGGATTGACGCCTCAATTATGATCAACTGCAACCGTCGGGTGTTGTAACACCCCCAAAATGGCTCAGCGGAAGCATACAAGTATTTGGGGTGATACCACAACATAAGCATAGAACGACGGATTTTTATAAATAACTTTTATTCATTTCTTAAAAACAATGTTTACATTTTGATTTGATGCGGAAAATGGCCCATTATAAAAAGGTGGTCCCAATACATAAATAAGAGTCGTCTATGACCATGCCATGCCTTTGCCTTGCGCCTCCAAAGATAAGTTATCACCTTGAAACCTGAAGATACATGCTAAAAGGGTTCAGCTTACGCTGGTGAGTTCATAGGTTTATTTAAAAGGGATTTCAGCATTAATCGTTTCAAAATTTGGTTTTTTTATGATCATTACGTCTTGCATAATGTCATAAAGTTTATGATTTCAATTCATAAAAGGTTTTCATTAGTGGACCATGAAAAGGGTATATGTACACTATAATGAATATAATGCCATATATTTTTAAGTCTATTACGCTAGCACTAAGTTCATGCAACCGAAGCTACGACAGTTCATGTATGCACAAGGAAGTCATACAAATAAGGAGCCCATGGCGAGTGTTTATCCCAATACACTCGGTCCCAACATGCTATATGTTCGCCTTGACCCATGCGGGGCCAACCGAACAGGGGAGTCACCCCCAATAGATCTATTTATAACATTCGCTCTTCCCAGCAGGAATTGACGGTTCATGAAGAGGGCAATTTGGGATCTAAGGTCTTAGGCTAAGCTGCGTAATATTCTAGGTAAAAAGGTTTTGGTGTGGTCCTTAAAGCATCTAGGTATGATGAAAACTTTAAACATGTAAAAGCATAGTATGCATGGAATGCACAGTTTGAGTAATTAAATGATTTAAGTAAAATGAGCATGCATCTTCCCCCAAAATAGTTATAAAACAAGTAAAAGTAGGGGCTATGAAACTCACCTTTGCAATGTGCAATAGGAAGTCTAAAGGAAATTAAATCAAGGAGTGATAGTGCACGGCTCCGACACGCAACCTAATTAAGTACGGCATATTTAGTCTTCATGTTTAAGACTCAATAAAGTTTAACTAACTATATAGATTTTAAATGTTTTTGTTGTTGTTGTTGTTGTTGTTGTTGTGGCATCATTTATCTTAGAACAATTTACAAGGAAGTGGGTGGATTTCGGCTTACGAAGGATGACATGGAAGAAATCTCAAGGAAGGAATTTCGGCTTTGTTTTAATGACGACCAATCGATAACACGTGGGAGGGTACTCGCAGAAAAGATATCAAGGATGAACGAGGCTTCGGTTTGATGATAACCGAATGACGATGTACGAAAGTATTTACAGATGGCTTTAGACATTAATGGATTACGTAATTATTATTTTAAAGGTACATACTTTACGTAACGCATTTAGTACAAATATCTCTACGTATCACATTTATTGGATAATATAATAGTATTTCAGAAATTTACGTAATGGCCTTACTTAATACCTTTGTGTTCAGAAAAATTTGATGTGCAAGTTATGAATAGATCTCCTCATTGATGGTTATTATATAAAAATATAATAAGTTATATTGAATATAACAAGTTAATTATATTTTAACGAAAGTTGAGCATGACTCAAATAAACTGATAAGTTTATATATATATTTTGGCAAAAATCGGGTATGACTTGACTAGATGTCAAAGTTTTATATAGAAAAGGTAACTCATTTCAGTTTGTTCAATTTAGTTTTATAATCGTAGGAAGGTTTATTAAATTTAAATGATCAACTCATGAAATGTAAATTAACGATGTCGAAAGCTATGTTAAATTTTATATATATTAGTTCGATTTAAACCTACAGTAAAAATATCAAGCTCTACCAATATATCTCAAAAAGTTGTATATGTCCCCAACTAATGAATATATCACAATATAAGTTTTTCAGTAATATATTTTGTTTATAATTAGTTTATTGAAAAAAAGAGTAGGTACAACCCGTGGGTAATCCTTCTATTTAATCAATTCAAAATTTTATAGTTGATGTCAATTGAGTTTTATATCCGGTTCTCATCAAGTGTATATATATATATATATATATATATATATATATTTTCAAGTTTATATATAGTTTACGAGTTGAGATAAATACTAGTTTTAATAAATCTCATTTTAAATTGTTAACTCGTGTTATTTATATTGACGTGAGTATGTCGATTAGCTTATAGAAAGGTCGCGTTGAGTTTGAATGCGGCGAGTCGAGGTAGAACAGAAATGAACATTTGCTTGAGACAATGAAACACACTTGTTACTGCTGTTGCAAACAAATGCCCTGGTGGGCTCGACGTGGACCTAATGGACCCTCATGTCAACTGGGCTTCGGCCCATCTCATTAACAGGCTGGTTGGGACTTAGTGTAGGAACAAACCGAATGCACCTAATTGGGTAAACAGAAAGGAGGAGAAAGACTTGGTATTTGCATTTTGACATTCAAAAAAATATGAGAGTACATAATTTATGATGCTAGTGCATTACATTGGACATAGAATGGCGACAATGTACAAGGACTTTGGTTTCTCGAGATTCATGATACCAAGGTCTTTTACTCAACCTTGAGTTGATGACCTTCGCATCAAAGGGCAAGGGGGGTTCGAATGTAAGTCACACACTCGTGGGTCGAAGACTTACGCTAAGAGCTATGGGACTACATCAAGTATTACAAGTTAACTAAGATGTCACGAGTCATTTGCGATACTCTCACATGGCGTGCGTTAGTCTTAGGCAAAAATAACAAACACCCTTTGGGTATGCTTCCCTTGTCTTGAAGTGAATTAGACACTCCTTCGGGAGTTCTCTTGCATCCGAATACACGACAATATATACCGAATACGCTTCCGTGGTCATGACAACTGGACATGAAGCTCAAATCGAGCCTTGTCTCGTGTCACTCGGGTACAACCCGAGGTGACCACTCGACTTTAAACTCTCGGTGGGTCCTGGTTTGAGCCGAGGCATAAACAACTCAAACCATCACCCTTAAGCTGATAGGCGAAAGCTAAATTTTGTTGAATATTGAAAAAGGGCTAAGGAGACATTTTAATTAAGCCGAAACTAATGACAAGCTGATAAGCATATTTTCGAATTACTCCGAGATGACAATAGCCATTAAGCCGAAACTATGACACCAAAACATTACTCTTTATGTCTCTTTCTTTTTGGTTCACGACGGCCACACAACAACAACAAAACAACAATTTACTACCAATATTGCAAATCTCTTTTCGTCATCCAATAATTTATAGGAGTCGACACAAATGAATGAAATTTCGAATTAATATTTTATGTTATTACAACTTAATGGATAACAAAAGCAATAATAACAATAAATTCGTTCTTACAAGAGAATTATGGAAGTCGAGTAGGGGTATGACCAATGTGGACTCTTTGGTTGGGAGCAATTGTCCTTGAATTTGAGCAATTGAAACACAGTATAACTCCCCAACCTCCAATTAGCAAAACCCCCTTATCAATTTGGAAAAGCCCTTTGATTTGACGGAACCCTAGTTCTTAGAACCCTAATTTCTGTGATGATGAGAACGATGTGTGAAGAAACTGCGATTACTCTTCTTTATTTGTATAGGAGTATGTGGAAGGCTTGAAATCTTCTTTCTTGACCTAGTTGTAGGAAAGCACCTTTTCTTGGCTCATGTTCTTGTCCACAGCCACCCTTCAAAACCTCATATGATGTCTAGGTTGGTAGGGTTTATTTGAGGATAGTGATAGAGGTAGAAATGGGATTGACTTTCAAAAAGGAGAAGAATCACCTATATTGGTGTTTGTCTATGTTCTGCATTTGTCGACAAGAGTGGGAGGGAGAAGAGTCAGATAAACGTGGGAGAGAGGGTGTTATCTCTTTTGTTTTATTAGACGGAATGATAATCGGTACTTCGTGTTTTGTCGAATCTTCGAGTAAACGTACCTTCCCGGTACCCGAAAGATATAGAAATTATATTTTTGAAAACGATTTTATAAACGTAATAATATGACATTCTTATTACGTTGAAATTTGATTATAATTGTTTGCCGTTATTTAATTGGTGTCGAATGCGTATGTGCGTGACTTTCTAAACTCGAGATAACTTCTCGTTTTCTTTCGTAAATTATTAGTGATTGATAAAAAGTGTATTTTTCCCTTATCTCAGTATTTATTTCTAGTTTTGTATGCTACTGCGCTGCAGTATGCGGAATAACTAATGGATTAAGCTTATGTACGCTTTAATTTTAACTTGGACATTAATAAATTTCACATTTATTATGCAGATACCTAGTAGACAGGTATTGTGTGTGCGGTGTCTTATTTCTAAGGAAACGAGATGACCTCTCGGTTTTTAATATTAAATATTGGCATTTTTCCAGAAATTAATTGATTTGAATTTTCTAACGTAATAAATATTATTATAATAATCCGGAAATTTACGGGTTGTTATAGGTGTTCCTGCAGACAACCGTCGGGTTCCCCGTTCATCAGTACAAGTACTGCCTGTGATCAGGTATAATTTCGAAAAATCTCCTTGACAGGGTTTCGCAGCTGCTCTAACCTTTCTCAAACCGGAACATCTTAAAGAAGACAACACGGAGTGAGTGAACCAGCAAATTGAGATTTACTGATTGAATAAAACTGATTTGAAAACAATCGTGTATTGAAAGTATTTTCCGCAATACAACGAAGGTTTTATAAGGAAAATCAATTTTCAATCATAAATACCTTTTGACTTTGAATATGTGATACACAGTCGATGTGCTATACAAAATAGTTATTGAGCACAACTACTGGTTTTCCAAAGGTATCCGTCTGTCCATATCCTGAACCAGGATTGATTCATGAGTGAATCGCCCCATCGTTTCTGTCCAGTTGTCACATGGTTGATCTATTGGATAGATCTTACATGCCACCCACCAAGAGCTTGTTTGATGTTGGCTCTAAAAGGCTTTCCATCTTCATTGTCAATATGATTGCATATCACTCAGATGTTCTGGCAATACCACAAGGATAATGCGTAGGACTCTTAAAATATATATTCTCACTTTCCACATTGTGTGAAACAGTGAGTCTTCATTAAATGTGTCCTAATGAGATTTATTGATGATCTCTTGGCTCTAGACTTAATAGTGCATATTTGGTTTCCTATGCCGGAGACTAGGGAGAGGGTCTCCTTCTTCAATATCAACAATCTCTAAGAGAAGGTTGATAGATTATGTGTGTTCCCCGTGAGAATGAAACATGCCCTTTTAAGAGGAACTTGAGTAGCTTGGGAAGTTATAGTGCAGTGCGTCACTAGTTCATGACGTCTTGTCTTCAATACTAGTGTTACCATAGTAACCACCAGTAGCATATGTATTGAACCCGCTTTATGCCCTAAGGTTGAATTAATGGAGGGCTATTTATTTTCACCATTTTTCTCATTCATTTCTTTTTCATTCTTCAACCCCTTCAGTGCTTACCGAGATTTCATTACTAGAACCTTATTGGGTTTATTCCAGTTCTAGCTCTATCTCAGTCCACACTCTTCCCATTTCTCACTTTTCTCCTTTTTTCGTCACACCTAAGGACTTCTACACTAACTAGTAGATTATCCCTGGGTAGATCCCTCCGGCTCTGGCGGGATCGTGGGAACGAATACCTAACCTAACCATCCTTATAACACCATACATAAAGTAAATTGGTCGGTCTTTTGGTATTGTTCTTCAGCCTTTGAAACCAATTGAAAACCATTTGAAAATCAATCAAGGTACTTGAGATACAAGATCAAAGCATTTTGTACCTTTAATTGTTTTTGATACTTTAGAAACGCTCCCCCTCAACATGTGCATCAAGTATTCGAAATATTTTTAGCACATGGAGGCAAGAGGACTTGAAAATCTTAGATTAAGAATGAAAGATTCAATCTTTGATTAACTTTTTCTAAAATTATCATCATTACTTTCCCGATCAAATTTAGTATTTTAAATACTTTGTTGAAGATATTTTGGGAAAGTATGAGGTTTTCTTTTGATTGCTCCCCCTTGAAGTGTGCATTGATAGTCAAGAAAAAAATGTAATACAGTTTAGAGCATACAAGGGGAATATGAAGCAAATTTCACGATCATAGTAGCCAATGAAACCATTTAAAATTACAATCAAGGTACTTTATGAAAAGAATGTTATGTTTTAGTACCTTGATAGATTTGTATAATTTCTTTTTTTTTGAAATGCTCCCCCTCAATATGTGCTTCGATATACGAAAAGGTTTAGCACATATGGGGAGAGATGCCAATTTATTGAGACTTTAAGATCACATTTTATCAGATTACATATTTATATCACATTTTCTCCCCCGATCAAAAATTTCAAATCTTTTGAGATTTTGGATCTCAAGTGATTTAAATATGTAAAAACCTTGTTGGAGAAAAATGTGTCCGGTTTTATTTGATCTGAAATGAAACACTACAATGTTCCCTCTTAAGAACGAGAGGGAAGCTACAAGCCATAACCTATCACTACTATATGCATTATAGTTATTATTGTTCATAGTACAACCACCACATTACATATGAGAGTTAAACAAAATAGCTAATATGAGAAGATATCATCATTCTGTTCTCTGTGGTAGCTTGTAGTGTCCTTCACGAACTCTCCCTCCCATAAAACTTTCAAGGCTAAGCCTGCCTATACTTTTAATACGTGCAGGGGTATATTCGTCAATTTAAAACGATTCTCTCTAGGCGATTTTTTACAAACCCTAAACTCCTTAATCGTTTTTTCAATTTCTGCCTCAACTCTTGTGATTCTTTGCATCGATTTACCTTTGTTACTAATTAACTTCATTGTTATTTAGTCCTTGGCTGAATTCGTGCTAAGTTTTACTTGGTTTGTTTCAGTTTTGAACAATCATTTTTTTAGGGTTTGTAAAAAACGATTTTGGTTTTAAGTTGCGTTGGTGATTTGATCATCCTTCCCTGGTTTTAATCTTCTTGCTGGTCCTATTCTTATCATTATAACATTGATCGATCATGGGAGCAGGTTAGGATATGGTGCGTATTATCAAAACCCTAACTTTTTAGTTAGGGTTTCGTTCTTGTAACTGTTCGATTGCTGTTTGCTTATTGTTCCGTATTGGAGTTTGATTGGATTGTTTGTGGGTATCTAGAGAGATGGAGAAAGGTTTTCTTGACAAAGATGGTTTTTCGGTGAAGGCTTCAAAAACAGACACCAACTTGGTTGATCAAGTTGGTGTGAACACGGCACGAATCCGTATCCTAGGGTTGATATTCAGGCGTTGGAAGCTAGGTTTCAACGTCTCAAAGGTGAACGTGGTATTGAGGGTGACACTGCTGCTCCGGAGTTGCGTAAAGCTGCTAAGGTTGTTCTAATCCCTAGTACGCATGATGTTTATTCAGATTCTGTTTGGGGAAATACTAATCTGGAAAACACAAGTTATAGTGCTACGTTTGTGGGTGGATTGGATTCGAGCACTAAAGTCTCTTTGACTAATGCTACTAATGCGGTGAATTCTGGTCCTAACGTGGTGAATGCTTCTATTGCGGTGAATTCTGGTCCTAACGTGGTGAATGCTTCTACTTCAGGTCCTAATGTGATTGGTAGTGAAAATAACAAAGTGAGGTCCTTTGCTAATGTTTTAAACCCGGAACGTGTCTCTAGGAAAGTTAATTTTCGTGCCTTGGTGAATGAGATGTGCATTGAAAATCATGATACGGTGCTTCCAAAGGCTGCTATGGAGGGTGTATTCAACCGTTATGAAAATACACTTGTTGGCTTCTTTGTTGGCAAGAATGTTGCTTTTCCTTTGGTTAAGAACTACGTCACCAACACGTGGGGGAAGTTTGGTTTTAAGAAACTTATGAAGAATGACGATGGTGTTTTCCTCTTTAAATTCGATTCTAAAGAGGGTGTTGAGAATGTTCTTCAACGGGGCCCTTGGATTATTCGCAATTCTCCTCTCATTCTCACTAAATGGACTCCTGATGTGCTATTGTCTAAAAGTGAGGTAACTAGAGTTCCCGTTAAGATTAAATTGCATAATGTTCCATTACTTGCATATTCGGAAGATGGGTTGAGCTTAATTGCTACTCAAGTGGGTAAGCTGATTATGCTAGATGCTTTACTAGTTCCATGTGTGTTGATTCATGGGGTCGCATTAGTTTTGCACGTGCTCTTGTGGAATTATCATCTGAATTTGAGCTTAAACATGTGGTGACTATGGCGATCCCTAATAAGGATGATAGTGGTTTTACTACGGCAAGTATTAAGGTGGAATATGAATGGAAGCCGCTACACACTGTATGGAATGTAAAGTGTTTGGACATGTTACTGCTTGTTGTCCTAAGTGTTTAAAGGAGCAAAATGATGTCCCTCCCACCTCTAATGTGGAGGAACCTGATGATGGTTTTAAGGTGGTGCAGAATCGGAAAGCCAAACCTAAAGGTACGAAGATGACTGGTGGTATTAATATGGGTAAGGGTCCTAGATTTGCACCTAGGAAGCAGGTATATGTTGCAAAGACGAAGACACCGGTAGCTGCTAGTGTTAATGCTAAAGGTACACTAGTTACTACATCTAACTCTTTAGGGACTCTTGAGGTGGAAGATGACACGGGCATCCCAAGTACTGTGATTGATTCTACTACTGATGCGGCAAAGACTGGGGAGTCTTCTGGTACTACTAAGGAAGTAGGTATTGATGGTTCTCTGGGGAAGGACTCTCGTATTGATATTGGTGCGGCTTCTAAGCCTCCGAAGACTGTGACTTCTTCTGCTACCAAGGTAAGTAATCCGTTTTCTAAAGTCGGGAATGTGACATGTTCTGACAGTGAAGAGGATGAGGTTTTGGAGCCAGATAACCCTATGGTGTCATTTTTAGCTTCTGGGGGTGGTGGGGGTTTTGATCTTGAAGATTTTGATGATTATGCTGAGCAAGTCTACGATCTACCGAGACACTTGGAGGATATGTGTGACATGTATGATGTTAGTCTCTTAGGTCGTGGTAGGAAGTAAATTTGGTTGTTTGGTAGTTCATAAGATTGGCATGTCTTTCTTATGTAATTTGTTTGGTTAGTGCACTTTTAGTGTGTGTATGTTGCCCATGTAACGGGCCGAGGTGAGAGATTCACTCTCATCCGTTGTACTTAAACTTTTTTGGTTAATATATTTTACCAGGGTGCAGGATTACTCCCCTTTACCCAAAAAAAACTTTCAAGGCTGCAGAATATCTTTCTTGTCTTAAGTCTTCGTCCGATAGCAGTAATAAAATCTTCACACCTTTTCACATCCTGTTCCGTCCAAAACCTCGTGTTGTTCCCCGGCCTCATCTCTAGCCTCGAATCCAATTCTTCTTCAATCACCTTTAGCGTACCATCACTGAACTTGTAAAGCTCACATAGTCTCATTAGCATTCTTGAACCATATTTATCTGTAAAGACAACTGCTCTTAAAAAAACCCTAAAAATCTCTCTCACTAGGGGCGATCGCCGGCCACCACTCTTCTTCCTTTTCCGGCCAAAACAACCTCTAAAATCGTCTTAAAAATTTTATGTTGTGAATTCATAGGAGTGGTGTGCTTTGGTAATCGTCCCTAGATCTTTATCCCTTATAGTTACCCTAATTTATTGTTCTTACTGTTACGATTCATTGGGTTAGGGTTTCTTCTTTTTGTTATCGTTTAACGATCTGTTTTAAGGTTTATCTTTTTTAACCGTTATTCGATTGTAATTGGGGGATCATGACTATCCCTAACCGCCTTCTATTCTCCATATGAGGATCGATTGTTAGGTTTAGGGCTGCTTTCAAGAACGAATTCCTTTTTTTAGGGTTTTGTATTATTTGTTGTGATTGGTAATTTATGCATGTTGGACTGGTTTGTCCATTCGTTACTGTAAGTCGATCTACTGATCGTTTTTTCTGGTCTGTGGTGTATCCATGTATGTGGGTTGAGAGAGGGACGGTGATGATGCGGGTAGGGTATTGTTTTGGTATCATACCCTTTTTCATGGTGTTCCAGCAATGGTTTGATGTGGAATCTGTTTATTCTTTGGCCTGCTGGGAGATCGTTTGGACCATGCTATTGTATAATATACAATACTTGAATCTGCTGCATTGGCATTGTCATAGTATGATTATCATAGCAGGTCGATGTGGTTTTCAGGATGCAAGTTAAGGTTTTTTAACCTTATGGTTTGTTTATTTCACTATATCTTGCTGCTATTGGTTTGTTGCTGGTAATAGCATGGATATAGTGTTTTGATGATTGGAAGTTAGGGTTGTGTGTCACAATTCGCAATTTCCGGTCATTTCTCATATTTCACATTCAGCATTTCATAACGATTCGTACATGGTTTTGCATTTTTCATTAAACGTTATTTTCTTATTAAATAAACATTATCGCGCAAACATTATTTTTGAACATTTAATCCGATACTTCCAAAATGATCCCGATACATTTTTATACTTACATTTAGTTATAAAACTATATTTTGAGTTACCTCGTTGTTTGAAAATTCATTTTGTATGTAAATCGTTAAATTTATAATATTACGACGCTTTTCTTAAAAACTACACGATTATTATTATTTCACTCAAGTTTTGCAAGAAATGTATTTTTATAATTTTTATGATCTAAATATATTTTATCTTGAACCGTGAAAATTTATTTTTATCTAACGCTACCTTAAATATTCAAATGTGTATACAACTTACTAATATTACTTAACAATGTTACAAGTTACTACTTCCATTCAAGTAACTTTCATTACTTTACTTTTACATTTTACTTACATCATAAGATAAAAGAAAAGATATGCATTATTACATTCAAGATTCACCTAAAAGATTTACTAGATATTTTCTTACATATATATTTTTACACTCAACATATCACACACACAAACAATAATTCAAAGTGTGTTAGATCAAAGTTCTTCTCCCTTCTTCTTCCTCTCAAATATCCGGCCACCATAAGGAGATCATGGAGTGATCATCAAAAATTTTCTAATCAAGTTCTACACAACCTAGATACACTCTTGTTTTAGGGTTTTGAAATAAAAACCTAGGGTGTTTAAGCTTAATCCTTGATCATAAACCTCATCAAGCAACTTGTAAGCATGAAACTTTACCTTTTACCTTTTCATATATATTTTTTTTAAACATACATTTTCTTGAAGTCCTCATGGTCATATTTGATTTGTTGTGATTTTATTGTTATCATCAAGATTATCACCCATATGTGCTATATAAATATTTATAACAATCTTGTGCTAGTTAAAAGTTTATAAAAATGAGAAGTTTGAAAAATTGATCATCAAAGTCTAGTTGTGGTTTTTGGAGGAAATGGTTACATAAATTTTATAGATGTTTATTTAAGTTTGTATATATATTTTTAGCCTCACAATGAATATTTATTTTGGTTATGATCAAATGAAGTGTTTTACTAGTAGGATTGGTGATGAGTAGATTAAGGGATTTTTGTGGTGAAGTTGTGGTTAAACAAGTATAAAAATGGTAAAGTTTAAAATGAGCTGAAGCCTTGTCGAAATTTATAAATTTTCAGAAAAGTTAGTCATTTTTATAAGTTTTCTTAAAGATTTAGAAAATAGATTTTTAGTTATGAACGTGGCCTTTTGAACGGACTAAAACGGAGTTATAACGAAAAAGATACGTGGTTTTAAAGTTACGATTTAAAAACTACCATTTTCCGGAAAGTGTACATGCAGTCCCGATTTTCAACTGACCAAACAGTGTCCTTAAACTTTCTGTGAAATCTCCAAAGTTTAAAAATATATTAGTACACATAATTACCTTCGCGTGGATATAAAGAACTTGAAAACGGACTTAAAACGAGTGAGTTATGGTTAACCGAACTTTGAGTCGAAAACGTGCTGAAAACACTATTCACAGCATTAGTATGCTGTCAGGATTTTTAATCAAGGTTTTGAGGGCCTAAACGGACGCTTCGGGAAACGGACCTTAACAACGAGTTAGTTTTCCTATGTATATATTACTTCAAGTCTAACGTAAACCGATTTTTCAATTACTAAAACAATTACATAGTTTTAACTACATTTTCACCATTAACTCAAAAGTGATTATTTTTGACAAGAAACCGTCACACATTCAAGTAACAATATTTTTATATAACTAGTTTTCAAGTAGCATATTGGGTGATACGTTTTCAAAATCACGCATTCACGACAACATATCATAACTCAAGTCATAACATTCATTTTAGGTCGCGGATAGTTTCGGGCCTCACTTTCGTGCATTTCATTTTGTTAGCATATCAATCACACCAGGTGAGTTCGTAGCCCCTACTTTTACTTGCTTTCATGACTGTTTTGGGGGAGATACATGCTCAAACTATTTTCATTTACTTTCACAAATATTCTAAACTTTGACATACTACTGTGAGTTCATACCCCGCTTTTACTCGTTTAAATTCTTACAAACTATTTGGGGCGAGATGTATGCTTATTTATACAAATATTTAAACTCTTTTGCCAAACAACTTTACTCATACTTTAGACTTGATTGCGTTTTATACTTGATTGGGTTATACTTGTTTTACTCTTGCGAATACTCAAACCATTTATACAATTGTGTTACACTATACTTCTTATACACTTTGGACATTATGTGTGGTTTATTGCGATATATGCCTTAATGTGCTAAACTAGTTTTCAATTATGCATCAACATACAAACATTAGCAACAAGTTAACCCTGTGGGAGCTGGGCAGAGAGGTATTGATAGTACTATCGGCTGACGCCCCCACCCTTGTGTCCTTGATGACGCTTCGGGTGAATATAATCTGTTACTCAATGCAACACAACAAACAAGTTAGACTCGTCAAGAGGTTCAGTTGGCTACATACAAGAATTAGTGGCTCCAAATTAAGTTGTTGGAAGGCTATTAATTTACAAACATCCCAACACGAGTGTTGGAAGACCCTTGTGGTGACACATATACTTTTACTACTATGATATATATACATACATGATTGACATACTATTTTTAGCAGTGGGTTGTAAACACACAGGTTGCAAGTTTTGTATGGGCGGGACTTGGAACTGAGTGGATTTACGATGCCTTTGCTTTGCAATTATTCTATATAACCAAAAACTTTGCCTTTGTTGCATTAGCGCTCTTTAAAAGCTTTACTTGTTAACCAAACTCTATGAACTCACCAACCTTTGTGTTGACACTTTTTAGCATGTTTTATCTCAGGTATCTAAGGCATTCACTTCATGGCATGCATTTGGACATCTCATAGAGTCGTGGTGACGACGCGTCTCACTTGGGTTTTATAAACTTTAAAACATCGTTTGGCTTGTAACAAACTTATTTCATGACAAGTTGATTTTCATTTTAGACCATTACTTTGTAAACTCTGATTGTTTTAATAAATTAAACGATGTATTTTCTAAACGACACTTTAGGTCGTTCGATATAACTGTAACTTTGATGCTATGACAGTCCTCCCTCAAGGTATTCAATTCCACAAAACACGTAATTTGGGGTGTGTGACAGATTGGTATCGAGCGCTTGGTTATAGAGAACTAGATTGCATCATTGACCCTAGACTATAACCACATCATCATAGCATCTCATCATATCATTATAAGTGCATATTCTTTATACATGCGAACTTATGACTCAACACCAAACATCATATGAGTCGATTAGTCCAAGCATTGCATAGTTACTCCTAAATTATACATAGCCCGATCACCTATGTCTAATTCAGGAAGAATCATGCAATGAAGGGAGTAGTAGTCTCATATGAGTAAGCAATCTCCGAATCGAGCCAAATTTTCAAAAGATTTTCTTCAAACCACTTGTTTCCAGTTTGATCCGCGCGAAGCTTTTTGTTTGATGAGTTGCTAAGATCGAGCTAGAAACAAGTTGTTACCTAAACCGATTTAGCCTAATCGTATGACAGTTCTTGTTTGATGAGTTGTGGGATTAAGCAAAATCGGTTACCTAAAAGTCTTTTGGAAATTTTGCTCGAGAATGAAAGCCTTGCCTCATCGAGCCTAGTCATAAGGGAGCATGTCTTTAGAATGGGATATAGTCACGACATATGCATGAGCATTGGCATAATCATTTAAATCATACATGAGCATAAACTTTTAGAACCCTTGTCGCGTTTTGGGCCATAGTATCATTAATCGAATCACGGGGACGTGATTCCTTTGACATGGGAAGAATGTCACAATTCGCAATTTCCGGTCATTTCTCATATTTCACATTCAGCATTTCATAACGATTCGTACATGGTTTTGCATTTTTCATTAAACGTTATTTTCTTATTAAATAAACATTATCGCGTAAACATTATTTTTGAACATTTGATCCGATACTTCCAAAATGATCCCGATACATTTTTATACTTACATTTAGTTATAAAACTATATTTTGAGTTACCTCGTGTTTTAAAATTCATTTTTTGTATGTAAATCGTTAAATTTATAATATTACGACGCTTTTCTTAAAAACTACACGATTATTATTATTTCACTCAAGTTTTGCAAGAAATGTATTTTTATAATTTTTATGATCTAAATATATTTTATCTTGAACCGTGAAAATTTATTTTATCTAACGCTACCTTAAATATTCAAATGTGTATACAACTTACTAATATTACTTAACAATGTTACAAGTTACTACTTCCATTCAAGTAACTTTCATTACTTTACTTTTACATTTTACTTACATCATAAGATAAAAGAAAAGATATGCATTATTACATTCAAGATTCACCTAAAAGATTTACTAGATATTTTCTTACATATATATTTTTACACTCAACATATCACACACACAAACAATAATTCAAAGTGTGTTAGATCAAAGTTCTTCTCCCTTCTTCTTCCTCTCAAATATCCGGCCACCATAAGGAGATCATGGAGTGATCATCAAAAATTTTCTAATCAAGTTCTACACAACCTAGATACACTCTTGTTTTAGGTTTTGAAATAAAAACCTAGGGTGTTTAAGCTTAATCCTTGATCATAAACCTCATCAAGCAACTTGTAAGCATGAAACTTTACCTTTTACCTTTTCATATATATTTTTCATACATTTTCTTGAAGTCCTCATGGTCATATTTGATTTGTTGTGATTTTATTTGTTATCATCCAAGATTATCACCCATATGTGCTATATAAATATTTATAACAATCTTGTGCTAGTTAAAAGTTTATAAAAATGAGAAGTTTGAAAAATTGATCATCAAAGTCTAGTTGTGGTTTTTGGAGGAAATGGTTACATAAATTTTATAGATGTTTATTTAAGTTTGTATATATATTTTTAGCCTCACAATGAATATTTATTTTGGTTATGATCAAATGAAGTGTTTTACTAGTAGGATTGGTGATGAGTAGATTAAGGGATTTTTGTGGTGAAGTTGTGGTTAAACAAGTATAAAAATGGTAAAGTTTAAAATGGAGTGAAGTTGTCGAAATTTATAATTTTTCAGAAAAGTTAGTCATTTTTATAAGTTTTCTTAAAGATTTAGAAAATAGATTTTTAGTTATGAACGTGGCCTTTTGAACGGACTAAAACGGAGTTATAACGAAAAGATACGTGGTTTTAAAGTTACGATTTAAAACTACCATTTTTTCCGGAAAGTGTACATGCAGTCCCGATTTTCAACTGACCAAACAGTGTCCTTAAACTTTCTGTGAAATCTCCAAAGTTTAAAAATATATTAGTACACATAATTACCTTCGCGTGGATATAAAGAACTTGAAAACGGACTTAAAACGAGTGAGTTATGGTTAACCGAACTTTGAGTCGAAAACGTACTGAAAACACTATTCACAGCATTAGTATGCTGTCAGGATTTTTAATCAAGGTTTTGAGGGCCTAAACGGACGTTTCGGGGGAAACGGACCTTAAAAACGAGTTAGTTTTCCTATGTATATATTACTTCAAGTCTAACGTAAACCGATTTTTCAATTACTAAAACAATTACATAGTTTTAACTACATTTTCACCATTAACTCAAAAGTGATTATTTTTGACAAGAAACCGTCACACATTCAAGTAACAATATTTTTATATAACTAGTTTTCAAGTAGCATATTGGGTGATACGTTTTCAAAATCACGCATTCACGACAACATATCATAACTCAAGTCATAACATTCATTTTAGGTCGTATGGATAGTTTCGGCCTCACTTTCGTGCATTTCATTTTGTTAGCATATCAATCACACGGTGAGTTCAGTAGCCCCTACTTTTACTTGCTTTCATGACTGTTTTGGGAGAGATACATGCTCAAACTATTTTCATTTACTTTCACAAATATTCTAAACTTTGACATACTACTGTGAGTTCATACCCGCTTTTACTCGTTTAAATTCTTACAAACTATTTGGGGCTTAGATGTATGCTTATTTATACAAATATTTAAACTCTTTTGCCAAACAACTTTACTCATACTTTAGACTTGATTGCGTTTTATACTTGATTGGGTTATACTTGTTTTACTCTTGCGAATACTCAAACCATTTATACAATTGTGTTACACTATACTTCTTATACACTTTGGACATTATGTGTGGTTTATTGCGATATATGCCTTAATGTGCTAAACTAGTTTTCAATTATGCATCAACATACAAACATTAGCAACGGTTAACCCTGCGGAGCCGCAGAGAGGTATTGATAGTACTATCGGTGACGCCCCACCCTTGTGTCCTTGATGACGCGACCGGGTGAATATAATCATGTTATTCAATGCAACACAACAAACAAGTTAGACTCGTCAAGAGGTTCAATTGGCTACATACAAGAATTAGTGGCTCCAAATTAAGTTGTTGGAAGGCTATTAATTTACAAACATCCCAACACGAGTGTTGGAAGACCCTTGTGGTGACACATATACTTTTACTACTATGATATATATACATACATGATTGACATACTATTTTTAGCAGTGGGTTGTAAACACACAGGTTGCAAGTTTTGTATGGGCGGACTTGGAACGGTGGATTTACGATGCCTTTGCTTTATGAATTATTCTATATAACCAAAAACTTTGCCTTTGTTGCATTATTAAAAGCTTTACTTGTTAACCAAACTCTATGAACTCACCAACCTTTGTGTTGACACTTTTTAGCATGTTTTATCTCGGGTATCTAAGGCATTCACTTCATGGCATGCATTTGGACATCTCATAGAGTCGTGGTGACGACGCGTCTCACTTGGGTTTTATAAACTTTAAAACATCGTTTGGCTTGTAACAAACTTATTTCCGCACAAGTTGATTTTCATTTGAGACCATTACTTTGTAAACTCTGATTGTTTTAATAAATTAAACGATGTATTTTCTAAACGACACTTTAGGTCGTTCGATATAACTGTAACTTTGATGCTATGACAGTCCTCCCCCAAGGTATTCAATTCCGCTGCAAAACACGTAATTTGGGGGTGTGACATTGTGTATAAACCCTAGGTTGGTTAATGGACATGCTACTACTTCTTGGACGTTATGCTTGGACAGATTTATGTTGATTATGTTCATTACAGTTTGGGTGTTTGCTGGTGGTTAGTAGCTGCTATTGTGGATGTGCGTTGGTTTTATACGTATTTGTTGGTTATTATTATTGGCGTTCAGTTTTGCATCTCAACATACACTTTTGGAGCGAGTTTTGTGCTTGCTGCTCTATCCGTGGTTTTAGAGTCCCTCACCAACCGTTGTGTGAAACTTTTGAACTGTACTTTAATTTGAGGACCATGATATTGTATATTTGGAAGACGCTGGAAGTTTGGACTACTATGGTGACATGAAGATCCAAGTATTTTTACTTGAAGTGCATTTATTTTTATTCTTGTTATCGTTGTAGTCTGATGTTTAGTTATAAGTGTGGTCTGTCACGCTTATATTATATGTTATAGGAATAATGTTGCATTCCTATAGGAGAGTCTGTAAGTGTCCTAAGGGACTGTGATGAGGGATTCACCCTCATCCTTTTTACTTCAATGTTTTTGGCGTAATATATTTTACCGGGGTGAATTAACCCTTTTACCCAAAAAAAGACAACTGCTCTTGGAGTGACAATCACTGAGTAGTCGTGTTTGAATTCATGCCCTGTGGCTTCCCATTGAGGTTTTGTGAGATTGACTTGAGTCTGGTAGCTTTCCATTCCAAGCTGAAAGTCACCTACTCTTTGTCGTATCACTAACCCCCTTATCCATAGATTGACTGCAGCAGCGAGAGACTTCTTTTCACGAATGGGCAGATGGTCAAGATGGCCTTGAAGGTTCAATAGGTACAGATCTTCAAAGTCACTTTGGAATAAGTGCTTGAAATCGTTTTCTTCAATTACATGGTCTTTCAAGTCAGCTCTTCTGAGAACAATCATCTTCAGATAATCATAACCATAAGTTAGGAAGATCTCCACGATGACCACACTTAGAATTCGCAGCTTGGATCGAACACCTCTGCGCTTCTTTTCTGCACCATGTCTTTCAATGTAGAATTTCTTCTTTTTAAACCACCAATGAGAGATTCCGTATGAAGCAGCAATATCATACTCGTATTCTTTGTCTGTCCAGAATTGGTCGGGTACCATCTGCTCAAGACCTGGATCTAAGTAAGTTGTCGCCTTCATCCTAGAAATAGATAAGGCAGGTCTTCTTTATTTGGGTAAAAGGGATTTTTCACCCTGGTAAAATGCATTACACCAAAAACATTGAAGTATAAAGGATGAGGGTGACTCCCTTATCTCAGTCCCTTAGGACACTTACATCGGCCACTACATAAGAATGACATGCCATTCTTATAACTTACATATCATACCGATAACTAAACAAAATGAACAACCAAAAATGACCACAAGTACATAAGACAATACATTACTACTCAAGTAAGGATACTCGGGGCCTCCAAAATCAATTTGGCGTTCACGTAATGTGTTATTAGTAAAAACACCAAAAACACAACTTCCATAATGCATTGAGACTTTGACCAACCTCCAGCCCGATAATAAACTTGAAGCATCGACCCACGAACTAAGGGAAAACCAACAGCCTAAGCCTCAAAATACATCAACCAAGCCATGTACTACGATCAATCGCATCAAGATAGACAAAACAATGTTGAAAACCAGCAAATCAGATCGAGAAACAACGTACATGAACGTAAACGAGAGCAAAACAAACCCTTACGTTCAACCCACCTCACAAGCCACGACCCATCACGAACAATTGCACGTGAACCTGTGAGAAATTCCATCATCCATTCACATGATCCCACCCAACCCACAAACAAATCTGTATCACCCAAGAACATAGGTCAGATGGAAATAAGGAAACCATCATTGCTGCCACGCAAACTCCCTACAAAGAGCCAAGTAGATCAGATTATAACATTCATCATACTAAACTAGAACAAGAATCATTAGCGTCGCACGCAACCCTAACAATCCCATAAGGCAGGTCTTCTTCCTTGAGTATTAGCCCGTAGATAGTCCAGATCTTTATTGAAGAAGATTTCTGATTGAATGGTCTTCTGTCCGGGTTCACCACCAAGAGGAAGAGGGTTGTTGACGTTGAATCGGCTGATATTATCATCTACTTGATCTGTCAACAACTTGTGACATTCTTCCATTTGGAATTGCAGATGAGTGGAATCAGAATGAAAGACTTTAACAATTTCATAAGCTAGGCCTTCAAGATCCTTTGGGGTGATTGATGAGATTCCCTGCTTTTCACAATACCATTTAATGAAGCTTCCTATGTCACCAGTAATGTGCAAGAGTGATTCTTCTGAAGGGTCTTCATTGTTGGCTACAATGGTGGTTGCCTAGTTATTGTCAGGGACAGTCAAATCGGACTCCGGAATGGCCTACGATGGTTCAGTAGATTCAGGTTGTTCTTCGGGCCACCAGCTTTGAGTCATGTCTTTAGAAGGTGCAGTCCTGGATGATTTTATGCGTTTTCCTCCAATGTATGCATTCCACCAATCTTCATCATCTGAGGGCTTGGGAATGTATTTTGTAGTGGCATCATCATCCTCTGAATCTGATTCTTGAGCAGCAAATGACTCTTCATTCATTGCCTTCTCTTCTGGGATTTTGGTGAAAGTAGGTGTGAATCGGGAGTCAATCGTAGTCCATGCTGCAGATGTTTTCTGAGACCCTTGCCCTGCAGATGAACCAGATTGGTTTGAAGGTTTTGGTGGTGGTGTTGGTGGATTTTCCCTTTGAGTTTCAGCATTCCCAGAAGATCCACCTATCCAGACGACCCAGCTACACCAGTTGGAGGAGGAGGTGGTGGTGGTTTAGGAACTCCGGACATAGATTCAAGCATAACCACTCTCCTTTTCTTCTTTCCCTCCTTTTCACGAATATCCTCCAAGAACTGCAAATGATTATCTTGATTGATAGAGTTCTGGAGAGCTTCATACAACTTCATGTGAACTTCGTCCTTATGCTCATCTGTTTCAAACATTCTGTCGAAGAGGACTGATCTCATATCCGAAGTAGGTAGATCCTTAAATCTTTTATGAAGTGGAGCTTTCATTGCCCATTCTACTGCATCCTTTAGTTCTGCTTCAATGGCATTGATTACTTCAGTATCGAAATTGAACCTCTCCAACTTGGATAGACGATGATCAAGGTGATTGACTGACTCGGGCAGATGGTGCTTTTTGAGAGCTTCAATTCGCTTTAGTGCTTCATCAAGAAGTTGCTCCTCTGTCTTGCTAGGAGGTGTAGATGTTGGTGGTGTTACTGAGTCTTTAACATTGTCGACTGGTGGAGGGATGGTTGTTGTTGTATCAGAGGACACGGGTGGTGGAAGTGCGGTTGATAGAAGTGGAACAGTTGGTGGAAGTGAGGTTGCTGGAGCTGTTGTTGATGTAGAAACTATTGGTGCCGACATAGGAGGAACAGTTGATGTATCCTGCTGGATGGTGACCGAGAACATGGTTTGAACCTCTTCCTTTTCATCATTCTGTTTGTCTGACTCAGCATCTGAGGGCCTGTCCTTGAGGAATTGGTTTCACCATAGGTTATGTCTGCATCAAGGTTCTTTAGAGAAGACAGGGATTCTGTTGACACGTTTGCTTCTTCAAAACAAACGTGTTCCTCAGATCTTGGCTTTAGAATCTCCTAAAGAGTTGAGTGTGGTTCTTGCAGCAGTTCATTCCCTCCTACCTCTGTGCCTTGCTTGTCAGTACCCATTTGCTCAGTTTCTATTTCCAGTTCTGGTACAGTTCCCGTAGAAATCTCAGTCTGTACTTTTGTCAAAGGTTCAGATTCGTGGCTTTCTGACTGGGTGTCACTTGAGTCAAGAGTGTCCTCTAGTGTAGCAGACACTTCTTTTTCCACTCCAATTTGCTCTTGTGCAGAAGATGATTCAACACTTTTTCTCTTGAGCTCAAATTGTGTTGTAGTCTTTGGAGTTGGAGTGGAGATAGTCAACAACATCTGAGCAACTTGCTCCACCTCTTCACCAGCTTTCCCTTTTCCTTTACCCTGTGCAACGGGAGTGGTTTGGCGTGTTACAAATTCTGGTTCCTGTATCATAACCCCCTTCCTTGGCTGTCTCTGAGACACTTCAAGACTTTGCAGGCTCTCTTGAATGCCTTGTTGGAGCGCAGCATCGTCTTCATCCATTAAGGTCATCTTTTTCTCGGGTAGCTTGGACCCTTTTCCTTTCCCCTTTCCTGCGTCTCTCCTTCTCCTTTTCTGCTTTTGTGATGGTGAATCAGCAGACTCTGACCTTTCTTGCCTTTTCTTAGGGAGGCTTGCATAAGTTGACTTTAAGGATGACTTGGTTTGTGATACCGATTTTGTTGATTTGGGTGGTGTGGGAGTATAATTGGTTGTATCCTCAATAGTTATTCTTGAAGCCTTTTTCATGTATTTTTTGAAGTAGTCAGCTTTCTTAATTCTTTCTGTGAGAAGTGCTTCAGGGATTGGCATTCCAAAAACCTCTTTGTTCAATCCTTTGGCAACAAATTTCAAGTTACCAAGAACAAATTCATCACCGGCTTCATGGAGAGCTGACTCACTTCTTGGAGAAAACTGATATTTCTGCTGCAAGTGCTAGACAATGAGCTTCGAGAACCTTATGCTGGGAATCACCCTCTTGTCTTTGGTCTTCTTTCCCTTGACTTGATTCAGAAAATTTTGTCTATCAGTGATGAAGGTGTTCATAGCCAAGGAGAATTCTTCCCAAATGCGTTCCGCAAAGTCAATGTTTACCCTTTTAACTATCCCCCACAGAATTTGTAGAATTGGAGCCCTCACTCTCTCAAACCCTGAATTCTTACCTGTTAAGAAAAGGTTGAGAATGGTGACAATGGCTCTCCATGGTTGATACATTTCATTGTTGATGACCGCCAAGACCTTTGTTATCTTCCCTGGATATCCCAATTCTTCAACAAAGTCCATTAGCTCTTCAGCTGTAGGTGGAGTGACGAATGGATTTACGGGATCTCTTGGAGTGATTCGAAGAGCCTCCCAGAGAGTCTCTACGGTAATGTCATACCACTTGTCTTCAAGTTTACAAGTGCATGTAGCTGTGATCTTGTCCCATGATAAAGTATTCCAGAATTGTTGCAGGTATATTGAAGGAATCGTGCACCGCATGGTTAAAGCACCAAAAAAGTTGGTGTTCTTCAAAATATCAATTGCTATTTGGTAGATGGGATTAGGTTGGTTTCTTTCCACATCCACAAAGCAGTTGCTTTTTGCTATTGCCACCCATTCCTCATACGGAAGAATTTCCTCATTAGTAGGTATAGTGGGTGGTGCAGTAGTAGCAAGATTCTCAGAAGATGTGGTGCCTGCCATTGTATTTCTAGATGCTGAATTTTTCGAATTGATTATGAAAGAGTGAATCACGAGAAGTCAAGTGTGACAAAAGGCTTCGAAGAATGTTTTAGAGAGAAAAAAATGTGCAACGTTTGACTAGAAATTGGATGGTTTAACCAAGTGAGACAAGTCGCACCATTTATACCCAAGAACTAGTTATCAATATTGACACATTAAGTCCCTACGAATGACAAATCGCATGAAATGCTTGAAATAAACAAGCCGCATACCATAATGATTTGGACAAGTCGCATGCTAAACATAACCTTGACAAACCGCATACCACATAACACATATCAGAACATAATTTGGAAGATTTAGTCACTCTAAGTAACATGCAACGGCTATCAATAGTACTGAGATCACAATAATCCCAACAAGACATATGACTCATGATAAATGCATTCAAGAAATACACAATCCAATACAGACAATGCATCTAATGCAGGAAACATAATGACATGAATAGAGTAAGACTTGTTGCACCAATTAGTTACTTAGAAACACATGCATATCTCAAGAAATCATATAGATGCAATCATGCAGAGACGAACTGACAAACAAGAATGGCAGTATGAAATTAATTCTCCCCCTCAATCAGTGACACGAATGTAAATGAGTGATCATTGATTGAATTTAACCCATTTATGAACCGAAAGCTTCATAGGTATGTGAGTGTAGATAGACATGTTTTAAAAAACAGTTAAAATTCTGTTCGAACTTCATCTAAAGACCCGTGTCATTATTGAATGACATTTCTAGGACCGTAGATGTTATCAATACCAGAAGACATGTCTATGAATCTATTTTTGTAATTTTCTGATTTTTCAAATTTGTATGGATTTTAAGGAATTTTATTGAACTATCATGTATATGTGTAAAAAAATATATAAAGAAACTATTTATATATATATACCTATATAATATTTTTCTTTTTATATCAATATTGGATTATTCGTCAACCGATGAGGTACGAGTCCCGAGCAAAGGCGATCAGGAGTCATAGTGCTCGCAAATCAATTCCGACAAGCTGAAATTCCCGGATGAATAGACTTTAATTCAGTTGGAAACCAGGTCCCCATGATTGAGTTGAGCATTGCACCTGAAAAAGACTGAGGAATATCTTCACTAATAGCACATGTAGAATAGCATTTAGATGGGTTAGTAGCAGTAGTATTCTGTCCTTTGGATGTTTTACAGTCAGCCCTTGGAATGTCCTTAGTGGCCAGTATTCTAATGGAAATCCATTTAAATCAAACATTCTTAATGATTTTTCCATTAGGCATCCACTTAAGACAGGAGCTAGGAGTGTGATTCCATATGGATTCAATGTTCTTAAACAATCTACCAGTAGGCATCCACTTAAAACAAGAGCTAAGAGTGTTAGATCCCTTAGTCACGGTAGAAGATGTAACCATTTCCCTATTCTTAATTTTAGACATTTTGTTGTTAACTGGTTTCTTAGGGGAGTGGTCAGCCTTTTGATACTTCTTAAGTGCTCTAGATGATCTTCTTACATTCATGATCTTAGAGATTTGAGCATTAGTCTGAGCATTGTTTTTCATTTTATCGGAATGAATTAGTGAAGTGACTGGTTTTGACAAAACTGTGTTCTCATCAACTTGGGAGGCAAGCCTTAAGTTTGAGGGTTTAGCTCTTTCTGACTTAAATGCATTGGGTTGCCTAACTACAGACCGTTCTTTAGTGATTTGTGAAACTGGCTTCTCCAAGGTTGATGGTTTTGCAAACTTAGTGTTCACACCATTCCCAATAGTTTTTCTAAGCTCATTTTTAAAGCAACTATGGCGAAACTCTTATCCTGAAGTTGAGCTTTGAGGACTTCAATGTCTGCTAACAAAGAGTTTGTTTGATCTAAAGACTTAGTCCTATCTTCTTTAGCAGGGACACATTGTTCTAAGTGAATCTTTCTCAGAGACTCATTTTCCCTTAATAAATTGGCCACACATAATGCTAATTCATCAATCCTAGCTTTAATAGTATCACTAACCTCTATATCAAGATTGTTCACACCTATATTAATTTACTTATGCAAGTCTGAGATGTGTTTTTTCAGATTACATATGGTTGAGTCTTTGTCTTGAAGATGAGTTTTTAACTGGTTGATTTCAAAAAATTCCCGAAATTCTGAGAATTCCGGATTTATGCATGGTGTTGTAGTTTGAAAACTTTCTTCTTTTCGTTGTATTGCAATTTCCAGAGAAATGCAATGTTTTTCAAGAATTGAGTATTTGTTTGAAAGTTCGTCGAAAATTTTCTTATCAACCACGTTATTAGTTATGATATGTTTTATCTTTGACTCAGCCTCAGTTACTATACATTCATTAGCATTTTGTTCTGTAAGGTTATCAATTTGCAAATAATTAAACACAGATGGATCATCATTAATAATAGTTACTGAAGGTTCTGCACCCAATGCTAGTTCATTCACCATTCTGCACTCGGCATCCTCCTTGTGTGAGGCAAGAGTTTGTGTACATCTTGTTGCATCCATGTTTGTTGTGTCTGTCATTCTGACTTCAGCAATACCAGATGATTTGACTAATAGTTTTCCCAACTCATTATGCCTCTCAGTTGACTGCATCCCATATTCATTCATGTTATCACAGTCCTGGGTAGCTTCCTCAATGTACTTCTTCACATTGTCCATATGATCGATAAGTGTCTCAATGAACTCATTGATTTCCATTCCAGTGTGTCTTTTGAAAGACACTTCAATCATGTGTTGATCATAATCTGATGAATATTCCCCACTGATGAACGATTGAAGTTGTTTGTAGATTACTTGAAGTGCAGCACAGGAACTATCCTTTTGAATCTTCTCTTTGTCAAGTTGTAGCTCCAATGCTCTAAGTTTAACAGCAAAGTTCCTGTTAATGTGGATAAGTCCTTACGGAAGAGGGCATTACATGTTCGTTCCATACTTATGGGTAGAAGTAACATGAGGTGAGAGTAAAGTTGCTGATAGGTCTCAATGCAACATTCCTTTTGCATGGCATTCTGTAGCATGAGTAGGTGCAATTCTTTCTCATTGGACTCAGAGTATGAAGAACTCAAATCATCATTGGTTGAATCAATCATGACTAATCTTTCAGAGTAACTAATACTTTCTTTGTTGTCCACAGTATCATATAATTTGAGCACATTAGAGATTACTGGATCAGTGGTGTAAGACATTGTGTTAATATCAGATGTCAAGTCTTAATTTTCAATAAAATATCAGACTATTAAGCACAAACCACTTCAAACAATCCTCTTTTGACAAATCGCTTGCACAAATCGCTTCCTACACAAATCGCTTTCCAGACAAACCGCTTAAGTGTCAAAACGCTTAAGTGTCAAACCGCTTACCTAACAAATCGCTTAAGAGACAAATCGCTTAAGTTGACAAAACGCTTAACAGTCAAACAACATAGTGCACAAAACGCATAAGTTGTCAAATCGCATAGTACACTAGTACACCCACTACTTCCACTACTTTGTCCTTTCTTGTCGTTTTGTCTCAATAGACAAACCGCATACTAGTCAAATCGCTTCACGAAATATGACAAATCGCATACATAATATGACAAATCGCTTCAACAAGCGTTCATTAAAGATACAAATTGCATAGAAGAAATCCTATTCGAGACTGAAATCGCATACATGAAACTTTCAAAAACACCACTTTTCAATCCAAACACAATCCAACCACGATGATTCAAGCCTTCCAAACCAAAACCTAAACACTTATAATGATTATAAACACAAATCTCTTGTTTCTTACTCTAATTCGTTTCAGTTATGTGAATACATTCGTGTTTTACGTAATTGTTCATGATTTTAGTAATCGATTGGAGTTAGGGTTTTGTTCTTGTCGATTTTTACTTTTTTAGGGTTTCGATATATCTAAATCGGTTCTTTTAATATTCTGTGCTTCATGGCTGATTTTGGTTAGTAGATTTGCGCATCAATTCATGCCTTAGTCTCACTAAGGCCTTCGCTTGTGGAAGATTGACGTGAAATTCCTGTTTTCTTTGTTTAACATTTTCTTAGGGTTTCGTTTTGGTCGATTTGTATTTTCTGGTTTTTTCTTAGTTCGCTGCTACTTTTTGATTGTATTATGGATAAGAGTGGTAAGGTTAACGTGGATTTGGATGCCTTGGATGCTCATATGAAAAGGTTGAAAGGGAACGAAGCTGGTGGTGATGTTGCACCTAAACCTAGATTGCCTCTTAGAATTCTACGCAACCCTAATCCAGCTACATCTGATGTTGAATCGAACATAGCTTCTGTGGGTTCTTTTGCTTCTGATCCGTATCAAGAGATTGGTCTTTACTATCGTGAGGTTAACAAAGATTTGAATGACAATCCTAACGTGCAAGAATCGTTATTTTGGGGCGAGGATGGTAATGTTAATAATCAATATACCCAATCTGATTTCCCTTCTCTTGAGGAGGTTCTTGGGGTTGCAAAAAGTGGTGATCAGGTGGGTAAACAAGCCGAAGGGGCTGCTGGGGCCTCATTGGGTGCTATACCAATATCGGGATGTCATAATATCAATCTGGATAATAGTAGTTTGCCTCAAGGTGATGGGATTAATGTGAGTAGCAAAGCTGGTAAACTCAAAGGTATGGTCACGCATGATTCATCTAATAAGGAGATTCCTATCGTTCAATCGGCTGAAGTTGTGCATCCTTCAACCTATGCTGGAGTTGCTAGTGGTTCACAAAATGCGCGTCCCCAAGAAAATCATTCTACCCCTGCTAAAGGTAAGTCAAATTTTCGATCACTTAAAGTTGATAATATTTTTAATGGTGTTGATGTTTCCATTCCTCTTAAGGTGGTTGAAAATATTAGTACTAAATTTGATAACACCTTGTATGGATACTTCATCGGTAAGCGTATTGCATTTCCTGTGGTTGAGTACTTTGTTCGTAACAACTGGGCTAAGTATGGTTTAAAACGGATTATGATGAACGCAAAAGACTTCTTTTTCTTTAAGTTTGACTCACAGGTTGGCTTGGATGCTGTTCTTGAAGGAGGTCCGTGGATGATTAAGAATAGTCCTATTATTCTTAAAAAGTGAAACATGAGTACAAGTTTGATGAAAGAGGATTTAACCCGTATTCCGGTTTGGGTTAAACTTCATGATGTTCCGTTACAGGTATTTTCTGAGGATGGTATTAGTATAATTGCTACACATATTGGTACGCCTATCATGCTTGACTCTTATACTAGCTCTATGTGTATTGAGTCTTGGGGTAGGAGTAGTTTTGCCCGTTGCTTAATTGAAATTGACTCTCATGCTCCCCTTAAGGACTCTATTACTATTGGGGTACCATATATGGATCGACCTGGGTTTTCTTCTGAAACCATTAGGGTGGAATATGAGTGGAAACCCCCTAGACTTAAAATTTTTTCTTTTTACTCCCCTTTACCCAAAAAGAGTGGAAACCGTCTAGATGTGATGTTTGTTTGATTTTTGGCAACTCTGTTGATTCTTGTCCCAAGAAAAATGTGACTGCACCGGTTGTAGAGGATAGCAATGATGGGTTTCAACTAGTTGGGAAAAAGGGTAAAGCTAAGAGGAATGCTAAGGAAAATAAGAGTGGTACTGTTTTTAATGGGGTGCCAGTTGGTAAAAATATGCAGTATAGACCCAAAGCTACTAACACTGCTTCTACTAGCAAACCTCCCAATGGAGTTGCTAGTACTAGTGCGGGTCATTCCCACAACCAGGTAGGTATTTCTGTTTCACCTAATAACCCTACACCTAATGACCCCATTGATGTGTCTAATAAAGGTGGCCAACCTACTCATGTAGCTCCTACGGTAATATATCTACATCTAACCCATTTGGTTCTTTGGCTACTTATGATGATGTTGATGAGAATACTGGTTTGGCAGATGATGAGGAGGTTGAAAATGTTTATGATGAATCAAGTAATTTGTTTGATAAATCGGGGGCAAGCACTCCTGTTATGAATGTTCCTGATGTTTAGTATCGCCTCTTGGAATATAAGGGGTTTAAACCATTCCCCTAAACAAAAAGAGGTTAAACAGGTGGTTAATGATAATAATCTTAGTGTGTGTGCTATTTTAGAATATCATGTTGATGCGTCTGTGGTATATGATACATGTCGCATTGTTTGTCGTCGGTGGAAGTGGACTTCAAATGGTAGTCTGTGTGATAAGGGGTCCCGTATTATTCTTGGTTGGAATGACGATATGGTTGATGTTATGATTATGTCTCAAACTAACCAGGTTATGCATGTACAGGTTAATATTCGGGTGGACAGCAAAACATTCTTTTCTTCCTTTGTGTATGCAGATAACTATTATGTTAATCGGCGTGCCCTTTGGACCAACCTTGTGTGCCATGCTGGTTTTATGTGTAGTAGGCCTTGGGTCTTGTTGGGTGATTTTAACGCAGCTCTTAAGTTGGAAGATCATTCATGTGGTAGTTATACTCCTGACATTGCTATGCGTGAATTTAAAGATTGTGTGCAGAGGATGGAGGTTGAGGACATTAATAGCACTGGGCTTCACTTTACTTGGAATCAGAAACCAAAAGGCTTATTTGGTACATTGAAGAAAATTGATAGGGTGATGGGTAATCTGAAGTTTTCTGACTTGTTTACAGGTTCTTTTGCTATTTTTCAACCTTATCGTATTTCAGATCACTCTCCTTGTGTTCTGCGTATTCCCCGGGTAACTAAGTCTAAGCCTAAACCGTTCAAATTCTTTAACTTCTTGGTGCATAAAGATGGGTTTCGTGATATGGTTACTGCGGGATGGAGTCTTAATGTCAATGGATGTGCTATGTATCGTGTGGTTCAACGTTTAAAGGGGCTGAAATCTCCGTTTCGTAAGCTTCTTCATAGTCAAGGTAATCTGCATGAGCGGGTGGTTAGGATTCGTAAGGAGTTAGATGAGGTCCAACAGGCCATTGATAAAGATCCGTCTAATCCAGACATTCGGGATGAACATGCTCATTATCTTCTTGCATATAAGGAGGCTACATTAGATGAAGAACGGTTCTTAAAGCAGAAATCTAAAGTTCAATGGCTTTATGCAGGTGATTCTAATACGGCTTATTTTCATAATATTGTTAAAAGCAAATGTGCCCGTAACCGTATTGAATTGGTTAGAGATGCAAACAATGTCTTGTATGAGGGTAATCAGGTTGCCGGTGCTTTTGTTGCTCACTATGAACAGTTTCTTGGTATCGAAGGCATTTGTAGTCCTTTTGATAAGTACGGTATATTTTCAAGTGTTCTTTCAAACCAATTGGCTGATTCGATGGTTCGTCATGTTACGGATGAGGAGATAAAGGAGGCTATATTTTCTATGGGGGATGATAAAGCTCCTGGTCCCGATGGTTACACGGCTGCTTTCTTTAAGAAAGCATGGGATATTGTGGGTGCCGAGGTTATGTCTGCTGTTCGGGATTTTTTCATGAATGGTAAGCTTCTTAAGGAGATTAATCATACCATTATATCGTTGAACCCTAAAGTGTCTACTCCATCTAAGATTAATGACTATAGGCCTATCTCTTGTTGTAATGTCATGTATAAGTGCATTAGCAAAATCCTTGCCAACCATATTAAAGAGGGCCTTGGTCAATTAGTTAGTATTAATCAATCTGCTTTTGTTCCTGGTCGTCGTATCTCTGATAATATATTACTTACCCAAGAGCTTATGCGGAATTATCATAGAGGAAGAGGTCCACCTAGATGTGCCTTTAAGGTTGATATCCAGAAGGCATATGATACGGTTGATTGGGCATTTCTTAAGGCTATTCTGATTGGTTTTGGTTTTCACGCCAAAATGGTTGAATGGATCATGGTGTGTATTTCATCTACATCTTACTCTATATGTGTTAATGGGGATCTACATGGCTGGTTTAAAGGTAAACGGGGTCTTCGACAAGGTGACCCGTTATCTCCCTATTTGTTTACGCTGGTTATGGAAGTGCTAACTCTTATATTGCAGAAAAAGGTTTCTAATGCAGTGGATTTTCAGTTTCATCATTTGTGTGAACAGCAGAGAATTATTAACCTTTGTTTTGCAGATGACCTCTTCTTGTTCGCTAGAGGCCATCAGGATTCTGTTAATGTCATTATGTAGGCTTTGGAGGATTTCAAGAACTTTTCGGGTCTTGTCCCAAGTATCCCTAAAAGTACAGCTTTCTTTTGTAATGTGCCTAATGCAATTAAAGCTGCTATTCTCCAGTCTATGCCGTTTGCAGAAGGTTCTCTCCCTGTCAGGTATCTTGGGGTCCCGCTTATATCTTCGAGACTTCTTTATAGGGATTGTAAGGTGCTTGTTGAAAAGCTGGAAGGTCGTGTGAATGATTGGCGTAATAAGTTCTTATCTCTTGCGGGTAGGCTTCAGTTGGTGAGGTCTGTTTTATCCTCGATGCATCTATATTGGGCTTCCGTCTTTATTCTTCCTACTCGTATTATCCATGAGTTAGAGCAGCTTATGAGGGGTTTCCTTTGGTGTCAAGGAGAAATGAAAAAGGGAAAGGCTAAGGTTGCTTGGGAATCTGTTTGTAAACCAAAGAAGGAAGGTGGTCTTGGTATTCGACGTTTGGAGGACTTTAACATTGCTCTCATGACTACACACATTTGGAGTATTTTGACACATAAAGAGTCGTTATGGGTTCAATGGATCCATTCTTATAAACTTCGTGGGAGAAGCTTTTGGGATATCCCATGTTTGGGGGATGTTAGCTGGGGATGGCGCAAGCTTCTTGCGATTAAACCCAAGATTCGTTCATTTATCTAGCATAAGATCAACAATGGGAAGGGACACATCGGTTTGGTTTGATATGTGGTGTGAGTTAAGCCCTATTCGTAATTTGCTTACTGCCAGAGATATTGCCCGGGCAGGGTTTAATTTATCTGACTCGGTTTGTGATCTGATTGCAAATGGTGTTTGGCGATGGCCGGTGGACTGGTTATCTAGATTTCCAATGTTAGCTGCACTACCGGTCCCTAATCTTAATGATACTGAAGATGGATTATTATGGCGCAAGCTGGATGGTAACTTTAATAGTTTCTCAGTTTCGGGTGCATGGGATTCTATGCGTCTTAGGGCTGATTTGGTGGAATGGTGTAATGTCCCTTGGTTCTCTCATTGTATCCCAAGGCATTCAATACACTTGTGGCTCGCTATTAAGCAGAAGCTGAAGAAGCAGGATAGGATGCGCCAATGGGACGTTGGTCCTAACGTTGACTTGGACTTGCTTAGATGCCCGCTTTGTGAATTGGTTCCGGATTCTCATTCTCACTTATTTTTTGAGTGCCAGTTTTCTATGCAAGTTTGGTTTCAGGTCCGGGTTTTATCTGGCATGGATGCGGTCCCACCTTCTTTGGAGAGTATTGTTACAGTCCTTATTCCTTTAGCCAAGGGACGGTCGGTTAGCAGCATCATTTCTCGGTTACTGCTTGCTGCTACTACATATTTCGTTTGGATGGAGCGTAATGCTAGGATTTTCAAGTGTAAGAAGTCTACTGTTGCTGAAGTGGTTAGCATCATTGTCTCTACTATTCGGTTGAAGCTGGTTACCTTCAAGTTCAAGAAGCTAACCTCGCGGTCTCGGTTGATTCTTGATAAATGGAAGATTCCAAGTATTTGTATTTCGCACGAAGGGAGTGCCGGGTAAGGGCTGTACTCTTTTTCCCTACTCCAAGGTTTTTCCCTTTGGGTTTTTCTTGGAAAGGGTTTTTAAGGAGGCAGACTTCCTGGGTTAACTTGCTCCCTTCGTGGAGTGGCTGGATGCGGGATGCTCGCTTGTTACAAGTTGTTTGACTTGTTTATGCCTAGTTAGTTGATGTAATATTGATAGGTTATGTGTGTTTATGGCATGTCATAAACACTAGTCTATCAAGATTTTCGCTTGAGGTTAATGTGGTGCTCAGCCACATTCCATTTGTACTTAACATTATTTTTTTGGTTATATATTTACCGGGGTAAAACCCTTTACCTAAAAAAAATCAAACTTTAACACAAGAAATGATCCAAATGATGAAAACTACTCTAAACTCATTCAAATCCAAAAACCTTATGAAAACCACTAGAAATCCAAGAACATCAAAGATGAGTGTGAGGGCTATTTATACAAATGACTACGCCCTCCTTCGGGCTGTGGATCAGGCATACAGTGGGTAAAGACCCGTCATTCTTCCACGGTGTTACTTATACTAGTAGTAATCTAACTAATATATTGTTACGTCTACGAGCTGTAATATGCTAAACAGATGTTGGGGTGACCGACACTTCTACATGGATTTTCTAAATCCTAATAGATTTGGTGATTTAATGTTTTACGTGCTTATGTAAATACAAACTATTTCTTGGACCTGCCACTACTCGTTTGAATTGCTAATGTGATTACTAAGAAATGCTAGACATGTGACAGATGTCGACTTAGACAAGGGTATCATTTCTATGCTATAACCCGATGCCTAGCTAAGAATAGACCGACCTAGACCAGGGTAGCTTGTGTTCTAGGCCTCGCTAAGACTGTGCTGGCTAGAGTCGCTCGGGGCCCTGCTGAGATCTCGATCGAGCAGTGATTATTGATTGGATTGATTATTGGTTGGATTGATTGTTGATTGGAATGTTTATTATATATCTGCCTTAGTCGCACATAGCAATTAAACTCTATCAGGTCCACTATTACTTTTGTAACTAAACTCTATGAACTCACCAGCGTAAGCTGACCCATTTTAGCATGTGTTATCAGGTTTAAGGCGATAGCTC
Source organism: Chrysanthemum makinoi (assembly GCA_910596185.1). NCBI lineage: Eukaryota > Viridiplantae > Streptophyta > Magnoliopsida > Asterales > Asteraceae > Chrysanthemum > Chrysanthemum makinoi. The sequence goes on along the minus strand of OU343221.1, from coordinate 168,570,496 downwards.
ACTATTGGAAGACGCTTGGCAAGGGGTATGGTCATAGGCGACTCTGATGAAATATCGGGACCGTTTTAAACATCTTTTGGGCCTATTTCCGCACTATTTTCATATAATGAAAACTTAATGTTTTTGTTAATGAATCCTATTCTAAATAAATGGGATAAAACCCATTCTTTGTACCTTATGTTGTGATACCAAGATAGTAGCACCCAAAGGTTCGTATGCTTCCGCTGGATCCTATTTTCGGGGTGTTACACTCAAGTTCTCTCAAAAGGACTTGTTTCATTCTCACAGGGAACCCTGCATAATCTATCGACCTCTTTCTATGAAATGTGTTGATATTGAAACACGAGACCGCTTCAGTCTTCGACTACTAAAAACTAAAGCGCACTATCCGAGTCTAGAGCCACGAGATTCATCAAAAGATCTCTTAGGAACACTAAATATTTCATCACTTGTTGTTCAGACATTAAGGACACAAGTGATATAATTCTAGAGTCCTACGCAGATCCTAGTAATCTGCCAAAACATTTATGAGGAGATTTACACAAGTAATCCTCAGTGATTGAATGGAAACTACTGCCAGGGTCAACATCAAACATCCCTGACAGCAGGTCACTTCGGTAATCCCTTGTGGGTTATGCTTAGTGTTCGCGGTAGTCTCGTACTCTAGCGGCTCACAACGAAAAAGTGAAGATATTAAGTACGGGGACATGCCAATGACCATCCGGTCTAAGATTCTTCAAAGAACGCGCCAGCAATCTGGGATGTACCTGTACGAAATATACGAACTCTTACGTCGGTAACTTTATTGCTAATTGTTTACATGCAGGATTGGAGATACGGAGTTCCAGGAGAGACCTTCACTACCACCACTATCAACACTCCATCTCCACATGATCATACCAACATCGTATCACATGAAAGTTCTCACAAAAATCAAGGCAACACAAAGTTAAAAATTGATTCTACGCCAAAGTCAAAGATTCTACAAAGTTTAAAGACTTGAGAACTACACAAATATGGAAAGTCAAAGTCAAAAGAAGTATGAGCATGGTGGAGAAAGACGTGAAGACACCAGTACCAAAGACGTTGATGAACGACAGACAACAACATATGATCACCACAACAACAAACAAAGACACAAAATGCTTAGTAAACCCTAATTTGTTTCTCTATCTCTCTCTAGGTTCCAGCCGCCTCCCACTTCTCTAATCCGGCCATAACCAATCAACAAATCATTTCTTTATCTTTAAACCCTGTTTATTGGTATGCAATCGATCTGTTGGGTGTGTATTCTTGTGGGAGGCGGCTGGATCTGATCCTTAATATCTTTTTTTGAATGATCGACCTGTTTCTTTAAGGTGTAGTCTTATCCCTAATTTTTATTAGGGTTTAAGATTGCTATTCTATTGGGTCTATGTTAATTAAGGGTCTGATTTTTCTGGCTGTTATTAGCCGGTTGTGTTTGGGTGATCATACTTATTTCAAGAACGAAACCCTAATTTTAGGATTTCATATTTTATGTTTGATCTGTCCTGTGATGTTGTGTTGGAGGTGCTGCGCGTTCATGTTTACATCAAATATTATGTAAGTTGGATGGTTTTGTCCATGTGTGCCTATTAGTCGATCAGATGATCGTGTTATGGTTCTGATATGTGGTTATACGTATAAGTGGGTTAAGAGAGAGATGGTCGTGATCCTGTTGATTTAATGGTGATACAGCTATTTTTACTGCTGTTGGATGTATACGGATCGTTGTATGGTTGTAAGTTAGGGTTTGTAAACCCTAGGGTTTGTCTATGCAGGTCTTGTTTGCCTCGGATTATACCTAGATCTTTAGTGCTTGTGGTTGCTGATGGTACTTAATCGTGCCATTCTGATTTTATTTACGATCTGGGTCTATAGGGTCATGGTGTTTTGCTGCTGCTACGTTATGGTGTTTTACTACTGCTACGTTATGACCGTGAGGTAAATTGGAAGTTAGGGTTTTTATTTCGACTCTATTATTAGTTCGATTGGTGGGGTTGTGTTTGGTGCTGCTACTGATCAATGTACGATTAAGTTAGGATTGTTGCTGGTATTTCATGGAAGTTAGGGTTTGTTTCAAACCTTAAATTTGTATTCGTGATTATTCAGACCTGGTTATGGTCTATAATTGAAGACACAAGTATGGTTCTAAATAATGTAACATGTGATTGGTCATACATAGTGTTTGGGACTTAGTGGATTGTCTTTGAGCCATGGGGGAATGTCCGTATCTCTTGGTCTCTTTGTGAAAGTTCGTCTCCTTGTGTATCACAGCCGTGCTCTAATTCTGATTCTTTTGGAGCATATTTGTGGGACAATGAAGATGATTGGTTGGGCATCTTTGGATGATTCTTCATGGAAGTAGATAGACTGCCATAGTGATTTAGAAGGCTCAAGTACATGTCTTGAGTAGTATTGTAATGTTTTATGTACTTTTGTCATTATTGGTATGTTCATCTTTGTAAGTTATAGGAATGGTGTGTCATTCTTATATTAGAGTCTGTAAGTGTCCTAAGGGACTGAGATGAGGGAAATCACCCTCATCCTTTGTACCTCAACATTTTTTGGTGTAATGAATTTTACCGGGGTGAATTAACCCTTTTACCCAAAAAAACAAACAAACAAAGACACATGAGATGTCAAGCTGATAAAGTTGAAGAAAGTAAAGCACATCTACTCACAAAAAAGAATATTCTTTGAAAAGACGTCAAGCAACCTAGATGACCAACCCTTAGGGGGAGATTGTTGGTATTACGTGTAACTACTATCAAGTGTCGGTCATTAACTATGTAATAGGTTGCTAAGTATTTAGGATTGTATGTTTGTAATTATGTTTAGGCTTATGAAGTAAGCCCATGGGCATATGACTTGGCCCAAACGATTAAGAGGAAGGGAATAGAAGTGTTGCCCTAGATCCCTCTTTTATAAATACTCTTGTAACTCAGTGTTGATTCTTTCATATTGTTACTAAGCCTTTGCCATTTATTCTTGTGAAAGTATCGACCAATTATACCTTTCTCTTATCATTCTATATCATTGTTGTGCTTGTGTTATCATTAGTATGGTGACCTAACAAGACTTGAGTTGGGCGGGAAAAGTAAAAATACTAAAAAGCCCTTATATGAATGGCACGCGAAGGCAGTTAACGGGAAAGGTTAACTACTATTAGTGAAAGTGACACAATCTGTTACAAAAGTTCCACTTTAGAAATATTTTTAGCACTTTAAGTTGGAGAATGGCTAGAGTGCAAAAATCGAAATTTAAGGGACGAAATTTGTAGTTTACCCTAAAGTTTACCTCTTACTCAGATATCATTGAATACTTTTTGATAAAATCCAGCCGCCTAAATCATTTTTACGTATTTAACTTTTTATGCATTTATGAGTTTTGTGTCACTTGTGTGTGCACGTCTTTTTATGTTTTTCTGAATTAACTATTATGATGACATTTTATCGATGATTCGTGTTCGGATAGTCGGAGGTTTGGCACAAGTGAGTGATACTATTTTAGTTATATGTGTAATTAAGTTTTGAGAAATAACACATGGACCTAAACTTAGACCTAAAATCATTTGGCATCATTCTGATGGGTTGAAAAATAAATGGGTCCCTGTCTGCAGCTATCAGGATACTGACACTTGGTTTTAGGTCTAAGTTTAGGCCTTAGTTTAAGTCCATGTATCATTTCTCTTAAGTTTTATGTCTTATTACTTATATAGTCAAAAATAATCAGTATACTGTGAATTTATAAAATTTGAGTTAGCAAAGATAGTGTTTGAATCTTTATTACATGTTTCAAATGTAGCCCATGTAATTTAAGATAATTTTAAAAAGGTCAACGATTATTTTGTGAACCATTTTCGATGGTTGATCCTGTTTTAGAGTCGGGTCCACTTAATTTTTTACATTCACTATACTTCATGTCATGTGCATTTTATAGTGGCTTATAGATATAACAAGGTTTTCAAGATCGCTATCCTATCCAGGATCGTTTTCGTCTATGCAAGATCGTGATCGTAAGATCAGATCGGGATCTTAAGATCCTACTCTAATATTATTTCTTAATAGTTTTTCTAATATTATACAAATCTACAAATTATTATATATTATAAACACAAAGTACTATGAATGTTTCATAGAAATGTTGTCCTAAATTGTGATTATGAAATGTTTAAAAAAATTAACATGTTAGATCTTATGATCGTATGGTCAAGATCGGATACCTGTAAAATCTTAAGCTTGCAAAGATCATATGTCGGATCCAGATCGTTTTTGCTTTGCAGTATCGTAAAATCATAAAATCATAATGTAACACTCCTCGAGATCATAATGAGAGCGGAAGACTAATCGGGGTGTTACTTGGATGGGGATCACAGTCAATTATCATAGAAAACGACTCGAAAGAGGCATTTTAAGAAAAATAATTATCATTCATCAAAAACTCATTGTTGTTACAAAAGATTCCAAATTGTTTCAAATGTTTCCCTAAAATACTGAGCATGAGTTTGAAAGAAATGAAAACTTCATGTTTTACACCACAAGTAAAGGTCTTGATATGCCCACTCCATGCCTTGAACATAATGTTCATTGATTACCTGAGATAACATGCTTAAAAGGTCAACAAAAATATTGAGTGAAATCCATAGTTTTAGAGTAAAGTTGAACACAAGAACATGAACATGATAATTGTAAACTAACAATATATCATAAAGAAAATCACAGATTATTATGCGCTAAGCTCATGCAACCACGACTCAACTGCATACACCGAATTACTGGTGTACATAATAGTTTGCCCCAAAGGAGGTAATAGCCAATTACCTAATGCAATTCAAATATGGTGCGCCCCAGTTATTTCCTATAACCAAGACGGGGTCGTTACTCCCCATAGTACTATTCACGATATCTGCGTTCACTCGCGGTGACTAATGGTTCATGATACAGGGGACTTATGGCTAAATACTTAGGCGATTTCAATAATCAAGTAGCGAACATTTATGAAAAACCTTGTGTTCTATTTTAGAGCATGTATCTCCCTCGCAGGTTTGCAAATAAAAGTAAAATCGAGGCTATGGACTCACCTTAATGAAAATGAACAAGCACAATATGATCAAGCACGATGTAGCGGAGGCTCCAAACCGAAACCTAAGAATGAGATGGAAAGTCTCGGAATATGATAAACCTTTGGTCCGCGACCAAAATAATAGAGCATTGAATATACTTATTCAACAGATCATTGAATTATCCAATTCAATAGAGCGTTGTGCGTGCTTAATGTTTTAAGTTCAATTTACGTGCTACATCGACTTAGTTTGATATTTATCAAAGGTCTTCACTTACGCATAAGTGAAATGTTCCCCGTTGTGATTTTATGAACACAATGATGTTATTGAGCGTTTTAGTTCGTTTATAATCAAAGTGCGTTATTACCGAATTACGGTTTTTATATAATTATACTTTTATAATTATATATATATATATATATATATATATATATATATTGGTAAAAGGGTTAATTCACCCCGGTAAAATGCATTACTCCAAAAAACATTGAGGTACATAGGATGAGGGTGATATCCCTCACCTCAGTCCCTTAGGACACTTACAGACATGAATATAGGAATGACACACCATTCATATAACTTACAATAAAATGAACCTACCAATACTGATAACAGTACATAAAAATTACAATACTACTCAAGAAAAGCACTTGAGCCTTCTATATCACTATGGCGGTCCATCTTAACTTCCATGAAGACCCACGTAGAAACATCCAAGCAGCCTTCAACAAATCAGTTTGTAGTAGCAACGAACACCACAAACAAACCCACACAAGCCCCATCCACCAAGTCAAAGCATGCACATAATAAAACATTAAACCAGACTTGAGTATTCAATGAACCTTGACTTCCATTCACCAAACCATGAAGTAGACCAACCTGCGCTAAAACACCCCAACACGCAGTTGATCTAATCAACACCAAGTAGGGTATACGAGCCCCTAACACCCACTTCATCATGCCATAACAATTCCCAACAGCATCAAGTAATCAAACCAATGAATCCATAAAAATATGACATGATTACACACCAACAACGATCAACAGAGATGCAGACCACCCTATCAATCCAAAACCTAGGGTTTTTGAATAAGTTGCCCTAAAACTTAACTTCCACCTCTCTCTAACCCACGTTCATGGCAGCACCAACATGATAAAACAATGAATACCAAACAATTCGTAGCAACAGATTGACCTCCAAGAAACAACCAGATCCATAATCACCATCAATATAGAATATACAAAACCCTAAAAGAGTTTCGTTAATATTAAGCACATCAAACCCATAATAACGCAACATGTTAAATAAATTCGATCAATGAAAACCGAATTGATTCAAAAGCAAGAACATGTTACGCTAACCATCAAGAAGATCATAGAAAAATAAAACCATGTAATCCATACGATCAAACCAGAACCAATGAAACCCAAATCGCAAACCAACGATTTAAATAAAAAGTCGGTTTAATTCGATATAGACTTTAATGCACTATATATATATATATATATATATATATATATATATATATATATATATATATATATATATATATATATATATATATATAATAAGTTAAGTGAATTAACAAAGTAAAAATACTCATTATACACTTTAAGTTGTCAAAATATTCATTTTTACGGAGTCGTGATAAATTTATAAGTTTTCTAAGCTTTTTCCTGAATTTACACTTTTTACCCTTAAGTTTCAAAATGTACGGGTTTATTCCCTCAACTTTGGGAAAATGACATTTTCTACCCAAAAAATACTTTATTCTCAAATTTTCAGAAATGACAGTTTTGGTCCTTGTGGACAAACTGTTTATAGAAAATGTGTAAAAATCAGTTTTTACGCCTTTGGTCCTTTAACTTTTAAAGTTTACAATTTTGACACAAAACTTTATATTTCATATTTAAACTAGTTTGGTCGAATTACAACATTGGACCTTGGACTTTCCATGCGTACACATGCACGTACAAAAGGACCCTTTAAGTTTCGGATATTTACCCTTTTCACCCTAGACTTTTCCCATGCAATGATTTACGTACAAAACAACCCTTTTAGCTTTCAAAACTTACATTTTCCACCCGATTTCCAAATACATATTTCGGCTTATAAGATTCATTTAACTTTTTCAAAAGCTTATTTCTAGCTTATATGATGCTTATGGCTTATTTCTTTTTGTATTGGGCCAGGTGAAAGATATTGGGCCACAGATTTATACGCGTTGGGCCTGAGGGCCCAATCGGGTGTGTGGTGGTTTTAAAAGAGAAACGCGGTGAAGGGAGGGGGTTTCAAGGGTGTGTAGGGTCGATTAATAGTGTGGTAATGTTATCTATGTGTCGTGTGATTTCATGAACTTGTTATACGTGATGTAGGTGTCAAAAAAAAGAATAGGAATCGTGTTTATAAGAAATGTATACTAATCGTGATACTATGTTATGATCTAGTTTGAGTGGGATTTTAGTTTGTCATAATGAGTTTTTGTTGTTCCCGTTTCACAATCGTATTAAAACAGTAAAGAATAATAAACAATCAAATTGTGAATAATGACTGAAATCAAGTAAGTAAAAACACACTGATAAATTTTCAACCGTTATATTCTTTATTAGAAATGAATCAGAAAGAATACATTACCCAAGTACTTGCGGAATAGTACTTGGGATTGAAATGACAAGTATGATATCTCCTCACTAAGCTCAGGCTAAGTCTGAGCACAACTACAAGGAACCACTAAGCTATCTCAGGGACAGAGTTGTATTTGGAGGAGTGGAAGATGGCTTGTGTGTGTGTTTTACAATTAATCCACAAGCTTGAAATCTTCCACTCCAACTCTTATGCTATTTATACAAGTATGGTTTTTAACTCTTTCCTAGAGAACAAACTGACAGGTTACAAAAGACAAAATACTGATGTATTTTGTCTCTGTTTACATTGGCTATATTGGGTAAGTGACAAGGTTGCTTTCTTCTAGTCAGTGATGACACTGAGCCTGATAGTTAGCCATTCAGGAAGCCCCGTCTTTCTTATTTAAAGAGAGTGAAGGCGAGCCAGGAAAGCACCCTGAACTCATAGGGTGAAGGCAAAATAGAAGAGAGCTAGAATCCTTATAAGACTCAAGGGGACGTCCTTTCTCGAACTACTAAAAGATAGAATGTTGAAACCTTAAGCTCAGCCACGCCACCGAACCCGTAAATAGTTAGTACAACCTTTCCTTTACGACTACTAATACCTAGCCCTAGCCGATTTGTTTGACTTTGGTTGATAAGGACTTCGACTTATCTGATTCGAACTTATCCCCCCTTATCCCACTCATTCTTCAGTCTTCATTGCCTTCAGTCTTCAACTTCAGTTTGTCTTCAGTGTAAGTAGTTGGTGAGGAGTTTAGGGATTCAGTGAGTTATTGTCATCACTCACTGAATCCACCATTTTCTTCTTGACTCAGACTTCACCCCTTAAGTTTCGCCTTACTGAGTGGAGAGACTTCTTCTTTGCCTCTTACTAAGTATCCCGAAGATAGCTCACTGAGAGACTATGCGCTCAGTGACTTGTTTGTGTTTAAGGGACTAAACACTTAGGGTATTTTCTATTCAAATCCTAGACTTAAGGGGTTTGGGTATTTACTGAACCCAACAGTCTCCCCCTATTTGGATATACAAATAGCCTAAGTGTTTGATCAGTGTAAGTGAGCAAATGGCCTCTTCTTACACTGAATGTACTAATGAACATAATAAGGAACACTGAATATTTTAACAAAACATACATCGTTTATTGATCAAATTACATAGTTCCTATCACTAGTACAAAAGATAAAACAAAAGTTGTCACTCAAGATGGATTCCTAGTGCTTCAAGCTTGACCTTCTTCTTGAGGAGTGTTTCTTTGCCAGGGTGTTCTCTTATCTTAGCATTCAAGTCATTGCAGAACCTGATGTTTGCTGGAGTTTGGATTTGAGAGGCCACTGGTAGATAACTTGCCTTTGTACCCACCCCTGCAAGATCAATATCACTCCACCTTTGGAATGCTGGGTTTCCATATACATCAATAAAGAAGAGTCCTCTTTCAGGCTCTTCTATGCAAAGACAGTTAACAAACTTCTCACCTTCGGTAGTTCCCTGCTGCATCCAGGGGTACTTTGATTTCGGCTCAGTTCAACCCTCTTTCTTTTGCCTTAGGATGATTGAGGTTGAGATCCTTGAGGTGCAGTTAAGGCTGGCTGAATCCCAAGTTGTGCTGGTGCTTCCCTCAGTCTTTCATACCATTTGCTTAGGGACTTCATCAGCTCCTTGACCACTGCATTCTGCTTCTTTGATATGATGGGACCAAGCTCATCCAGTTCAGTGATCCCAAATTCAGTGAACTTCATGGGATCATGAACCTCAAAATGCCTTTTATCATCCCCCCTATAGACATTCATTGCCAGTGGTTTGGACTTGGGGATGATTTTCACGCCAGTGATCTTTTCAGGTAGCCTTCTGCTTGTCATTGACCAATTGTAGTGGTCAATCCTCTCTTGCCTGATGGCAACAGCTTTCCTGTTCTTTTCATCCAGCTTCTTCCTCATGGCAGCCATTTGAGCAGCCTAAGCATCTTTGAACTTTTGTCCGGCCTGTCCCTTTTCAAGATTTTTGGGATCAATTCCAATGTTTTCAGCAAGGCTTCTCTGCTTTTCTTTTCTTCCTTAGCCTGTTTCTTTCGTTTATCTTCCTTTTCAAGGTAGTTAGCAAGCTGTGTTGGAGTGAGCAGATACTTGGTATTGCCGATGACATATGAAATATTCTCAGGCTCAGGTGTGGTCATTAAGGTTTTTCCTTTATCTTGGCCTGAAGAAGAAGATGCTACCAATGGAGGTGTTGTTGTGATGATTGATGGTGGTGTTGTTACTGTCATTGTCATTGTTGTTGTTGATGGTGGAACTGATGAGATAGGAGTTGCTGATACTGGTTGAGTTGGCTCTCCCTCAGTGTGAGAGGGAGTCTCTTCAGTGGCTCTCTCCCCCTCAACTGTTGCTGCAACATCAGTGAGAGCAAGAGTTGCCTGGGATACTGGGGGAGTTGGAGTTGCTTGACCTTTGAAGGCTTGGTATATCTCTGTGACCATGGCCTTGATGTCGGTTGTATCTTGTTGAAGACTGGTGACCTGTTCAGCAAGATTGGCCCGAGATAATTCTAGGGCAGTCATTCTAGGCCCAAGATTCCAGGCCATAGAAGACGATGCCTTAGCCAGAGTAGTAACTTGAGCATCCAAAGAACCCAATGTTGTTTGAAGAGACTGAATGGAGGACTAAAGACCTTGAACATTTGCAGATTGAAGCATGTTTATCAGTTCAGCGAGGCTGAAGGAATTCTTCATGTAAGCTTCAGTAGCCTCCAACACTTTGGAGTCAAGTATTGGGTCTTCTTTCACAGAGTCCTTGATTTCATCTAGCTTGGTGTGAGACTCCTGAAGGTTGTTGAGAAATTTCTTCAGGTTGTCATCCAGCCTTTCTAAATTATCATACATGAAATCCCTGTGCTCATCAGTGTTTGTATGGGCAGCAATCACTTCAGCTTTCAGATCGGCATAGCTAGCAGCTGCTTCAACATGCTGATCCCATAGAGTATCAGTGACACCAGAATATAACTTCCTTGAGGCCTTGGTAATCTACATAACTAGCTGTTTTTCAGTCAGAGGAAGAATGTTGTCAAACTTTTTAAATTTCTCGGGACAGGATGAAGTAGAGGAATCAAAGTCATTATCATTAGGTTGAGCAGGTGACTCTTCAGTCTCTTGAGGATCAGGCTGATGCTCTTGTTCTTGAGTTTGAACATCAGCGTCCATTTCTTCTCCTGCTGAAAGTATTTCTTCCTCACTGTCAACTAACTCTTCACCAGAGAATAATATGTCAGTAACCTCAGCAACAGTCAACAGGCCAGAGGTGGTGATGGGTTCCATATCAGCGGGGTGGTATTTGTCCCTCTGAGTCTTTGTCCCCCTGTGCTCCTTCAAGCACTGGTGGGTGATTCCCAGTGCTATCCCTAAAAGCAGTGGCAGTGAGATCCCTAATCAGCGGGTTGTTCATTTCTCTCTGAGTCTTTGGGATCATTCGTTTGGCCCTCAGACAAAAGCTGTGATTGGCGAGTGTCATCCTTGGGCAATGTGGAAGGCGCTCCCCTACCAGCGGGTTGTTTGTTTCCCTCTAGATCTTAGGGAGTAGTAGTTGGGACCAAGGGCACTGACTGTGATGTATTAGTGTCCTTCGTTGTCACCGGGGTGGATGATGTTTGGTCTCCTTTGGGTGGCAGATCAGTCTGGGGCTTTCTTTGCCTTTTAGGCTGTGCTCTAGAAGCCTCAGGGCCCTGAGACTTGGGTTTGGTCTTAGTCCCAGTCTGAGACTTCCCCTTTCTCTTTTTGGGAGTAGGGTTTGGAGACACTGAGTCCCTCTGGTTGTTTACAGCAACCATATGGGCCGTCAATTCAATTTCAGTGACTTGGAATGGGTCTTTTTGAATATTTGATTAACTCAGGATACCAGGTAAAGCACAGTATTTGTATTCCTGAGGATAATTGCAACCAATTAACACTTGTAAAGCGCATGAGACAAACCTAGGGTACAAAATGCATTTCGTCCTAGTTTTGCTCAGTAGCTTGGTTACGAGATTACTGTAAATGATCTCCCCTATGTCGAAAGTGACCCCTGTCATCAAGCAATATACCACCATCAACTGAATAGAGTTAACTTGTTCAGTGGATGAGTGGTTCCCGCCGAGAACCTGCATCACAAATGTGAACATGATCTTCCAAGCCGCAGGAAATGAGTTCTTGGTGACTGGGGTTCTGTCCAAAAATTTTGGATCTAAAAAAATTTGTTTTAACCCATCCTTAACTGTGGAGGGTTCAGGATGGGCAACATAGTTACCAAAATTATAGTCTAACCCTGTTGATGTACAAAATGTTTTATAGTCCAGGGTGACTGACTTTTCCCTATTAAAAAGACTGAATTTGATGAGATACTCCCTGAGTGGTCTTAGGTGAGTCTCATCAGTAGAGGGTGTCGGGTCATAGGCCACAGCTGTTGCCCAAAACTCCCTGAGGAGGTTTTGGTACAGAATAGAAGGGGACTGAGTAAAGGCCCGTTTGAGTGGGCAGTTAAATAAAAACTTCATGATTCCCTTATGGACATCAGGGGGGTATTCAAAATTGCCTATAACGTTGTTTGTTTTGAATTAAACATTACCTAAATCGCCTACCCACTGAGGTGCAAAATGAAGGCTTTGTGTTCTTGCCATTTCCATTGAAAGATTTTTAGGGTTTTAGAAAATATTTGACAAGAACAATCAACAAGTTGAAAACTTTTTGTGTTTGGTGAAGAAAAATCTTTTGTAAATGTTTACAGAGAAGATTTTTGTTAAAACAGGTTGATGATTTGAAGAACACACAAGTTTTCTGGGTTTGAGACAGTATTTTGACAGCGTTTTGTTTCAGAAATAATATGTGTATGTTTATGAGGTTTTGAGGGGGGTATTTATAGAGTGGTGAGAGGGGTAAATTTTGCATAGATGAGGATTTGTAAAGTCGGTTTTTGAAAACGTTTCATTTACCTCATTTAATGCCACCACTCCACTACCCTCAGTAATTTCCCGGTTTTCAAGGGAACAGTTGCAGTGCACAGTAAAAGTGCATTTTGCAGTAATAAGATATCCTTAGGATATTTCTTGTGAGAGGAGGCATTTAATGCCAAGTGGGATAAGGTAAGGTTTGAGGGACCCTTGACTTGGATGACAGCAGGATAAAGAGACATATATTCCTATATTAAATTGGTATGTTTACCAACCTAGGACATTTAAGTAACTGATACTTGGTGCATTTAGTTACTCATTCAATGCTCAATATCCAAATTTAGGGTCCCTGAATGAGTCTTACTCATTCAGTGAGACGGTTGTATTGGGGTTTTGTTCAGGGAGCATGGACCATTTCAGAGAGAACTCATTGAGATTGGGATTGATTTTCAGGTTGCTGACTTTTAATGTCAAGCATTCCCAATTCAGCTTTCAGTATCCTGAAGGTAGGTTCATCTAAGGGTTTGGTGAAGATATCAGCAAGTTGATATTCAGTAGGGATGAAACGAAGTTCTATGTCTCCTTTCATTGTGTGGTCCCTGATGAAATAATATCTGATATCAATGTGTTTGGTTCTTTAGTGAAGGACGGGGTTGTTGGAGATTGCAATAGCACTGGTGTTATCACTGAAGATGGGTACCATTTTGTAATGGATGTCATAGTCACTGAGTTGACTTTTCATCCATAATACATTGGCACAACATCCTGCAGCAGCCACATACTCAGCTTCAGCTGAAGACATAGCCAATGATTGTTGCTTTTTAGCACTCCAACAAACCAGCTTTCCTCCAAGAAATTGACAGGATCGTGAGGTACTTTTTATGTCCATGTAGCAACCTGCATAATCAGAGTCAGAATACCCTTTGAGGTAAAACCCTGAGCACTTTGGATAGTAAAGTTCAAGGCTTGGAGTTCCCTTCAGGTATCTAAGGATTCTTTTGGCTGCAGTGAGATGGGATTCTTTGGGATTGGACTGATATCTTGCTATTAGACAAACTGAGAATTGTATGTTTGGTCTGGAAGCAGTTAGATACATCAATGAACCTACAATCCCCCTGAAATGAGTTGATTGACTGATTTGCCAGTGAGATCAGGTCCAAGGTTGTTGGGAGGGACCATTGGTGTCTTCACTGAGGCACAGTCAGATATCTCATATTTCTTCAAGAGATTTCTGGTATACTTCTCTTGACTGATGGAGATTCCTTTATCAGTTTTCCTGATTTGTAGTCTAAGGAAGTATGTGAGTTCACCCATCACGCTCATTTCAAACTTCTTTGTCATCAGTTTTTCAAACTGTTTGCAAAGAGTGTAATTTGTTGATCCAAAGATGATGTCATCAACATATACTTGGACCAGTATCACATCTTGCTTTGTCATGTAGATAAACAAAGTGTTGTCTATCTTTCCTCTGACAAACTTGTTTTGAATCAGGAAGGCTGAGAGAGTTTCATACCATGCTCTGGGAGCTTGTTTAAGTCTCAAAGCCAGGAGGTTGCTGAACATACACATCTTCCTTGAGTTCACCATTCAGGAATGCACTTTTTACATCCGTTTGGTAAACTTTGAAGTTCATGTAGGTAGCAAATGCAAAGAAGATCCTGATGGCTTCCATTCTTGCAACAAGAGCAAATGTCTCATCATAGTTAATGCCTTCTTGTTGACTGTAACCTTTGGCTACAAGTCTGGCTTTGTTTTTAATGACAGTGCCGTTTTCATCAGTTTTGTTTCTGAAAACCCACCCTATGACAACGACATCCTTAGGACAATGATCAAGGTCATGACCTTGTTTTTATCAAACTATTGAAGTTCTTCTTGCATAGCCTGAACCCAGCTTGGATGTTTTAGAGCCTCAGTGACACTTTTGGGTTCTATTTCTGATAGAAAATCAGCATATAGACATTCATTGGCTAAAACTGCAGTTAACTTAGCAGCCATGCTTCTAGTGAGCATGCCCTCAGTGGGTTCACCAATGATGTTTACAAGCTCAATGTCCTGAGATTTTGTCCACTTACTTTGTGGTCTAGGATCTGAGCTTGAAGAGGTCACTGGAAACTCAGGAGTGAGTTCAGGTGCAGGAGCCACAGAATCATTGAGATCATCTGTTGAGATGCTTTGTTCAGGTTGGGGTATTTGAATCACAGGTTCCTGAACATTTGGTTCAGTATTACCTATCCCAGTAGGGACTGAAGATTATTAATGAATTCACTGATGGTTGGTTGAGGAAGGTTGTGGGGCAAGACATAGTATGAGATGTCAGCATCAGCTTGATAGGAGGAATTGATTTCAGTGTTGAACTCATCAGGAGGATATCTTGTTGAATCATCAATTCCTATTTCCTCCACTGAGGTATTGGTGAATATGATGCTTTCTGAACTTTCATCAAAGGTGCATTAAAGGTTTCCTCAACTTGTCTTCTGGTGTTAAACACCCTGAAGGCTTTAGAGATCAGTGAGTAACCTAGGAAATATCCATCATCAGCTTTTGCATCAAACTTGCCTAGGTGATCCTTGTGGTTGTGATTGAACACAGGACACCCGAAACACATGAAAGTAGTTGATATCAGGAAGTCTGCCTTTGAATATCTCATATGGGGTTTTGTTATGTCTTTTGACAATGATTGACCTGTTTTGAGTATAACAGGCTGTTTTGACTGCTTCAGTCCAGAAATGCTTTGAGAGTGCTGAGCCATTTAACATAGTTCTGGCAGCCTCAATGAGAGTTATGTTTTTCCTTTCAGCTACCCCATTTTGTTCAGGGGTGTAAGGGTATGAAAAGTTTTGGGAGATTCCCTTTTCATCACAGAAATTCTCAAGCTCTTGATTTCTGAACTTAGTGCCATTGCCAGTTCTGATTAGTTTAACAGTAATGTCATTCTGGTTTTCAATTTTCCTGATGAATGACATTATTGTATCAGTTGCCTGACTCTTTTTGGAAAGAAAGTATACCCAAGTGTATCTTGAGAACTCATCAACAATGACAAGTGTATACTTCTCATGCTGGAGTGATCCAGGACTGACTGGTCCAAAGAGATCCATGTGCAGGAGGTGAAGGCAGCTTTTGATGGAGAAATTTTCTTTTGTTTTGAATGATGCTCTTTGGTGTTTGCCTTTTTCACAGGCTGAGCATGGTTTATATTTTGCAAAAACCAGTGATGGTAAGCCAAGGACTTTGTTTTGTTTTGCCAAGTTGTTGATGTTTTTGAAGTTTAAGTGACAAAGTCTCTTGTGCCACAGCCAGTTGACAGTTTCAGTGGCTTTGGCAAAGAGACAAGTTCCATCTTGAGAGAGTGTTGACATGTCTAAGACATAAACATCATCTCTTCTAGGAGCTATTAAAACAACTTCTTTGTTGGCATTGAAAATGGTGCCTTGTTTGTCATTGAATTGCACAATGTACTTAACATAATTGACATAATTGACTGACACTGATGAGTTTGTATTTTAGACCATTGACATAAGCTATTCTAGAGAAAACTATTCCATTGCAGTATACTGAACCATAACCTTCAGTGGGACATGATGAGTTATCACCAAAAACTACCTTGGGTCCTGGTTCCTTTACATACTTGTGCAGATACTCCTTAACGTCAGTCATGCTTCTTGAGCATCCACTATCTAGATGCCAAATAGGCTCCCTGGCGTGTCTCTGCACAAATAGTAAACTGAATTAGTTTCTCTTGCTGACCCACATGCTAGTAGGCTTGGGTCTAAAGGTCTGCTTGAATCTGGAAATCGACTCATGGTCAGTGGTTGAGTGCATTGTGCTACCACATGTTTTGCATTTGATGACTGAGGATGACTCAGTGATTTGGGGTTGCTTTGAACTTCTCCTTGCTTGGATGACACTGTCATGTTGGGATGTCTCATGAGCTGGATTTCCGCAAATATCACAGCATGTGTTTATGAGACAATCATCAGGGTGATGATCATTGAAGCCACAGTGTGGGCAAGGAGGAAAAGGTTTTGCTCTATTTCTGTGAGCTGGTTTGGAGGTTGAAGTATATTGATGACCAACTTTGGTATGTTTTGCTTCACTGAATGAACTTACATACTGTAAGTGATCAGAAGTTCTGTGATCATCCTTTTTTGCAGATCATACAAAAAAGGATTCTATAGCAATTGTTAGTGGTATGACTGGTATAATGGCACAGGTCACACTTCTGCCTAGGCTTGTTGGTGGATTTTGACCTTGATGAACTAGAGGAGGTTGACTTAGTTTCCTTGATTGAATTAGGAGCTTTTTTGATGGATTCCATCTTATCAGTCAGCTTCCTCACAAGTTCAGTCAGTTGCTGAATTTGGTCTGCTTCAGTAGGGACTGAAGATGTGGAGGTCTCAGTGGGAGTAGACTCTTGTTGGATTGGTTTTGTTGGTCTTTTCAGGATGGTTCTACCAAGTCCAGACCTTTCTTTTGGTGAATGAGGATTGAATTTCAATGGAGTAAGCTCAGAGCTTGGTGCAGCACCCTGAAGAGGTTTCAGGGGTGGAAGCGGTGCTTGAGATTATGCTTCAGACTTAGAGATGTATTCAGTACCACTGAGCACATCAGGGAGGCCAAGCATGCTCTTTAGAGCTTGGCTTTCAGGCTCTAGTATTCTTCCAGAATCGAAATTTGGAAGCTTACTCTCAGGGTTAACCCGTTCAATCCAATCACTGGGCTTGGGAATTGACAACATATTGGTAATCATGCCACCAGACACAAATGGCTTTGGACTCTGGTCTTTGTTGTGAGAGTCAGGGAGATGATCTTCACCTATGACTCTCTTTTTGCTACTGGGGCTCCCACAGCATCAAAGACCCTTGGATTCTTAGCAGTCCAACTTTCAATGATATCTTTTTCCTTTTTAAGTTCATCTTGAAGAGCCTGATTTCTTTTAACTAGTTCAGTGTTTTGAATTTGCAATGTGACAGCCTCAAGCTTAGCTTGTTTTAAAAGAAGCAGTTCATCCCTACACTTGTTCAATGCAAAACTTAACTTGTTGTATTTTGAAAAAAGATTTAATCGTTGCTTTCTACAAACTTAAGATCAACATTGATATAGTTCATATAAGACTGCCAATCTGAGTCATCATCCATATAAAGTAAAATATTTACCTTCTTCATTGTGATGTTGACTCATTCTTCATTCCTGGCATGATTTTTCCCAACAGCTAGCTTGTCCTCTTCTAAGAGAGCCATCAGTGCACTGACTTGCACCATTTCATCGTCTAAGGAGACTGGCTCTTCATCCCAGTCGAAGACTTCAACAACTAGGCCCTTGTTTTTACCCTGCACAGATTTAACAGTGTTTGTGTCTAAGGGAGTGGCCTCAAGCAGTGCTAGCTTAGCTTTGACTTTCCTGTACTTAGCTTCAAAATCAACAGTTTTATTTTGATCAGATTTGTTTTGAAAATTTTGATGAGACTGATAGATTTTTGGTTAAAATTTGCAAAAGCCTAAGGACTGATTTGACCCTGATGGTTTGTAAGAGGGTTCAGAAATTGTTTTTGAAAAACAGTCTTTGGCAAAATGACCTCTTTTGTGACACTTAAAGCACTCAGTGTCCTCATTAGCTTTAGCATTGGAAAAACCTTTTTTTCTTTTTATAAACCTCCGAGAGTTAGCAAGGAGTGCCCTTTCCTGAAATTCTATGTTCAGGTCATTTAGGTACTCCTCACTTGATCTCTCATCAGGCTCATCATTTGAATTTTCCTGAAAATCTTGAACCACACTGTTAGAATAAAAAGCAGTAGAAATTGGTGTTGAAGTGGTGGTCAGTGACTTCTTGACTTCCTGAGACTTCTTTAAGTCAGGGTATCGTCTGTTGATGAGGTTTTCCTCATAGACATATTTCCTATATATTTCAGGAAGTTCAAGATTCTGGATATGGCTAGCATTCCTAAGTCCCTGAGAGAAATTTAACCACTTCTCAGGGAGACTATTTGACAAAACCAACATTGATTTCATGCTTGGACAACTTTACACCATCATTAGACAGTTCATTTAACAGAGTTTTGTACCGGGTGTATGTTTGAGACAGAGTTTCTGAGTCCTTAGCCCTTGGTATTATCCTGTTATACTCAAGTTTCAGGTCCATTATCCTGTTTTCCTTGGTATTAGATGGACCTTCATGACTATGGACCAGGTCATCCCAAGTTTGTTTAGCTGTACTACAGCTTATAACAGAATTCATAATATCATCAGGAAGACAAGATATGATGATACTTTTGAGCCTTTGGTCCTGGTTGACCATTCTTCTCTCATCCTGAGTCCACTAAGTCTCAGGTTTAGGCAAACCTTCAGCAGTCTTTGGGATAGATGGACCTTCATTAATACATTTTATGTAGTAAGGTTCCATCCCAGTCAAATAGCAAAGCATTCGCTTTTTCCATTTGTTAAATTTACCAACTTCGAGTCGAGGGGCAACAGCTGAATAAGCTCCACCTTTTTTGTCGACAAGTTGGGGCACATGAATTTCAGCCATTAAGATTCTGATTTAAAAACGTTTTTCAGCGGCTTAAAAAAATTTATAATCAGCCTGCTCTGATACCACTTGTTGTTCCCGTTTCACAATCGTATTAAAACAGTTAAGAATAATAAACAATCAAATTGTGAATAATGACTGAAATCAAGTAAGTAAAAACACACTGATAAATTTTCAACGTTTATATTCTTTATTAGAAATGAATCAGAAAGAATACATTACCCAAGTACTTACGGAATAGTACTTGGGATTGAAATGACAAGTATGGTATCTCCTCACTAAGCTCAGGCTAAGTCTGAGCACAACTACAAGGAACCACTGAGCTATCTCAGGGACAGAGTTGTATTTGGAGGAGTGGAAGATGGCTTGTGTGTGTGTTTTACAATTAATCCACAAGCTTGAAATCTTCCACTCCAACTCTTATGCTATTTATACAAGTATGGTTTTTAACTCTTTCCTAGAGGACAAACTGACATGTTACAGAAGACAAAATACTGATGTATTTTGTCTCTGTTTACATTGGCTATATTGGGTAAGTGACAAGGATGCTTTCTTCTTGTCAGTGATGACACTGAACCTGATAGTTAGCCATTCAGGGAAAGTTTGACTTTGGTTGATAAGGACTTCGTCTTATCTGATTCAAACTTATCCCGCCTTATCCCGCTCATTCTTCAGTTTTCATTGCCTTCAGTCTTCAACTTTAGTTTGTCTTCAGTGTAAGTAGTTGGTGAGGAGTTTCGGGATTCAGTGAGTTATTGTCATCACTCACTGAATCCACCATCTTCTTCTTGACTCAGTCTTCACCCCTTAAGTTTCGCCTTACTGAGTGGAGAGACTTTTTATTTGCCTCTTACTGAGTATCCTGAAGATAGCTCACTGAGAGACTATGCGCTCAGTGACTTGTTAGTGTTTAAGGGACTAAACACTTAGGGTATTTTTTATTCAGATCCTAGACTTAAGGGGTTTGGGTATTTACTGAACCCAACAGTTTTTATACCCTAGTATCTTGCTTTTCATTGTTATTGCAAGTTATATTTTATATGTATATCCGATTCATAAATATTAACGTATGATATAGGATCAAAACGAAATGAACTAGGTTATGTGAAGACGTACCACACTCAATGTGAGTGGTGTCGAACAAGAAAAGGTAAAAGAGGTCGACCAAAACTCCAACGTTACCCTTATGATTTTATACCCAAGCGACGTACCAAGGCACTCAACGTGTTTCTCCTTCCTTTCCCTTCGAACCAATTACCACAGTAGACGATTTGTGTTTCTAAGTAAGATGAGGGTGACTATATGTGAGTAAGTTTAGGAGAGTTTTTGATGTTGTGAGTTTTTGCCAAGACTTGGAGGTTGGTTTTAAAGGGAAAATTTAGCACATGTGATTTTTGGTTTGGGGCGTGCGATTATGGCAGCGAGATTATGGGGCATGATTTCTTGACTAGTCGATTTCAAGTGGACACATAATCCATTGGATATGGAAGTCTTGCTAGGTCAAAGGGTTCTTAGGGTAATATTATAATTACCAGGTATTATTTAAATGATGATTTAGGGTTGCTTAAGTCCATGTGTTGTTTCCCCTTTAACACACACACGCAAACACGCTTAGGACTAAGTATTGGGGGAAAGTATTTGGTTTGTGTTTTGTTTTTGGCTTGCTACAACCGGACACAAGGAACAAGTAACAAAATGTTACTTTGCTAAATATCACAACTAAGTGTAATGGAAAATGGTGTGGGCTTGGTTTTGGCGTTGGGCTGGCAGAAGACGAGGCCCAAAGAACAAATGGGGTGGGCTTGGTGATTGGATCGGACGCAAAACAAAGGCCCAAGGAAATAGTGAAAGTTGGGCTTGGGTTGAGGCCCAATGTAAAATGGGTGGGAGTTGGGCTTTAGGCCCGGTCCAAAAATAAAATAAATTTATTTTTATTAATTATATATTTTTATATAATTTATATATATGTACTTTAAATATTTAGTGATATCGGGATCGAGGGGAATTTCATTCGGGTCACAACGGTGTAATTTTTGAATGCTTGAGTCGCGTTGAACATGCATATGCCAAATGATATGCAAAAATGATGATCAAAAAATTTCATGATGTTCTAAATTGTGCTTTATTCATGTTTAAGTTGTTAATTACAAATGAAATTTTCCGGGAGCTTACACCTAATATCAGGATCGGAATCCTGACAACTATGGATAATAGTCTAATACCAACGCGAATGTGTGACAACAAATAATTTAATGCAATTTTTTATTTTTTCTGGTTTTGGTCATAAAGTGATTTTCCATAATGGTGGTGTAAAAGAAGTAAAGGTGGTGGAGCAACGGATAGTAAAGAATGTTTGTAAATAATATATTGCATTACTTCTATGAGTAACGATATTTTGATGAATCAACTTTTTTTCATTTAGTAAATTTTAAAATAAAATGGATTTTTATTTATAAGTAGAACCATCTATTTTTATCTAGCAACTATATAAATGAAATCATGACGATATAGATATGTGATTAACTTGAATTAGAAATTGATTCATTGAATAAAGTAAAAGTGAAGTTTTGGATCATAAACGTTCTTGTGGTTTCGAAAAAATGTAGGTAATACTTGGGTTTATCGTACATGCGACAAATCTAATGTTCATAACTTCATATCATAAGAACTTCCTTGTATATGACATTGTTGGCGTAGTTTGTGTAATTGCTATCTTTGTCATAACATCTGATCTTTAATTCTTTTAGTGCTCAAGGGTCATTATCTAGATTTAAACATGAATTAGTTATAAAGACTCCCTACCAACTTTAGCAAGATTTATAGAAACTTCAATCAATCATAAACTACTTTAAGATACATTCACTACTTAACGGGGTGTCAGCATAATGAATACTTGAACTAGAAGATGAAGATATGGATTATCATTGAATGATTATGAACGATCAAGTAGATAATTCAAAATATCTTTAAAGAGAATGTTGTCAAAAAGACCGTTATGTGAACACCTAGTACTTCTGGCTATATAAAGAGAATGTTGATCGAAGTAAAAATGTTATCTCTTCTAAATCATTTGTAATATTTAAGATGAACATTTACTCTTAATGTTGAACTAGCAACACTCCCTAATTCTATCAAGAACGTTTGAGTTCACTTCTAAACTTTGAATATGGTTAAAGTTTGTTTGTCAAATCGCCAGAGAGTTAAATTTGTCAATTAAATTAAGCGTGTGTTATGTAACACAGTTTGTAATTCTTTCGATTTATTTCCAATAAAATTTTTTATCATCTTTAAGTTTAAATCCTTTACAAGCACAATTTGTCATGAAATTATGTCGCTGTTTGATAAAAAAGAATGACTTAGCACTGAATGATTCAAAACACTATGTGATTTAGTGACTCTATATGAACTTGGTTCTGAATGAAAACGCAACGTTTGACAAATTCTCTAAACTGAGTACTATTGGGTTTTTTATATATGTGTTCTTATAGATACCTTACATACATATATGAGTAATATTTGGGTTAGTATTATTTAGTTAACATCATGTTATAATCGTTCATATGTCATGCATAATATTGCAAATATTAACACACATTGCTACTTCAATCTAATCAAATAAAAGAATGGATGAAAAAAGAAAAAAATACCAGCCAAGTTGGTCTTTAGTTAATTTATAGACATGTGAACTTAGTATTTGTAATCATGTGGTTCTTTCATTAATTTATTTCCATTAATCTATACTAATATATAACGCATTTAGGCCATTCTTTAAATAAAAAGGCTTAAAAATTCAGCCAACACACTTGTCAATTGCGGAAATTTCAAAATCTTGTTTCATACTCACAAATAAATGTTACATCTTGAAAATTAAGTGTATTAAATTCGTAAAATTATAACTGCCCTTTAAATTAATACATCCCATAAACTTGTACAACTCATTTGAAGAGTCATTTATACACCACACAAATATCAAATGAAAAACTTAAATACCAATATTTTCATCCCATCCCACGCAACCTCCACAACACACCATCCAATCACCATCTAGCCACCATCCGATTGCCACCATGAGCAGACCACCATGCACACCATACGACCACCACCACCACGAGCCGACCACCACAATTTTTGAGGTTTTGTGTAAATTTATTGTTAAAAAAACCTTATAAATGAAAAACATATGCTCGCCACAAAATTTAGTCACAGGGTACCCACCGCCGCATTGCGCGGGTACCTGCTATATGAAATAATGTATATTGTGAAAGTTAAAATAGGGTGTGCAAGACACCACATGCTGCTTAGGTCCTTAGATGCTAAGTCATTCAAAGCCAATTGAAATCATCTAGTAGCAAAAGAAAATGTATCAAACAATCATCTATCTCTGACCGATTCAAAGAGTGGTTATAAATGGCCCATAAAAAGGTTATCAAACAAAGTCGGCGTACATAAAATAAGATTTAAGATCATTTGAGGACAAAAGATTATTTACATACCAAGGGATCAATCTTCATCCTTCATTTTTATTTGATCTAATGGATGTGATTAATCCCAACAATTTAAAAACCTATTTTCATCATTTTTTTTCAAATATTAATATCTTTCAAACCGTTAATCGTTAAGCAAAAAAAAAAATATATCATTGCGACGAGCATTTAATTATCTTTCTATAGATAGGCACTTTGATATACTTTCGACAAAATTTTTATTTTCGTATTTTTCACGTTTTTTACTTTAAGTTTTTTCGTTTTTTTACGTTACTGAAATTTGCATTGAAAAATCATATATGATAAAACACTAATTTGAATATCACATGTGATATTAGTGTAATATCATATATGATATGTAATATCACATGTGATATTAGTATAATACTCCCCCCGTCCCTAAATAAATGTCCACTTTTGACTTTTAAAGTCTTTCTTGTACAACTTTGACCTTAAATATTTTTATTTGTGTTATATAATACTTGATAAAAATTATACCAACTTAAAGTACATTTAAAACACAATTCATTCATATATTTTGTATCAAGTATTATATAAGATAAACACAAATATTTAAGGTCAAAGTTGAATAAGTAAGACTTTGAAAGTCAAACGTGGACATTTATTTAGGGACGGAGGTAGTATCACATATGATATTACATATAATATCACATGTGATATTACATATCATATATGATTTTTTTCATGTAAATTTTAATAACGTAAAAAAACGAAAAAAATAACGAAAAAACGTGAAAAAACGAGTTTTTTTTTTCTTTTTTCGAAAGTATATCAAAGTGCCCGTCTATAGAAAGATAGTTAAATGCTCGTCGAGATGATGTAAATATTTTCACTTAACGATTAACGGTTTAAGAGATATTTAAATTATAAAAAATAGGTGAAATAATAAAATGTTTTTAATCTCAGCCATTGATTTTTTTTTAGATGGATGGTGGAGATGAGTCCCTTAGTATGTGAGAAAATTTTGGTATGTAAAATAACTCTCCTCCATAAAATAATTATGTTTAACATGTGTGTAACTATTAGTTTTCTCATCTAATTCAACTAGACGAGTACCCGCGCCTAGCGGCAGCGATGTCTAGTTTTCTGCAAAGTTCCGATGACCCATAAGTTTCTTTCAACAAACTGTATTTGTAGCATTAGAGAATCGTTTTCGAATAACTACAATCCTGATGCGTGGTTGCATAGCAGCATAAATATATAGTTTTTTAAAAAATTATGCGGAGTCGATCTAAGTGTGTGAGTATATTTTCTAATAGGATTGTTTTAAGTTATTAAGATTTTTAATAATAATAGATTCAAGCATTACTAAAAGCAACGGTATTATGTAGTTGGCAATATTATATTGTAGTTTAGAGGTATAGCCAACATGTGTGACCGTTTTTTCTTGTTTTGTCAGTAATTTAGGCAGTGATAACTATTTTTTTTTAATGCGTAACGTTTATCATTTGGTGTGTGGCTTTTAAAATTGTAACTTTGCAAATTGGATATCACCATATAAGATTATTTTGTACTATCAATTTGTATAGATATTTATGCATTGTTCAAAGCTATTTGTTTGAGGTACAAATAATTATCGCTAAAGATAACAATACTATTTATTTTTGTGATTTTAATAAACTTACATAACATTATTGATACACTGGACAAAGGGCTATACAATATATATTAACTTTTAAACGACGATTCATATATGCTAGTCCCTTAAATGGTGCAAGAGCAACATTTTTTAAAATAACATTATATAAATGACAAATTACATGTGTCAAAGCAAAATAAACCAAAAACTACAATTACTTGGTCTCTCCTTTCAAAAACATTGAAACCCGATTTCACCCGGGTGGTTCAACTGGTTGAACCGTTCCGATAAAAAAACAGGTCGATTTAAACCGAGTCAAACCGATAGGTTGGGTCGAAAAAATGTCAAATTAAACCGGGTCACCACGGGTTTGAAGCGTCCCGGGTCAACCCGGTATCGGTTTCAACAAGTCAACCCGGTATCGGTTTCAACGGGTCAACCCGGTATCGGTTTCAATTGGTTGTTTTTAATTTGGTAGATGTGCTTTTAATTGGGTGTACAATGTGAATAAATTATTGTACTTTTAAGTAATGAGGTGTTTTAATAATAGTATTAACTATATTATTTATTTCTCTCTCCATTGACTATGTTTTCAACATTCAACTTTCAACATTTTTCACTTTTTCCACTTTGACCATTTTTCCATTTTATATAGTATAGATTTAAACAAGTGAGCTACAACTTTAACTAATTTGAAAACTATTGTATCAAATATAAAAGCTCTGACGTACTTTAACTTTTTTTAAAGCTCCGATTCCTACAAGATCTAGCTACAAATAGTTTAAGAACACTAAAGGTGAGAAAAAAATCAAAACAAAACTGAAAACCGAACTGACATAACCGACATTAACTAAAAACTGATGGTTCGATTTTTACTTTTTCAAAAACCGAATATTTCAGTTAGGTTTCGGTT
Source organism: Chrysanthemum makinoi (assembly GCA_910596185.1). Classification (NCBI taxonomy): domain Eukaryota; kingdom Viridiplantae; phylum Streptophyta; class Magnoliopsida; order Asterales; family Asteraceae; genus Chrysanthemum; species Chrysanthemum makinoi. The sequence goes on along the minus strand of OU343221.1, from coordinate 168,544,355 downwards.
TTTTCCAATAACCGAACCACAGTTACCGAACCGAACCAATTTTTTTTCTTTTTTTTTTATAAAATAATATAATTGTACCCCCTTTTTTTTAGAAGCTCTACAACCAAATAGTTATGGATTCAAGTCCTAGACACGTGAGGTAGATTTGTTGTATACATCGTGAGATAGTTAGTTGCATTTATTTATTTTTAATATAAATAAATAACTAAATAAATCAAATTTACAAACTTATATTCATTTTATGAGAAGATTCAAAATAAATTTGTCTTAACATTTATGTTTGTGTTTGACATGTATGTGTGTTTACTTGACAATATATCAATATTATTTGAACATGATCATACCATGTCTACGTGTTTGATTTGTATGTGTGTGTTTCATCTATATTGTGTATGTGTAGAAACTTGGGATGGCATTATTTAGCTTTGATTAAAAAAAATAAATAGAAAAATAGACAATTTCTTAAAGAAAACAAGTTTGTTGGTACGAATTGAACAAACTTAAAATATAAATGGTTAAAAACCGAAAACTAATTTTAAATTATTAAAAGAAACAAAAAAACAAACCAAAAAAATCTGATTGATTTCTTTTTTGGGTTTTTTAGAAATCAAATGTTTCAGTTCGATTTTTATTTTAGCCAAAAACGGACGCAAACCGAATATTGCTTGCAATCAACCTTTTTGAATAAAACAAACCGGGCTTTCTATTTCCGGGCTAAACCAAATTGGGGTTTGAGTGGGCTTAACAAGTACACAACTTGACACCCAAAACTCCAAAAGTAGTAAAGTATTTTCAACAAAGGGCAAAACCATAATTTCACTCAGCGCCCGTAATCCTCTCATTTCCAAAATTCCCCGTTCAACACCACCACCACCAAAAACCAAATTAGGGTTTTACATTTTCATTAGATCAGCACACAAAAATGTACACTCTGTTTTTACTAAGAGCATCTTCCAAAAGACTAACAAAAACCCTCAGACAGCTTGTTATCCCATCATCATCAGCATCACAAAATCTATTATTACCAAATAATAATGAAAAGGTGAGGAGGAATTTTCATGGGTCAAGATGGGTTAGTTTTAGATCTACAGATTATAAGCCTTATGCTGCTGGGTATGCTGTTGCATCGTCATCTTCATATGATGTTAATAATAATAATGATAATGATGGTCTTGAAATTAGTAAACTTGGTATTTCTCAAGGGATTGTTGAGGCTTTGGCTAAAAAGGGTATTACTAAGCTTTTTCCTATTCAGGTATTTCATTTTCACAAGTTTTTTCTATGTATATTTGCTTTTTAATTATATTGTGGTGAAAACAAGTACTGGTAACATTATAAGGTAGTGAATTTGGTTTTTACTAGTTTATTAATTGATCATTTATAGGACTGACCATGAAGGGGGTGTTTGTTTAAGATTTTTGAGCTTATTATGCGATTTTGGCTTATGTTTCACAACCTCTAATTTTCTTGCTTATTTATGAAACATAAGCCGAGTCTATACGTCTTAAAATAAGTTGGTAAATTTGAGCTTATAAAACATAAGCCGAAAGTAACAAATAAATGTCAATTTTTGTAAATATTTTAAAGAAAAGGTTTGGGTGGTTCTACTTGTTTAAGGTTTTACTTTTTACTTGTTTATCCGTCAAAAGTTACAAATTTACATCTTTTTTAGTTGTTTTGATGAGCGGGGAAGTAGTGGATACCCAAAGGTTGTCAAGTTTGGGGTTTTTATCTTCTCTTGGTAATTTTGCGTTTTTTACTTTATTATATTGACTTGAAAACGATAATAGGATAGTTTGTTAATTGAAAGTGTTAGATGGTTTTTTTGATGTAAATGAAATAATCACGAGTCTGGATTCACAATAACTTTTTGAAGAAAATCAAGCATGGAGTTGCTGTATTCCGCTTCTTAGATTCTGTGTTTAAAAAAGCGCGCCTTTTTGCGCCTAAGGCGTGAGGCGAGCCGAGGCAGTAAGGCCATCGCATCAGGACCCTTGATGCGCAGCCATTACAAAAGGCGAGAAAAGGCGATGCTTTTTGGCGCCTTTGAAGAGTGCTTTTTAACGCCTCATGTATTTATGGGTCTAAAAAGTACGGTTAAACTAAAAGGGTTTAAATGGTTTATTGTTAGTCCCTTCTAGTTGGACTATTGTTAGTCCCCATTCATTCCTATGCATTGCATGGTTTTTGTTCACATGCATGCTTTTGTGATAAACTTAGGATCCATGGTTTGTAATATCTAGTACTTTAGAGATACGGAACCCCAAACTTTGAGAATGAATGGGGAATGTATGCTTTCTTCTAATTTGCATAAATCCCCATTCATTTATATGCAATGCATTGCACGGTTTTTGTTAACATGCATGCCTTTGTGGTTCTTTTGTTATTCTCCAGTAGGAATTTGATAAGCTTATGATCTGCGTTTTGTAATATCTACCATTTTAGCGATATGGAATCACAAACTTTGAGAATGAATGGGGAATGAATTGGTGTTATTGTTAAATGTCTTCTTGATGTTTTTATATATGAATTATGCTTTCTAACAAAGTTATAATCGTTTTGTACAAAGTATGCGCCTCGCCTACGAAAGGCGTGCGCTTTCGCCTCGCGCTTCGGTCTTTTTACCCTTAGCGCAACGGAGCGCTTCGCGCTTTTTAAAACCCAGCTTAGATTAGTTAAGAAGGCTTGGCATGATTACTGAATAGCTAACATTTGTTGTACTGTTTTATATTGTAATGAGACTAATACATGGTTTTCTCAGAGAGCTGTGCTAGAGCCTGCAATGCAGGGTCGTGACATGATTGGGCGTGCTAGGACTGGAACAGGAAAGACTCTTGCTTTTGGCATCCCTATCTTGGATAAGATCATTCAATACAACAAGAAGCATGGGTGCGGGACATTGCTTTTGTTATTAAGAACTTCTGTTTCTAAGTAGTACTTTAATTGCTTCTAAAATTTATGTATTTACATGTTTGGGTGAATTATAACAGAAGGGGAAGGAATCCGTTAGCGATTGTTATGGCTCCTACTAGAGAGCTTGCTCGCCAAGTTGAAAAGGAGTTCTATGAGTCTGCACCCGAATTGGATACTCTCTGTGTATATGGTGGTTCACCTATTCAACGCCAGATGAGTACTCTTGATCGCGGTGTTGATGTGATTGTGGGCACCCCTGGACGTGTTATTGATTTGCTCAAAAGAGGGGCTTTGAATTTATCTGAAGTTAAGTTTGCTATTCTAGACGAGGCTGATCAGATGCTTAATGTTGGTTTTGCTGAAGATGTTGAGACAATCTTGGAATATTTGCCGAAGCAGCGTCAAACCATGATGTTTTCAGCTACTATGCCAAGTTGGATTGTGAAGCTTACGCACAAGTACTTAAATACGCCATTGACTATTGATCTTGTGAGTAGCTTCTGAACATGTCATTATTATGACGGTTAACTTCAGTATATGGGATTGTTATTATAATGTGTCTTTGAGATCATACTGATGCAAATATTTTGATTGTAGGTGGGTGATTCAGACCAAAAGTTGGCTGATGGAATTACGCTTTATTCTATCTCATCAGAAATGCGTGAAAGACCATCAATTATTGGACCACTAATAACAGTATGTACTGACATTTGATTGAATTTGCTAGTTTTTCAGTCATTGATTGTTGATCGAAGTAGGATGGAACTTATTGCATTCATATACAATCCATTTTGTTTCAGGAGCATGCAAATGGTGGGAAATGTATTGTTTTTACACAAACCAAGCGTGATGCGGATCGATTGGCATATGCCTTGCAGAAGAGCTTCAGATGTGAAGCTTTGCATGGAGACATTTCACAAAATCAAAGGGAGAGAACCCTTTCAGGCTTTAGAGATGGCCGATTCAGTGTCTTAGTAGCCACTGATGTTGCTGCTCGTGGTCTTGATGTTCCCAATGTTGATCTGGTTAGTGTTTATGTCTATTTTGCTATCTGCAATGCAACCGACAGGCTAATATACTGTGATTTACTTGGTTGATTAGCTTTTGGTTTTGCTTCAGTTTCAATTTGGAAAACATTTACGAACTTAATGATTATGCTTGGGCTCTTTTTAAATCCACACTGTCTTACAAGTTACAAATTAGTTTGTCAGTCTAACTAGTCACAACTTCCTCTTTGATGATCAGGTTATACATTATGAGCTCCCAAACTCTTCGGAAATTTTTGTTCATCGGTCTGGGCGTACTGGTCGTGCTGGAAAGAAAGGAAGTGCAATACTAATGTACTCCTCCCAGCAGTGGAGAGATGTGAAAGGATATGAACGGGAAGTAGGATGCAAGTTTTCAGAGGTAATTATGCTGTTACATCTTGTAGCTTATATGTTAATTTTTTTGTAAATTCATCTTGCGCGGAGGACATGCTTATCCGCCTATCTTAAAGCTGATTAGAATGTATGGGTAGCATTTTGTCAATGTTTAACTGTAGACGTTTCCCGGAGATTTACATTGGTACCTTTGGATAAGACTATAAGAGTTATTGTGGATTGAAATACCTTAGTGATTGGATATAGCTTGTGTTCAGCTGTTTTGGTTATCATCATTGGTTTTGAGTTTCTTGTTTCTGACTTTTCTTTAATTTATTGAAGCTTCCACCGATTGCTGTTGATCCTGCATCGAGAATTGAAATGGGTGGTGGTTTTGGCTCTTCTGGTGGTAGATTTGGCGATTCAGGATTTGGTGGATCTGGTGGGCGATCAGGTGGCTTTGGTGGGCGATCAGGTGGCTTTGGCTCATCTCGAGGTGGTGGTGGTTTTGGTAGATCTAGTTATGGGGGATCAGGTGATGGATTTGGTTCGGATCGTTCAAGTGGTTTTGGTGGTGGCCGTTCAGGCGGTGGATTTGGTTCCGATCGTTCAGGTGGTGGATTTGGTTCCGATCGTTCAGGTTTTGGTGGAAGCCGTTCAGGTGGCAGATTTGGTTCAGATCGTTCAAGCGGTGGATTTGGCGGTCGTTCAGGATCAAGACGGTCTGGTGGTGGTGGATTTGGTAGTTTTGGAGAAGACACAGATTTCTAATATGTTTGCTGGTGAGGTTAGTTTGTTTCTTTATTATAGACTAGAGGTTAAAATTTCAGTCCGGTGTGCTTCTGAATTCGTCATCTGGGTTCACTTTATTCTTTTACAGTTTAGAAAAAAATTCAAGGGCCGAACCAATATGCTATCGAAATTTTAAATTTTATATACGTTGTTTTGGCTTCAATTTAATCTCAAGCCATCCAATGTATACTATTAATTTTTTAGTATTTACAAACTTTTAAATCATTTTTATATGACTAATTAGATAATTATTGTTATTATAATATTGTTTTTGTGATTGTATTCAAGTTAGTTACTAATTCTGCTCTTTTATAAAGAACTTTATCAAATTAAGCAGAACCAACATGTCCTGTTTCAACCTGTGACTAAAATTGATGTCGGTCCAAACCTGTTTTTACCCTTAGCTCAAGCTGCCTGACTCCTCATCCTACTCAATACCATATGCTTTTTCTTGGAAGCGGTGTCACACTTCAAAGCTTTGTATTTGTTTTGTTTTAATCTTAACCTTATCAGGTGAAGATGCAGTGTGTTCCAAGGCTGACCCCAAGTACTAGGAAGAAGTTGCCAATGTTGACCTGAGTGTATCATAAAAATGGGGGAGAGTAATAGAAGAGAAAATTTGGTTTGTGTGTTGCAATATTACTGATCCTCTACTAATTAGAGGGTGTGAGTCTTTTTTTGGTTATGTTAAACACATGCCAAGTAAAACGTGGTGGATCTATCTACATCTAACATTTTAGCTTATTCGTAGATGGCAGAGGAACCTGTCTGTAAATCCATCTTGGAACTATCTGAACGAACAATAAATACCTTATCTAAGCATTATCTTTATGATTTCCTGTACTTGTATCTATGAGAATATCGAAGTAGATCACAATTTTTCCCGTACTTCTATATTATTGATGCTTAACAGGAAGTTTGTGTTATTCATGGATTCCTGGGACCAATTATGGTGCATCATCGATTGGTCATAGATTGAATTGAGCTGTATCTAAAAAGGTGGTTATTTGTATTATTATTATTTATTTTTTAATAAAAAAATAAGTAATCTCATATCTGGTGAGAACTCCAGATTATTTCTGGTTAAAGCATGTGGTTGGTGCATGATTATCGTCTTATATGATGCATAATAAAAACAGATGAAGCTGACAAGGGAGAGAGATTGGATGTTATTGTGATTGATTGTGTGTTTTGAAGGACGAGTTAAGAGGATATAGCACTACTTATAACATAAGGTTACTTATTGTTTGCTATAGATGATCAATTATTAACACCATCTTATTAAAAAAAAAAGTATGTCTTACATCTATGTTCCACCTATTTCGCAAATGTCTCTCACGAATCACTAGACTTGAACCAACAACCTGTTAATTGATGAGCGACACATGTGCCACATTTCACAAATATCTCTCACCGAGACTTGAATCAATACTCACGAGTCGCGAACCTCTAGGCCAAAGACCCGGTTCACAAGAACTTAGGGTGCGTTTGGTAGAGAGAAATTCAGAGAAAAGAAATGAAGTAGAGAATAGAATCTCAGAGAATAGAAATCAGTAGAGAATTTTGTTCAATTCTAATGTTTGGTAACAACAGAGACTTGACCCGAGAAATGAAATTTTTTTTATTTAAATAATATTTTGTCAAAATAAAAATTCTTAAAAATATTTTAAAAATTATTTAAAAAAAAATATCTTTTTTTAAATTTATTTTTTAAAAATTTATGTACTTTCTTTAAAAATATTATTTAAAAAAATATTTTTTAAAAATGTATTTATTTAAAAAAACTTATTTAAAAATATTTAAAAAACATTTTTTTAAAAAAATATTTAAAAAAAAAATATTTTAAAAAATAATTATTTTAAAAAAAAATTATCTATACTACATAAAATGAAAAAACAGTCAAAGTGGAAAAGTGGAAAAGTGAAAAAGTTTAATGGTCAAATGAGAGAGAAATATATTTGTGTAATTAATACTCTTATTAAAACACCTCATTACTTAAAAGTACAATAATTTATTCACATTGTACAACCAATTAAAAGCATATCTACCAAGTTAAAAACAACGAATTAAAACACCCCTCATTAAAAAGTACAATAAAATTTTCACAATGTACAATTTAAACAAGCTACAACATAATTCTAAATATAAAATAATTAAACACACTAATTAATGTTATTTTTAAAACACCATAAAATAAAAAGTACATGTTATTATACACATTGTACAAATTAATAAAACACACAAAGCTTCATACAAACTAACAAGTTTATGGTACATATAGTTTTAAAAATCGGACTGGACCAACGGGTTCAACCGAAAACCGGTGTCGCCAACAGTTCGGCTAACCAATAACAGCCATCCGGAAACGAACTAGAGAGGACCCGTTAAAACCGATACAAACTGGTGAATCAGGTCTCATCGAGATCTATTTCTCCGATTAATCGTCACAGGGTACTCGCCGCTGCAACGCGCGGGTACCCTGCTATATTATATATAAAGGAAAACCAAAAAGTAAAAAGTAAAAATTTGAAACTATTAACACATATCGAAAACGGGTTGACCCAAGACGCTTCAAACCCGGTGGGTTGACCCTTTAATTTGACCCGCTTTTAACCCAACCTCGTCATATTGACTCGGTGTAAATCGACCCGTTTTTCGACGGGAACGGTTCAACCGGTTGAACCACCCGGTCGAACCGGTTTCAAAACGTTATGTTTAATCCCCAAATCTTCAAACTTTTATTATTTTTGTTTAGAACCCATAAACTTTTTTTTAACACAACACGATCTGTCGCTATATAAATATATTATCTATAAGTTTTTCTTCAAAAACGATTATAATGTTTTACAATTATGAGAAAATATGTGCCCGTTAGTGCATATTTACTTTTTAATAGGCTAAATACGCTCATTTAAAAAAAAAAGATGAGGCTAAATGTGCCTAAATTTTTTACAAAATAGCTAAAATTAGCCAATTTTTATTTTATTTTGGGCTAATCGTATTCACGCTAATTTTGGTCACCATTAATCCCATCCTTGTTAGTTTTTACGAGACAAGTAACGTGTGTTGTTAGTTTTTATCCCATAACTGATGTAATGTTTACTTTCATTTTCATTAAATGATTTTATATGTTGTTTGATAGATGTTAAGAATTTTGTCTAGACTTTAATTATCGTATAGTACAACCGTTTGCAATTGCATTTTCATCGGTTCACGTTCTATTTTAAACGCTACACAAAACACTTACCACAATATCACAGATCATTAATTATCTGACGCTAGAACCAGCTGCCGCTAGGCGCGGGTAGTCGTCTAGTTTTTAAAAATGTATTTAAAAAAGAAAACTTGTTTTTTTTAAAAAACTATTTTTTGAAAATGTATTTATTTAAAAAAACCTTATTTTTTTTAAAAACATTTTTTTTAAATTATTTTTTAAAAATGTATTTATTTAACAAAATTATAGTTGAAAAAAAAAAAAACATTTTTTCGAAATAATAATAATCCATTTCTCCACCAAAATAAGGGAAATGGAGCTAGCCAAATTACACTACCCAAGTCTCTCAATTTCTCTCCATTTCTCTACCGAATTTCTCTGCTTTTTCAATTCTCGGTACCAAACAAGAGAAATGAAACCATTTCCAATTCTCTTGCCTCAATTCCCGGTACCAAACACACCCTTATACTATTTGGACCATGACATGGTAATATTTATACATCTCCACCCAAACTTCAATAGTTACATATTTCCCCAAAGCATGCTTTAATAGCATTGTACATCATGCATTAGAAACTTGTGTTTTGAGAAAATATGTAATTTTTGAAGTTTCCAATTCCCCCTAATATTTAGACCACCAGTTTCTAAAATGCAAAGTCAAACGCCCCTTCATGTTCATCTCAAGTTTTAAGTCTAAACTCAAGAGGGTAAAAGCCATAAAATAACGACATATTTTTTAAATTTTGCCGACTTGAAACATTAATTTTTTTATTACCTTACTTCACCAACGAACTTTTAAAATTTGTTTCGACTTCACCCATATGACCTCGTTTATATTAAAATAATAACTGAAATGACTATATTTGCTTTTTATTCAATAACATTTGTTCCGACTTCACCAACGAACTTTCAAAATTTGTTCAAACTTTACCCATATGCCGAGGGTAATATAATCATTTCAGTTATTATTTTAATATAAACGGGTCATATAGGTGAACTCGGAACAAATTTTGAAAGTTCGTTGATAAAGTAAGCTAATAAAAAAGTAAGTGCTTCAAGTCGGCAAAATTGAAAAAATACATCGTTATTTTCTTTATGTTACTGGGTAATGGACATTTGAACTATATAGTTTTATACTATTGTTTCTGGTTTTGTACTATTGTTTAATTCAACAGGTTTTATGTTGGATTACTTTAACAGTTATGGGACAAAAAAAAAATGTAACTGTTTAGTTTATTATCTTTAACTACATTATAATGCATTTAGGCCATTCTTAAAAAGAAAGTCTTAAAAAATAAGCCTACACACTTACTATAAAAGGAAGACTTAAAATTTAATACATCCCATTATTAAAATTCAAATGCAGACGCTTCAATTAAATTAAATACAATTTTCAAATATATATAGTCCATTATAAAAACCATGTAACCGCTAAAAATCATTATTATCAATAATGATTATTATAAACATATAATCGCATCCACTATATAAATACACTCAAATCATTTTCTATCACTCATACACATCTAAAACATTAGCAATAAGGCTGAGTGTAGTAATATTTAGTCACAGGGTACCCGCCGCCGCATTACGCGGGTACCTGCTAGTTATTTTTTAATAGATACATAACCTGCTTTCAACTTCCCCTTGGTATTTTCAAATTAGTCATAAATGACTATCTACTACCTATATGATTCAAAGAAAGAACGAGTGCTTAAAACACATACAACAAGACCGCACTAATGTCTAAAGGAGTGATTTAAGTCAATGATATGAACCTCCACTACACACATGATTTACACATGGGGGTTCCTAAACCGCGCAGCTCTAGTAACCGAGGGAGATACCAACTTAGACGGCACAAAATTGAATAGTTTCACACTCTCTCCTTCTCTCTCCTCTAATTGTTTTTTCCAACCAAATACTCCATTGAAAAAACTCTAAAAAGTTTAGAGGCCGTTTAGTTGAAAAGAAATATTCCAATGAAAAAGGAAAAACTGAAAACTAGTTAGTAGCATTTTTTTTCAATAATTTTACAAAAATATGAATTTCTCATTTTTCAATTCTTAATAGAAAAAATGAAAATACCGTTACACCCTTCTCACTTTTTTCATTTCTAAAACAATAACCTCATTTCTTCCCACCCCACTCTTATCACGCCCACCTCCGTCCACCTTCCATCGCCGCCCACCTTCCATCGCCACCCACCTATCCGTCCACCGTCTCCGTTTTAAAAAAAGGAAAAATATAATTCCAACTAAACGGATTTTCAAACTTCTCAACTCTTCTCTAGAGAAGAAAAACCATTCCCTTCTCAAGAAATTTAGAAACGGAAAAATAAGAATTTTTTTCACCAACTAAACGGCCCCTTAGGGGCCGGGCCGTTTAGTTGGAGAGAAATACTCTATTTTTTCAGAAAAATTTTCATATGAAAAGGGAAAAATTGAAAACCCGTTTAGTTGCACTTTTTTCCAATAATTTTCAAAAAATATGAATTTCTCATTTTCCAATTCTTAATAAAAAAAAAATGAAAATACCATTACACCCTTCTCACTTTTTTTATTTCTAAAATAATAACCCCATGTCTTAGAGAAGAAAAATGATTGGAAATAGCTTCAACTAAACAACTTTTCATTTAAAAAAAAAGAAAAATATAACTCCAACTAAACGGGTTTTCAAACTTCTGAACTCTTTTTTAGAGAAGAAAAACCATTCCCTTCTCTAGGAATTTAGAAACGGAAAAACAAGAAAATTTTTCACCAACTAAACGGCCCCTTAAATTCCTACTCTTTTTTCGCGTATTTTTCAATTTTAACCGATCAATCGATTCTAAACTACATTCCGCACACTTCTATCGTTTGAATTTTTCAATTTGATGCATTTTACGAAATCCCCCAATTTGATTCAAATTTTGACCTAATTGATAATTGAATAATTTTGAATACAATACATCGATTACGATACAATTACTATGATAATGAGTAGTAATTCTAGTGAATTTTACTAGATTAGTTAAAATGACATCAAATAGACCAAAAAGAAACACAAAATTCCCGTCTAAGTATGGGGACTCTGTTTGTAATACAAGTGTGGCTAATTCGTTAAGGAAAACTGTTGGGAATAGCAAGAATGATACTGGATCAGATGGAGCTGGAGAGAGTAGGAAGAATGGTGGATCAGGACAGATTAGGGAGGAGAATAAGATTGAGGCAACTGCTACTAGTAAAGAAGGTACATAGGTTAAGAATCTGGATGATCATGGCAGGATGCTGATAACAATGATGCTGTAAGTCCTACTTGCAATACTACTTTGAATTGTGATAACGATAATGCCATAAATGTTCATAGTAAGGTCAATAATGAGGAGAATAGGAAAAGTGAAAATTGTGAAAATAGGAATGTGAGTGCTAACAGTGTGAATAATCCTATAAGTGCTGATGAGGCTGTGAATAAGAGTAGTAAAAAGTATGGAAGTTTTGCTAATGCTGTTGAGGAGAATGTGAATAAAATGTCAAATATCTTAGAATTTGTTCCACCTGAGTTAAGTAAGGATGGAGCTAATATTGTTGTTTTTGAGGAAGAATTGGTGTTAGAAGGTTGTAAGAGATGGAATAATACTATCTGTGGTTACTTTGTTGGGGCACAAATGCCTTTAGCTGAAGTGAAATACAATGGGAGAAGAATGTGGGGGGAACATGTGACAACTCGTAAATTCCTCGATGCGTCATAATTGGAGAAACGTTGATTAGAGCGATTGTTTTAATTAATTTGAGCTACGAGTCATATTATATATCGTTTTTATTGGAAATATTATTTTAAAAACAATGGCGTAACTCTCGTGTCATGAATCATTCGTTTACTAGGCTAAACGAGTCCCGAGCTTAATATTATTAAAGATTTAAGAAAGTTACAACAAGGGTCCCTATAATAGTTTCACTTCCATCCTAATGTTACAACAGCTTTAAAAATGTTATCGTGGATAGTAAAATGGGTAAAAGTGTTACGCATAAACTAAAAACGTGATATAAAAGTTTATCAAACCTAATGAAAACTTGTTTTGTCTCGTGTGGTGTTCGAATGAGAAACGTGATGTGGTATAAATCTGGAAAACATGGTGTTGTGATACGAGTTGACTCGAAGTCGAGTGAAACCACTGAGTCGGAGTAGTGGACTCAGTGACTCGGGTCAATGGGCTGTGTCGGGTCAAAGTATTTTGTTGTCATGACTTGTTTTGAAGTACTTGGTCATGGCTAAGTGGAAATGATAAAGAAATAAAAATGGTAATTGATTGATAGGTGTTGGTTCTCGGGTCGAAACCCATTTGAGTCTCGGTTTGGTCGTGGTTAACAGATTTGAGTGAGGAACTGGGTCGGGTTAGATCCGGCAGAAACCGGATCTTGAATATGGTTGTTATATTTTGTCAAGTTGGTAACGGAGTTGAATACTGATTTAATAATGATTATTTACAACTATCTGATAAATGGTCATTAATGATTAGAATATGTTTGATAAATAACAATATTGTTTTATCCATTCTAGTTACGTTTTTATTTATAACTTGTTATAAAACATTTGTATATTGATTTAATTAGTTAAATATGTCTTGTTATACGAAAGTGTTTTGTGATTTCGGGTGTTACTCAAATTAGACTCAAGAGTTGATAAGAGGTAGTAAGTAGTTAACGTAAGGTATTAAAATAAATGAAACGGTATAGACTAATGGACTAATTGAGATTATATGACGGGTTGAATGTACATGAGTTATCGATTATTAACGAAATGTTTAAATAATATATGTCTACGGGTTAGTTATCTACATATATCTATATAAACTTAACAACTTTTTGTAAAGGGGAGTAATCCTGCACCCTGGTAAAATTTATTAACCAAAAAATGTATAAGTACAACGGATGAGAGTGAATCTCTCATCTCGGCCTGTTACATGGGCAACAGACACACACTAAAAGTGCACTTAACCAAACAAAATACATAAGAAAGACATGCCAATCTTATGAACTACCAAACCACCAAATTTACTTCCTACCACGACCTAAGAGACTAACATCATACATGTCACACATATCCTCCAAGTGTCTCGGTAGATCGTAGACTTGCTCAGCATAATCATCAAAATCTTCAAGATCAAAACCCCCACCACCCAAAAATGACGCCATAGGGTTATCTGGCTCCATAACCTCTTCCTCTTCACTGTCTGAACATGTCACATTCCCGACTCTAGAAAACGGATTACTTACCTTGGTAGCAGAAGAAGTCACAGTCTCCGGAGGCTTAGAAGCCGCACCAATATCAACACGAGAGTCCTTCCCCTGAGAACCATCAATACCTGCTTCCTTAGTAGTACCGTAAGACTTCCCGTCTTCGCCTCTTCAGTAGTAGAATCAACCACAGTACTTGGGATGCCCGTATCATCTTCCACCTCAAGAGTCCCAAAAGCGTTAGACGTAGTAATTGGTGTACCTTTAGCATTAACACTAGCAGCTGCCGGTGTCTTCGTCTTTGCAACATATACCTGCTTCCTAGGCGCAAATCTAGGACCCTTACCCATATTAATACCACTAGTCATCTTCGTACCTTTAGGTTTGGCTTTCCGATTCTGCACCACCTTAAAACCATCATAAGGTTCTTCCACATTCGAGTTGGGAGCGACATCATTTTGCTCCTTAATACTCTTAGGGCAACAATCAGTAACATGCCCAAACACTTTACATTCCGCACAATGTGGAGGCTTCCATTCATATTCCACCTTGATACTTGCCGTAGTAAAACCACTATCGTCCTTTTTAGGGATCGCCATAGTCACCACATGTTTAAGCACATAATCTGATGATAGTTCCACAAGAGCACGTGCAAAACTTATTCGACCCCATGAATCAACACACATGGAACTAGCAAACGCATCTAACATAATCGGCTTACCCACCTGAGTAGCAATAAGGCTCAATCCGTCTTCCGAATATGCAAGTAACGGCACGTTATGCAATTTAATCCATACGGGCACTTTAGTAACCTCACTTTTGGACAATAGCACATCAGGAGTCCATTTAGTGAGAATGATAGGAGAATTGCGAATAATCCAAGGGCCCCGCTGAATGACATTATCAACACCCTCTTTAGAAGCAAATTTAAAAAGAAACACACCATCGTCATTCTTCATGAGTTTCTGTAACCCAAACTTACCCCACGTGTTAGTTACATAATTTTGGACCAAAGGAAAGGCAATATTCTTGCCAACAAAAAAGCCAACAAGAGTATTATCATATCGGTTACACACACTCTCCATAGCAACTTTAGGAAGAACAGTATCATGATTATCAATCCGAATATCATTCACTAAAGGTCGAAAGTTAACTCTCCTAGTGACTTGTTCCGGATTTAAAACATTAGCAAACGACCTTGCGTTATTGGACACATTATCACTACCATTATCATCAAGACCAGAAGTTGACACCTTAGATACATTCGTAGCAGCAGAAGCATTCCCATCCATCGAAGTAACACTAGGGTAGACCAAATCCGGATTCACATAAGTATCCAGATCTATAGCGTTAGTAGAATTCACATTAATGCTCGAATTCACCCCACCCAAAACGGAACCAGCCATACTATCAACCCAGGGATCCGGACAAGATGTATGTTCCAGATTAGAAGAACTCAAAACAGTTTCAAATGTGCCATCATGAGTACTAGGGTTTCGCAAAACCCTAGTAGCTTTTCGTACTTCAGGAACAGTCGTATCACCAGCCATTGCGTGCTCACCTTTGAGACGTTTTAGCCTAGCATCCAAAGCATTAATATCCAGCGAAGCATACGGATTAACCTCCTTATTCAATCCAACTTGATCGGCCAAGTTGGTGGCTGCATTTGCAGTCTTCTTCGACGAACCATCCTTGTTGAAAAACCCTTTCTCCATCACACGACACCCTAAATACAATTACACAACAGCCAATAACAACAGCAACAACCCAACAACAACCAAAAAACGACCAAGAAACCCTAACTGAAAGTTAGGGTTTATAGCGCCACGCACCACCAAACTAACCAGCCTCCATAATCAAGAGCATAGTCTGATAGATAAGAACGTGAAAACCACCCTTGAATGTTAAACCGACACAAAGAATCACCAATAAAACTCAAAACGATACGGAAAAACCAAAAAACCCTAACTATCGCTTGAATAAAAACCCTAACTGAATAGAACTAAAAAACGATCTGAGATAATCAGAAACGTATTAGAATCAATCGAATTAGAGTAATTAGTATGAACGATTAGCTGAAAGTAAGGGTTTCGGTTTTTTCTTGATAGTCGCCAGGGAGAAAAGTCGACTTTAAACTTAACAACTTGATTTACTAACAAATCACTTATACGACTACAATGGAATAAGACCATTGCGATACCCGATATTAGACGTGGTCGAATGACGAGTAAGTACATATAAAACGGTATGATAAATTATGATTGATAATTAATGACGGATATTACATATATGTTATAACTTATAAGTATTTAACTATGTTTTATAAACTTGGAATAACTATTGATAAAAAGTTGTAATTTATTAAATATTTTAGTTTAAACGAGTATAATATGTTAGACTCGAAAATGAGTTTAATGTATTTGTTTCACGATAAACCTAAATACTCCATTTTCACATTTTAACTGATAATTGAAATGTAAAAATGTATATTATTGACGAATGTGGTTTTATATGATATAAACCCTTATTAAATACGATAAGTAACTCGTGTTTTGTAAATACGGGTTAACTTTATAAACTTGTTCAGTAAGATTATTTTGATAAGGCAATATATTAGAGTTGTAATGGTTTGGGAACGATGAATAAATGAACGCGTCATTTGTAATACACCATTAAGCATACCTTATATGAAGTATGTGGAAAACTAGAAGGGGGGGGGGGTTGAATAGTTTTGCCGATTTTAAGTTAGTTTCAAAAACTTTAGATTCGTTAATATGTGAGTTATGGATATAGAGAAAGTATAGATCTTATGATAAAGCAAGTAAATAAAGTAAAGCAAAGGGATAGAAATGACACAACCGATTTATAGTGGTTCGGATACAAGGACACATTCCTTGCCCTACTCCACTCCCCGAGTCACCTACTCGAGAGTTCAAGCACTATGTCAACAAACTCCTTCACTTGGCGGAGAAGCCTTCACAACGTTGCTTACACCTTTTTCCTGTACGAAGCTAAATACCGAGTCCGTAACACGGTGGACCAAACCAACACGACTATTACACAACAAATATGTGAAATATCAAATACAAGATATTTGCTACAGAAATCTTGTGGAGTGACAAATCAATCAAGGACCCCTTGCTTGGATGACTTGTAGAATGCTCGTGATCTCGCCTTAGAGAAGGACCTATATGAGAATCACAATAGAAAGAAAGAAGAACAACTCTCTAGATCAAGTGATCTATATGTTAGAAGAGAATGAGAGTGTTTGAGAGATTTAGTAAGAAGATGGGTGGTTTAGAATGAAGAAATGGCTCTCTATTTATAGGCAATTTCTTCCACTGTTCCCCGGATCCCACAGATCCCTCCCACTTGGGATCCGTCTAGTGTAATCCTAGGGATCCGTGGGACGCTCCTCTTTGCCCATGGGTTTTTTGGTTATGGGTCATGGGTTATGGGTTGGTCCATGGGTTTTATTTAGATTCAATGTATCTAATGAATACATTGTATCTAGTCAATGGGTATGGGTTAATGGGTTATGGATATGATCCATGGATTATGGGTTTTACCCATCCTAATAAACTATTACAACAAATAATTAATTACAACATTTTTGTATTTAAATGGCTATATGTAAATGCTTTACAGAAATAACATATATCCTTATAATTGTACTTAAGACAACATTATATTTGTTATCAACAAAACACAAAGAGATCGCAAAATATTAATAAACGTTTTTACGGTTTATTTGTATTAACAATCTCCCCTTTTTGTTGATGACAAAACATAATATTATGATGAGTAAAACTTAAGAATAGATGTATGTTTTGAAAGCTCCTAAGTTTTACTTCTTCTCCCCCTTTTTGTCGAAACAAAAAGTTAACCCTTCAAAGAAATAAAAGTGTGGAAAAATTAGTCCGCGTATCACTCACTCCCCCTTGACGGTAGCTCCCCCTAGTTTGGGGCGTCAAGTGAAGAAAAATAAAAAAAATCCTACAAAGAGAAAGGTTAGTAACATGCTTATGTAATCTTGTGATTGACGAGAATCAAGATTGAGAGCCAAGGTATGTAAACAAGGCCTTGTAATAAAACAACAAAATGTAGTGGTTTTTATGCCACCTACAAGCATGTAAAAATAAGAACAAGACTTGTTCTTGAAAATGACTTCAAAAGAAAAAGTACTAAAAATTGAAAATAGTAGTAATGATTCCTTCCATGCTTGCATAAGGCTATGGATGGAGGTTTGGATGAGTAATGGTATTAATGCGATCAAGGATGAGGTTGAGTATGAATCGCATTTCTTCCCTAACTTCTATTGCAATTTCCCTAGTGGATTGGCAATGTTCACAATGTAAGTGATGTGGGTAATGAGTACGGAACTCTTCCGGGTTGTTTTGATTTGTGAGTTGCGGAAGTTGTGGTGAAAAAATAGGAAAATACGGATCAAAGTCCGGAATGATTGGAAGTGGTGGTGGAAAAGAACCTAGATGTTCTTGTAGTTTAATGGGAGCTAAAGGTGGTGATGTTTCAAGATCATTGAATATTGTGTTTGGAGAAGTTGGAGGTGTCAAAAAGGCTATTTCTTTTTGCTTTGGTTGTTGAGATCTTGTTGGAGTCATAAGGAGTTCCAAAAGAGTGATTTTAGGTGGTGAGTGATTTGGTGATGAAGTTGGTGTACTCGTTGGTGATGAAGGAGGTGTTATAATGGAAGCATCTTGTGGTGAGTTAGTTGATGGTGATGAGCCATATGATGATGGTTTTCTTAAGCAACTAGATCGGATGTTAATCCGTGCGGATATCCTAGAGTTTGATTTTGGTATTTTGGAAGGTGGAAGTACAAAGGTTTGGGTTTCATGAAGATGATTGTTTGTACTAGGTGATTCATCTAAAGAGTTTGTGAATGACATGGTGTAGTTTGTGTGTGAAGATGAGATGGATTATGCAAGCATTTTGGGAGTTCTATATATAGAAAAACAAAGCATTGTAATGAATGCTTGACCCAAAATGTGGATTAAAATCTAATAATTAGATATGATTTTAAGGCATGTGATCATGAGAACACAAGCATTAAAGAACATACTCCAAAAAATAAAACAAATGTGGATTTTTCATCCAAAGTGAGAAAAATAGAAGGTAAAAATAGCTTCTGTCTCACGGATCCCACGGATCTTTCCCTTGAGGGATCCGTCCAAAGATGAAGGCGGGATCCGTGGGTCTTGTGATCCAGGCAGCACAAAATTTTCCTTTTGGAAACATTTTTGCCTAGTGTGTGCCTATATGCAAACTATTTGGAGTTGCGGTTATCTCGACTCCTAAGAAAAAAAATAAACTAGAAGTGAAAAAGTAACCTATTGAGATAACCCGAAAACACATATTTAGTACTTGAGTACGTAATGTTGTGTTTATCAATGCTCCTAATTCATTTTCGCTTAAATGAATGTACCCGAAAATACATATTAGTTATGTATCTCCTTTAGCATTCACAAGACATGAGATGCAATGAAAACGGGTTTTTACTTTGTATTAACAATTAAAAAGCGATTTTTCCTAGACGTGAGAAATTGCTTTTGTGAAATTGATACGGGAAGGTATCATCCTTTTAGAAAAAGTTTTGAAAAGAGGTTTTCTTTTTATAACGAAAATAAGAAAACTATAAGTGGAAAACTTATCTTGGGTTTTGAAAATTCTCGTATTGTTTGTGAGTTGTGTGTGAAATAGAGATCCTAGACTCAGAAAGAAGAAGGCTAGTGTTTACATACCTTGTAGAGTCAAATAAGTTACGACGTTTGTTCCATGAGACCAAGACCAAGACGAAGTAGGTTGAATTGTTCCCGCTTCAACGGTTTGGTGAGGACGTCGGCTATGTTGTCTTCGGATGCTACCTTCTCAATAGAGATGTTCCCCTTTTGAACATTGTCTCTTAAGAAGTGATGACGAATCTCTATATGTTTTGTGCGAGAATGCAATACCAGATTCTTGCTTAGATCTATGGCACCCTTGTTGTCACATTGAATGGCTATGTCACTAAGATGAATTTCGTAGTCGACTAACGCTTGTTTCATCCATAGTGCTTGTTGGCATGCTTTGCCGGCGGAGACGTATTCGGCTTCGGTTATTGATATTGCTAGTGCCGTTTGTTTCTTAGAAAACCAAGATGTTAAACAACATCCCATGAAAGTACATACCCCACTTGTACTTTTTCTATCAACGTAATCACCTGCATGGTCAGAATCTGCATATACAATTGTTTCTACTCCCGTGCCCTTAGGATACCATAATCCTAATTGTGTTGTACCCTTAATGTATCTAAATATCCTTTTTACGGCTTCTAGGTGTGATGTTTTAGGGTCTTCTTGAAACCTAGCACATAAGCAAACACTAAACATGATATCCGGCCTGCTTGCCGTGAGGTAGAGAAGACTACCTATCATGCCACGATATTTAGTATTATCGACGGATTCGCCGTCTTAGTCTTTTGTGAGTTTGGTGTCGGATGACATTGGTGTCCTAATTGATTTTGACTCTTCTAGACCGAATTTCTTTAACATCTCCTTTATATATTTAGATTGATTAAAGAAGATACCATCTTCTACTTGTTTGATTTTTAGACCAAGAAAGAAACTAAGTTCTCCCATCATACTCATTTCGAACTCGTCATGCATGATTTTAGAGAAATCATCACACATGTCTTGACAAGTGGATCCGAATATAATATCATCTACATATATTTGCACTATGATTATATGTGACTCTATTTTCTTAGTAAAAAGTGTGTTGTCAACTAACCCCATGGTATAGTTGTGTTTAATTAAAAATGATTTGAGTCTATCATCCAAGCTTTTAGAGCTTGTTTAAGACCATAAAGGGCTTTCTTTAATTTATACACATGTTTAGGTTTTTCAAAATCGATGAAGCCCGGAGGTTGAGCTACATATACTTCTTCATTAATGAAACCATTTAGAAAAGCGCTTTTGACATCCATTTGATAAAGCTTTAGATTATTAGCACAAGCATACGCAAGAAGTATTCTTATAGACTCTAATCTAGCCACGGGGGCATAGGTCTCATCAAAGTCTAATCCTTCTTGTTGGTTATACCCTTGGGCAACGAGTCTAGCCTTGTTCCTAAACACTACTCCGTTTGCAACTAATTTGTTTTTATAAACCCATTTGGTTCCTATTATGGTTTGATTACTAGGTGGAGGGACAAGTGTCCAAACATCATTAGAAACAAATTGATTTAATTCTTCTTGCATAGCCATTACCCAACTCTCATCTTTTATGGCTTCTTGTGTATTCTTAGGTTCTATGGTTGAAACGAAACAAAACAAGCTACTTTGGTTTTGAACTTGAGACCTTAATGTTCTTTCGTTTAGCTTTCCTATGACCTTATCTACGGGGTGATCTTTGGACTCTTTAATGTTTATGACTTCATCATTTAAAGGTTTTTCTTCTTCATTTATCTTTTTCTTTATTACTATAGCTTCACTTTCTACAATCTCGTCATCGACAAGAGGTGGAGAGGGTTTGGGTGGACTTTCATCAAATTTTATATTTAATGACTCTTCTACCTTCATTGTTTCTTTGTTTAATATGACGTAAGCTTTGCTATTGGTCCGTAACCGATCGTGGGCTATTCTTTGTGACTTCAATTCTGCCCTTTATTTGGATGATAAATTAGAGGGCTCATCTATTATTGATATTGCTATGCGGGAATTTAAGGAATGTATGGATGAGATTGAGATGTCGGATATTAATCGGTCGGGGTTGCAATTTACTTGGAATTAGACACCGAGAGGGATGGATGGTACTCTTAAGAAGATTGATCGTATTATGGAAAATCTCGGGTTCATGGATAATTTTATTGGTTCTCATGCTATATTTCAGCCTTATCGTATCTCGGATCATTCCCCGGCTATTCTTACTATTCCTACTTCTCTGAAATTTCATCCTAGGCCTTTTAAATTTTTTAACATTCTTGTGCAGAATTCGCAGTTTAAATCTCAGGTGCGGGAGTATTGGTGTAAGCCTTCGAGTGGTTTTCATATGTTTCAGGTTGTTAGCAAATTAAAGTCTCTTAAGAATCCGCTTCGTAATTTACTTTTTAAAGAAGGTAACATTCATGAGAGAGTTGTTAAGCTCCGTAGTGAGCTGGATGCGGTCCAACGTGCTCTTGACTTAGACCATTTCAATATTGATATTCGTGAAGATGAGGCTTGTTATCTCAATGCTTACAATGAAGCTATTCTTGTTGAAGAGCGGTTTCTTAAACAAAAGGCTAAAGTTGAATGGCTTCGTGTTGGTGATTCAAATTCTTCATATTTTCATAAGGTGGTTAAGAGTCGGAAAGCTAGAAGTCGGATTGATTCTATTTGTGACTCCAATGGTGTTCGGTTTGTTGACGATCAGATTCCTAATGCGTTTGTGAGTCATTTTTCCGCGTTTCTTGGTCAAGAGGGTGTTACTAGTTCTTATGACGATCTTAATCTTTTCACTTATTCTCTTGATCCTAATGTGGCGTTGAATATGGCGCGTGATATTACGGCTCAGGAAGTTAAAGATGCTATTTTTTCTATGGGGGATGATAAATCTCCAGGCCCTGATGGTTATTCGGCTGCGTTTTTTAAAGGGGCGTGGGAAATTGTTTCTGATGGGGTTAAGTGGTCTGTTTGGAATAAAATTGCATGTGCAAAAGTGTCATGGGCGTATGGGACTTTTCAAGTGTTGGTCATGGTCTATTTAAAATTAGGTTGAAGAATTGTTCACACCAGTACGTTTTTTAATGTTGTTATTCTGTGTATCAGCTTGAGAATAATCAAGCTCACAGAGCGTCCAAAATTTGCATGGAGCGTGAAAAGGTTCGTATAAAAGCGGTTGCTGATATGTCATAAAACTTAATAGAGGGCGAGAAAGGAGAGACCATCAGTGATGTATCTACTCATGGTGATAGCCACTGTACGTTAATTCATTTTTTCTGAAAACATGTATCTATTAGAACTTTATAGGTCGATAAACACCAAGCTATCTATTGGAACTTTATAGTCATGTGCTAATATATTCAGATACATGTTTATATAATATGTTTAAGTTAGATAGGATTGGTGGTTTAGCTTCATAATCATAGCTACGTATGTCTTAAACATATCAGTAGTAATAAAAAGTGCAGCTCATTTCTATAACTTTTCACTATTACATAATTTGCTTAGTAGGTAAAAAGTAAGAAAACAAAGTTATGACAAAAGTTACTTTTTCGTGGTTTCATTATGGTGAGACCCTTAAAAGTTGAGAGATCCAAATTATCTAACAAATAAGCTATTGTGCTTGAAAGCAGGAACGAGCCTTTGACTGTTCAGTCACCTGGAACTCAGCCTAGAAGCTTCTGTTACATCTCTGATGTGGTAAACTATAACTTTAACATCATTGTTGCCATATGTATTTCAAGCATTATAACCATTTCTTGATGGTCTTGGTTTTATGAGCCAGTCTCCAACGATATATTATGGTATCTTAGTGTCTTACATTCTTTTCATGCTATAAGGTTGATGGTCTTATTCGACTTATGGAGGGAAGATATACATGACCAATAAACATTGGAAACCCAAGTTATTACTATGATACAAAAGGCTCATTAAGTTAAAGATTCATTTTTATTAACGCCACCTTATCCTTTTGATGGTCAGGTGAATTCACCATGATTGAACTTGCCGAGACTGTGAAAGAGGTTTGTTACTAACTTTTGCTTATTAATCCTTAGTGCAACCAATTTCTAATAGCGTGAGCTTTGGTTATATATAGCTGTATAAATTTACTTAGCTTTTCCCTTATAAATGTTTTTCTTTACTAAACGCCTTACTTTGACTGATTTTCCAGCCAAGTGTAGAAAATGGTCTTCGTGGCATTGAGGTAAATACGTAAATAGTTTTACTATTTTGTATTTTTTTTCACATTAGATTGTATGCTGAAGAAGTGAATGTCTGTAGGAGCCCCAAGAACTTGCTAGCAATTCGGTCACTGAATCTTACAGCAAGCCTAAGAAACCGCCAATTGATCGTCCAAATGTACAAGGCTCCCCTGTGAGGTAAAATTTTATATTTTAAGATCAGGGTGTTTGTTTTCTTTTTTTCTATATGGTATCTATGACAAACTTAAGTTTCGATGTGTTTTGGCTTTCCATTTTGATTTCACTTAACTCACAGTGGCCAGTTTTTTTTGTTTGGATATAATGAATCTGATTTAGACACGTTGAGTTTTCGATATGCGAAAGAGAAAGGCAAGCCATCTCCAGGTTACTGTGGGTAGTGTTTAGGGGTGATTCTGAGTTTGTTGATTTCATTTACATCACAATGGCTCACGTACTGCAACCAACTATGATGGATTACACCATGGTTCTAACCATGATTGGCTATAAGTTTCATTTTTCCAATCTGCAACTCAAATTATTCAACTATGATGGGACTATGTATGTCTTTTTTAAGAACATTATGGGTCTACGTATGTCTTACAGATAAATATTGTGATGCTTTCTATCTATTACACCCATTTAGTCTATAACGTGCTTCTAGAATAAGCCAATAAATAACTAAATGGGTCAAATAGTCTGTAGTATATTGGATCTCATATTTTGTTTTCCTTGTGGAAACTGGCCGGAGATTATAGCTTAGAACTCTTTGAACTACTGAAATCTTCTCCTAAAGGTCTTCCTTCTGAGCTGAACTCATCATCACTTGTGCATTGCATACAGAAAATTAAGCCTATGGATTATGATAAAGCATCAACAATGATTTCAGAAGCTATAAGGGTCCAGTCAGAGGGATCTGGACTGATATAATATATTCAGATGAGGCCTGGAGCAACTGATACTTTTATATCTTCAGAAAAGATGATAAATGCAGTAGAGAACTGGACTTGCTGCAGCTGCAACAAAAGCAAAGATGTTTGTGACGGAAATAATTGCATACCGAGCCTCGCTATTTACAGTCCTTGTCTGTTCAAGGTAGGTTAATTTATAGATTCAGTGGCTACAAAATTTTTGAGTCGTGAATATTACATGCCTTATTTCCTTTTAAATAGTATAACGAATTCAAGCACAGGAAGAGGAGTCCGATAATGAAACATAAAAGAAGAGGAAGGACCTTGAAATGGAGGATGTTCCTATTCTTACTTAAAGTAAGAAGAAAAAGTTGAGAAAGTGAAGAAGTAGATGATGATGCATGATTGATTTGCTTATTATTTTGTTTAGCAATCATTCCTTCCAGAACTGTAATATTTAGTATTCAGAACTGTAAGCTCAATACTATTAGTTTATTGAATAAGTAACATTAGTTTGTATATTGAGCTTAATGTAATTCAAATAGCTAACCCAAAATTTGTGGATGGTTTACGTTTGTTATAGCCAGTTTGAAACCGGTACCCAGAATCGGAAGTGTATATGGTACTCATATTTTAGTAACTCATGTGATCTGGTTTTATACTGTTGGTCTGTTGCACACCACTGTTACTGGGTGATAGAGCAGATATAAGTGTTCAAATAATGGGTCGTGATCTGTTTCAGCTAGAGGTATTTGTTTGTGTTGGGTCGTGGAGAAGGTTTGTTGCTTCAAGGTCAGGATCGGTTTAAGCATGAGGTATTTGTTTGTGAAGATTTTGTTGCATCAGGATAGGGATCGGTTTAAGCAGGAGGTGGTCGTTTGGTCAGGAGGTATTTCTTGGTGATGGTTGTTGCAAGGGTCAGGAGGTATTTGTTGATGAAGGTTCGTTGCATCAAGGGTCGGAATGAGGTTCAGTTGGATTGTGTGGCCAGAATTGTTTGATTGGAGTTTCCGGCGGGTTAAGTCAAGCTGTCGAGAGTGTTGGTGGTGAGTCATTGTGGTGTCTTTTCAGGTAATGACTATCCATTTTATCGATAAAATGCTCTTACACGTGTTGGTTGTTTGTCTTACACTGATTCTAAAACAACTTGTCTCTGCTTCTCCTCTTGATCAGGGTATACATCTTAAGATTAATAAAATAATGTCGACATCTTTACAAAATAGATGTGGGCTATCTCTGTTGGTTATTGCTCAGTGGATTCTTCTACCAATGGTGAGATGGGGTTGAACGTTAAGTTGTGAATTCTGACTGCTAGCGAAACGACACCTAAGTTAACATTAGTCAACGTAAATTACTGTCATGTGTGAATTTTTAGTTGATAGTGTTTTTCTGAGTTGCATAGTATAATATGACTGGAGTTTGATAGTTAAAATTTTTGTCATGTACATTTAGAGGAAAGCTGAAATCGGTCATCTCAAATCTGACCAGTTATAATGATATTAGGTTATTTAGAATGTCCATTGACTGTGACCACAACACTTTGCATAAAAAATATATATGTTGTCAAGGATGTATAAAAATAGATTGATGTTTTTCTCATCTGTTTAGTCCAGTTTTGAGTTGTATGGTAATAAGTCAGTTTACCTTTAATACTTTCATCAAGTAAAGACATGATGAAGTTTGGAAATTGTTTGATGTACTTGCCACCTCATATTTGAAACAAGTGCGGGTTTCTTTCTGAATGCAACTGTAGATTAGTGGAAGAAGTGGCAAATGTATGACTATGTAGTCAAGGAACTACCACAATTGTGTCATTAATGGTGGATTACATGAAGTATGCAGGTAAAGTCTTACATATGCTCTTTGTTATACTTCAGATGTATTTGATTTGCCAACATTCAATATCACATTATCTTGATCCGTTTACCATGTTGTTGGATCAGAAGCGGGATGTTGGAATGATCAAGTAATGAATAATAGTATAAATCCGATCACCTTTTTTTTTGGTTAAAGCAGTATAAATCCAATCACTAAGAATGAAAGTAAGCTCTTTATGCTGTAACCGTGGCACTATCAGAAGTTTTCGCAAGCGTGTGTGAGTTGTATGGAACCTTTTTACTTCTTTTATCATTCTATCAGGAGAAACTGATGTTTTTCTTCATATTTAGTTAAGGGGTGTTTGAATTCAGTACTATAAAATGATACTCTTCATAAAAATAATACAGTAAGTAGCTTTATTATAGAAAGTCAAAATTGCTTTACTTCACGGGGTGTTTAGATTGACTTATTCTGAAATGGTTATGTCGTTAAAAGTAAATGATTTTAGTGTAATGAAAACTGATAACCAGTTTTACCCATAGATTCAAATTTAGTTATGTGCAGATAATTAGTGAATGGGGTGTTTGGATTATCATTGTAAATGACCACGTTGTTTGACCTGAAAAGTCAATACGATACTTTAATTTGGAACTGACGGAGCATATAATGTACCAGTTGTTGAAACAAAATATTGTTGCCAAATGACAGAATTTGAGGCAAGAGATACCATGTTGCTGCCCAAACTCACTTGCAACTGTTATGAAGAGATGTTGGGATGAAATCCTGACAAGAGGCCGGAGATAGATGAGGCGGTGGCAATGTTGGAGGCAATGGTAAGGAGAGTTGATATTAGATTATTAGTACAGATGAATTAGCTATAACATGGTTTAACACTATTTATTGCACCCCACCTTCAGGTGTAAATATTGTGCCGTCCGTTATAAGATGAATTAACTATAACATTAGCAAAATTGGAGGGGATAATAGGCCGACATCACTGGAACATGCACGACATATCTGCAGTCAGAAATAGAAAGGTGTTGCGATCTGCTTCAGTTTCGAGAAAGTATCCTCTTTATTAGAAGGTAATATTGAACTCTATATTCAATCCATCTCAAACTACAGAATAAAAATTAACAATGCCAGGTTTATTCATTTAGATAACAATCATCTATCTATGTATTTCAATCATCAGGCTTTTCAACTTACAAAGTGGGTAATATTAAGTTATCCTATTTAACATTTGAAACCTACACAAACTTTTATACATTGTTGCATAAGTTAAACATTTACATGTCTCACTCGCATTAGTGTTGTGAACTGCTTCAGTTTGGAGAAAGTATCCTCTTTATCAGAAGGTACATAATCATGAATATTTTCCTATATTTTTAAAAGTTAATTGAATTTTTGGACTTAGCGTTTGCAAAATCTCAGGTAAACTCAAGCTAACGTGCATTTTGTCTTTTAAAAGTCAACTTTAGCTACTTAAAAAACCTGTATTGATGATGACTTTGTTCAAAATATGAAATATTATAATAATGAAAAATAAATTAGCAGATCAGTAATCAAAGTCGAATCTTTTGGATCGGTTTATGATCTTTATGTAGGTGCATTATATTCTTGGAGACAACCTAAGAGCAACAAGTTGTATACTATCCACGTCAAGTGCCTCTTTTGATGGTTGTCCCTTAGATATTACATATAATTTTTGCCTCTTATCATTCCTTTATTAAACGTTCTTACCCTAACAGGCTAACAACACTTTGCATAGTATACATAGCTAAAATTGTCACTTCCTAATTAGTTTGTAAATCAATAATGATTACGATAGTCACGAATTTACTTATTTCTTCAAATTCAAGTACCAACGTTGCTTTTTGTAAGAGCAGGCATTAGTAATAAGATAATATAGCAATTTGGCCACTTTGTTGGTTGTTAAACAACAATCCTTTGTACCCATTTTTATAAATTTCATTACAAATCAATTCTTATACTGCTTTTTTAGATAACACTAAAGCAACTAATTATGTATATGGTGTCTTGCTTAATTTTATACATGCATAAATACATTCATATACATTCGTCCGAGAAGTTTAAGCACTATGATTTCAATAAAAAAAACATTGGTTTCAAAGGACGTCATGTAAGCATTGACATATAAAACTGCCAACCCCAACTTTCAATTGGTAAAAAAAAAAAAAAAAAAAAAAAACAAAACAAAAAACAAAACGCAATTTTCCTTTCCTATGCAAACGACCTGGATGCCTGATCGTGTATTTCATGTACATCTTAGCAAACCATGAGACTCCTATTATCCTAGAGTTTATTTTTGGAATATTCCAAACTAATGTCGGTCTAACTACATTTAGAAAAAAATAGAAAAAAGAAAACCATGTTTTTAGTGGAATAATAGTAAGCCAGGTTAATACTCAAACACTAATAGTTTTTGTTCCTGATATTGTAGGCTTTGATTTTATTAATGAAACCTACTGATCTTTAGCTATAACTCTATAATCAAATATAGTGCACTTTACAGGAAAAAAAAGGTGCTAAAAAGTTTAAAATTTAGTCAAAACTAAAATCATAAAAGTGATTGACTTTGACTTAATTCAGGTCCAGGTTTGTGGATCAATGGTAACACAAGAGCAACCACATGAAATGCAGATACCATGAAGTATTTGTTAATATGATATAAGAATGTTTTATTTTAAGCTTAATTGAACTACACTTGCACTGATTAGTGTAAATTTGTACATTATTATTAGTTAAGCGTCTCCGGACTATTGTCACATGGTATTAACAGTACCTATTCTCATCTTATTTATTTTTAATGAACATTAATAATGTAACTATAAAGAAGTGCTTCAGAGGCTTTGATTATTTTTAAGTTTCTAACTATGTAGCATGTTATGAATAATTGACTTTTTTTGTGATGCAAAAGATTTGATTTTGGGTTCCTATATTCAACGGCACGTTTGCTCAATACATATCATTACGCATAGTTAAAAATTTACAATTTCTTTGTTACATAGTTATATTCTTATTAAGAAATATCATGAAGCGAACCTGCCTAAAGGGCTCATCTTTGCAACGACACAAGGTTGCAGGTATTACTGATTAGAACTATTAACATAGAAGCACGAATCATTTTAAGTGGCAAGGTTGGAACAGTTTTTCTTATACCACAGATGATCATAAGTCTGTTAGATACTAAAATGCCCTTCAAGTTAAATAGGAGACAATTCCCTATTTATATTTGTTTCGCTATGACAATAAACAAAAGCCAAGGCCAGACGTTATCAAAGGTTGGTTAATTGCAACAACGACCTGTCTTTTACGTGGTGGGCCTGATGCATATGACAATTTTGCTGATCAAAAGGGCAACCATCAGTAGAAAATTAAATGATTCATACAAAATTAAATGATTCATGGTCCTATATTTAGGTTTGATTGTTATTAAAAGACAAGAAGTTCATGGACAAGAAATGGTAAAACACACTACATATACACTGGCGTTTGCAGTTGGAGAAGCGACTAAGGGTAAATATACTTAACTGTTCCCACCTTATAGATTATACGTAATGATTTCTCATAGCCATCGTGATTGTACTCTTCTACTGATGAATTAGAAGAGTCGAAAGCACAAGAAACTGCAAAGTTGCAGGATGCTCTACGTGCTATGCAAATCCAAATAGATGAAACAAATGCTAAAGTAATTAAAGAACGAGAGGCAGCACGAAAAGCTATTGAAGAGGCTCCTCCTGTGGTTAAGGAGACTCCAATCATAGTTCAGGACACCGAAAAGGTTGACACCTTGACAGCTGAAGTGGAAAGTTTGAAGGTAGAGACTTTAAATAGGTCATAGTTTTTAAGAATTCGTTATATTATATGACATTCGATATCGAGAAGTGGTGGTGGAAGTGTGGTAAACAATACGGTAATCTTAGATATATCCATAGGATGTGGTAGTAGCTTAATTTATACCTTTTGCAGACTTTGCTGCAAAATCAAAAGCAGGAGGTAGAAGAGGCTAAAAAGTCTTTGATAGAAGCTGACGGTAGGAATGCCGAGTTAATGAAAAAGTTTGAAGATGCTGAAAAAGGAGCAGAGCACCTTCAAGAATCAACTCAAAGGTTTGTGTTCAGAATACTAAAAAAGTTTGATATATATATATATATATATATATATATATATATGTTAACACATTCATGTAAAATTTAAGGTTTAATTCATTTATGTATATCTGTATAGCGTGCCTTTAACAAACTTAATTGTTTGTGATCTAAAGTATTACATATGTCTTTTCTAATTTTTAGGCTTGAAGAAAAGCTATCCAATATAGAGTCCGAAAATCAAGTGCTTCGTCAGCAAGCACTGACCATGTCACCTACCGGAAAATCAAGACCGACAAAAATGATTATTCCGGTACTAGAGAAAAAGTTATAAATTGAAGCTTAGTTATTCATGTTGCTCATGTAGTCACATTCTTAAATCAAGACCGAGAACAATGATTATTTCGGTACTAGAGAAAAAGTTATAAATTGAAGCTTAGTTATTCATGTTGCTCATGTAGTCACATTCTTAAATTCTAATATCTTTTTTGATGAATTTACAGAGAACTTCAGAAAATGGGAATGCTCACAATGGAGAAGCAAGGATGGCTACACCTGTAAGTATAGTTAATATGCTTTGATAGACTCCATTAGAAAGAAAATAGCTATAGTTGCGGATATTACTCTGTCGGCTGCCACATCAAAAACGGTCTAAAGAGCGGTCTAAGAGATTTAGACAATATGTCACCAATCTTCTTGCCTCTCAAGACCCACACATCAAGGTCGAAAAGTTCCACCTTAGTTGCACTCCTTCTTTACGATTACCCTCCTTCTTTCGCTATAGCAAATTATGTCAACGATAATTATAAGACATGCCCGCCCATTGGGCGGGCTTCGAAAACTAGTATGTACATATATATATATATTCTTTTATAACTATATATATATATATATATATATATATATATATATATATATATATATATATATATATATATATATATATATATATATATATATATATATATATATATATATATATATATAGGGAAGGGATCCAGTAAGAAGAAAAGTTAAAATGAGAAGAATAAGAAGGATTTCTAGCTACACATTTCAAATAAGGGAGAGATTTTTAAAGGGAGATGCATCTATTTTTGTAGGTGCATCTGAAATGTGTGGTTGTGGTTTCTTCTTACCCTTCTTATTTTTATTATTCTTCCTATTTGATCCTAACTATATATATATATATATATATATATATATATATATATATATATATATATATATATATATATATATATATATATATATATATATATAGTTATAAAAGAGTAGTTATATAAAACCGTAATTCGGTAATAACGCGCATGGAATATAAACGAACTAAAACACTCAATAACATCATTATATCCACAAGATCACAATGGGGAACATTTCACTTATGCGTAAGTGAGAATCGTTGATAAATATCAACCTAAGTCGATGTAGCACGTAAATTGAACTTAAAACATTAAGCACGCACAACACCCTATTGGATTGGATAATTCAATGATCTATTGAATAAGAATATTCAGTGCTCTATTATTTTGGTCGCGAACCAAAGGTTTATCATATCCTGAGACTTGCCATCTCATTTTTAGGTTTCAATTTGGAACCTCCGCTACATCGTGCTTAACCTTATTGTGCTTGTTCATTTTCATCAAGGTGAGTTCATAGCCTCGCTTTTACTTTTATTTGCAAACCCCGCGAGGGAGATACATGCTCTAAATTAGAACACAAGGTTTTTTCATAAATGTTCGCTTCTTGATTATTGGAATTGTCTAAGTATTTAGCCATAAGTCCCCTGTATCATGAACCATTATTCACCGCGAGTGAATGCAGATATCGTAAATAGTACTATGGGGAGGAACGACCCCGTCTTGGTTATAGGAAATAACCAGGGCGCACCATATTTGAATTGCATTAGGTAATTGGCTATTACCTCCTTTGGGGCAAACTTACGTACACCACTAATTCGGTGTATGCAGTTGAGTCTTGGTTGCATGAGCTTAGCGCATAATAATCTGTGATTTTCTTTATGATATTGTTAGTTTACAATTATCATGTTCATATTCTTGTGTTCAACTTTAATTTAAACCTATGGATTTCACTCAACATTTTTGTTGATCTTTTTAAGCATGTTATCTCAAGTAATCAATGAAGATTATGTTCAAGGCCCGGAGTGGGCATAACAAGACGTTTTCTTGTGGTGTAAACATAAAGTTGTCATTTCTTACAAACTCATGATCAGTATTTTGGGGAAACATTTGAAACAATTTGGAATATTTTGTAACAACAATGAGTTTTCGATGAATGATAACTATTTTTCTTAAAACGTCTCTTTCGAGTCGTTTTCTATGATTATTGACTGTGATCCCCATCCAAGTAACACCCCGATTTGTCTTTCGCTGTCATTATGATCACGGGGGGTGTTACAACAAGGGGATCCAATATCCCCTTATTTGTCTACCATTATAATGGAAGTTCTCAATCTAATGCTGCTAAGGAAGATAAGACAAACAGGGAAATTCACTTTTCATGATGGATGTGAGGAGATGAAAACTGTAAGTCTATGTTTTGCTGATGACCTCCTTGTACTATGCAATGGAGATGAAAATTCTGTTAGTGTCATTAAACAAGCATTGGATGAGTTCAGTGAATCTTCAGGGTTGCATCCTAACATGGGTAAAAGTACTATGTTCTGTGGTAATATAAATGATGAACTAAAAAGGGAAATCCTGAGTGTTGTCCCTTTCACAGTGGGGTCATTACCAGTAAGGTACTTAGGAGTTCCTCTTATTACTAAAAGACTGGGCCTTAATGACTGCAAATGTCTGATTGATAGAGTCAAGATGAAGATTATGGATTGGAAAAATACGTTTTTAACATATGCAGGAAGACTCCAATCCATATGTTCAGTGTTGGCTGCTATGCAGACCTTTTGGGCATCTGTGTTTTTCATCCCAAAAACAGTTATTGAAGATATTGACAAGCTGCTCAAGAGTTTCTTATGGAGTCAAGGAGAAAAAGTCCAAGGAAATGCAAAAATAGCATGGAAGAATGTGTGTAAGCCAAAGAAAAGTGGTGGTTTGGGATTGAAATATTTTGATCAAAGGAATTATGTACTGGTGAGTAAACACCTATGGAATATTGCCAAGAAAAAGGACTCCTTATGGGTAAAATGGGTGAATGGTCATAGGTTAAAAGGTAGAAGTATTTGGGAGGTATCTATTGATGCAAAAGCTAGTTGGGGTTAGAAAAAACTACTTGAATTAAGAGGAAAAGTGAGACCTCATATATGGAATGTGATTGGCAATGGGAAAAACACTGAAATATGGCATGATACATGGAATATTGGAGGCCCTCTTTCAAATTTGGTGACAAGAAGAGCAGTGTATTCTGCTGGATTGCAAAACAATGAAAAAGTGGCCAATATGATTGTTAATGGACAATGGCAATGGCCATCTGTATGGTTAAACCAATATCCACATCTCAGTCAAATTGAAGTCCCAAGATTGAATGATGAAAATGAAGACACTGTGCAATGGACGAGTAACAAAATGAAAGTGGTGAAATTCAGTATTAGTAGAGTTTGGAAAGACCTTAGAGAACCAGATGTCAAAGTACCATGTTATGATGTTGTTTGGTTTCCTCAATTCATACCAAGACATGCATTTATATTATGGTTACTTGTACAAGAAAGGCTAACCACTCAAGACTAATTGTTGAAATGGCAACCGAAAAAAATGATGAAATGTGCCCTATGCTGTAATGAAGTTGACTCACACCAACACCTGTTTTTTGCATGCAACTATTCAACCAGTGTTTGGAACGAGGCAAGAGTGTTGTGCAAGATCCAAAATGGTAGCAATTCATGGAAAACAGTTTTGGAGGAGCTCATGAAAATGCCAAAGAAAAGGAATATATGGGTAATACTGAGAAAATTGTGTTTGCTGTTGTGGCTTACTTTATATGGCAAGAAAGAAATTCAAGGTTGTTTGAAGGTGTAAAAAGACCATGGGAGATCCTACAGAAGGAAATTGAAGAAATTGTAAAGCTGAAACTATCAAGTTTAAAAGTTGCAGATTTAAGAAATGTCACAGAGGTTTATGATTTATGGGGCATAACTGAATATCTTGCAATACAATGAATGGTGTATTGTTTTTAAAAGGGTGTTTGGGATAAAGAATGGATCAGACAGTTTGCTTAGTACATTGAAGTGGGACTGATGTGCAATAATCTCAATGATTGAGGTGGGGCAAAATCAAAACTGGGCCAATGAAAAACAGTAATATAAAATATGCTATGCTGGTAATGGCAGATTTTAAGGGAGTGTTTGGGTTAAGCCAAAACATTCAAAATATGTAACTTGCAGGTCACTATAGTATGACAGGACCTTGTACCTTGGAGTCTCTTTGGTGTGATTATACCTACTTGAAACACATATGCTTATCAAAACTTGGCCTTGGGAGGAAGTTTGGTGAGCTATGTAGGATCAATAGGAGGTCTAATTCAAAGAGATGTACCATAAAGTAGGACTGTGCACTGTGAAGGGTAAGTGACTTGGGAGGATGGTGTATGATGGATCGAATAGAGAGGAATGAAAGATGATCCTTCTTGGTCCATCCAATACATCATCACAGGAGGTAATGGGTGGTCTTCTCTCAAGGAGTGCGCTCCCAAGTGATTAAAGCCATTCTAGAGATGGAAATGTAAGTCAATTGGTATAGCCCTTGATTGGAAAGGATATTGGGTCCTAACGATGCCATACATCCTACCTACTTTGATCATTGTTGGTGTTGGTTGAATGGTCTTGGTGGGGGGATGTTATGGAAATGTAGTTAGATGGTATGTTGCTTATAAAAGGTGAATATGGTTATGATGAATTTCTTGTGCAGTGAAGCAAAACTGCTCTTTCCGAAAACAAACAAAGGTTCAGAAAGCGAAAAAAAAAGATAGGTACAGAGACTCGATGGAAGCTGTTCTAACGAATGGAGTTGATTGTCTTACATTGGTAGAGGAATCCTTCTATCGAAACTTCAGAAAAGATGAAGGATAAACCTGTATACATTGAAGCTTTGCCAGAGATTAGCTATATCTGATATGAGCTACTATATCAGCTATCAGACAAATGAATGTTGTTTTTGTATCTGGTTTGGGGATTGTCCAAAATCAGTGTATGTTATACCTCTGATGTACAAAATGTTTGAATATTAATATAATTCACTTTTTGCACCAAAAAAAAAATAAAAATAAATAAATAAATAAATATCTAATGTGTAGTTAAGTACGAGGTCTTGAGCCCGCGCGTTGCTGCAGTTGTTTTCCTTAAAGATGGACGTAGACATAGATCCACACTTAAGGTGGTTCTACAATTACAGCTAAATCGAGGCACAAAAGATGGATGTAGTAATTGGTCGAAAATAAAGCATGTGATGTCGATGTGTATATATAAAGTGCATGTATAATTGATGCAAGAATGTGCTAAACAAAAAAAGTTCCAAAGTTGGTATCACCATACATAAGTTTCGTATGCATTTACGGCTGCAATGCTATACAAAAGATTGGTTATGCAGCTGCTGCATATTGTATGATCCACACTTTAGGTGGTTCCACAGTTAGAGTGTAACTTTGGTACAAAAGATTAGCAGCTTGGTATGTAAACATGTCATAGCTTCAGCTTAACTTTTACACAAAAGATTACCAATGTTTTGGCACATATTTCTGCAGGTAGAGCATAAATATGTTGCAAAACATATGAGTTTTTAACGACGACAGTTTAAATATTTACATAGGTAAGTTAACGTCTAGTTTTCTTTCTTCTTTTCGGTGTTCCTGGTCCTCTTTTTTTCTGCAGCTGTGGCTTCTATTGTTGCTGCATAAACATCATAAAAGTAAGACCATTAAAGACAGAAGGTAAAAGGAAAGAAATGAAGGTAACTATTATTCAGCAGAAACATATGAAAAGTTGCTGTAAAAAAAAGTGATGGTTAGGTACAAACTGTTTGAAATTTTACCATGTGATAGTTAGGTATAAGCTGTTTGAAGTAAATGCAATTTAGAATGACACTGTTTTAGGTTGATTTGTTGGACTGTTTCTAGTTATATATTTGCATCTCTTGTCTATATAAGTAGTGGCCATGTGTGTGTGAGTGTGGCTCATACTTTGTTAACTATCTCATAAAAAGTTTATGAAAAAAGATGGTTCCAACTCCTAATTTTGACGAACTAAAAGAAGCATGCGGTGATGATAAGGTGCATTGTGCCTTTCGTTTGTTGTTTTTGCATGAAGAGGCTGATATTGAAGGTCTTATCATGGTTTTGAATGAAAAATGTGATGATGTGCGTGCAAGAATTGGAAAAAAGGGAATTGCTCAGAGAGGGTGAAAGTTTTAGTTCGGCTAACCTTGTTGCTGTTAACGGTCTAGTATGTTTGCAGGAAGCACAAAATAAGGATTTTCAGTTGTTGGCTGCAATGGTTGTTCTTCTTGATGTAGTACATGAAGCACGGACCGAGAAGTGCCGTCTTGTGCTCACTATGGAGAAGTATAATTAGGCTGGCTTACTTTGGTTTTAGGTGTTGCTGTGTTTCTGAGTAAAAGTTCATGTAGGTCTGCATTCGTGTCTAAGATTATCGTCATGTAATCTTTGTATCCGTTCTTGCAAGATATTGTATGTATCAATAAAACTTGTTACTTTGTTTGTGTGTTAAGGATGATATATTTTTTTGTTTTTATTTTTGC
This sequence comes from Chrysanthemum makinoi, assembly GCA_910596185.1. NCBI lineage: Eukaryota > Viridiplantae > Streptophyta > Magnoliopsida > Asterales > Asteraceae > Chrysanthemum > Chrysanthemum makinoi. The sequence continues at coordinate 168,507,396 of OU343221.1, read as the reverse complement.
CTTTTTTTTAAAGTAAATGTTTTTTATGTTTGTTATTTCTTTATTATATATATATTTTTTATTTATTAACTGTTTCATATATATATATATTTTTTGTGGCTATATAAGGATGGCTTTGTTCTGCCATTCCTCACTCACCTTATTGCTAAACACCATGGGTGCACGACCAAATATTGAGCGTTTAAAACACTCATGTGGTTCTAGTCAGCTTCAACATTGCTTCAAATATTTGTTTGTGCAAGAATGGAGAGAGAATGAGAGTCTTATCATGTACATTGGTCAGAAATATGCTGATCTTTGAAAATAACATTGAGAGAAGAGATCACCTAATCGAAGAGGGCCAATCTTTTGGTCCATTTGACGATGTGGCTCCTGATGCGGTTGATTGTATGATAGAGACGCAGCAGAGAGATAGAGATATCCTGCTTTCATTGTGTGGATGGTTAAAGATAAATGCCATTATCTATGGTTCAGTGTCCATTTGTGGGTGCAAGTTAAAGTTGTTGCACAAATAATTGTTATATTAAAGTTTAATAAGTCTAAAGAGCCTGAGAAGTGTAAAATGACATGCAAAATAATTCATTTTTTTGGGTAAAAGGGCTTCACAGGGTAAAATATATTAACAAAAAAACGTTTAAGTACAACGGATGAGAGTGGATCTCTCACCTCGGCCCGTTACATGGGCAACAAACACACACCTACAGTGCACTATCCAAACATACTACATAAGAAAGACATGCCAATCTTATGGACTACCAAACATCATAATTACTTCCTACCACGACCTAAGAGATTAATATCATACATGTCACAAAAATCCTCCAAGTGTCCTAGTAAATTGTAGACTTGAGCAACATAATCATCAGATATGAAATCTTCTAGCTCAAACCCACCACCTCCCCCAGATGCCATATATGTAGCCATAGGGTTATCCGACTCCATAACCTCATCCTCATCACTATCAGAACAAACCACATTCCCGACTTTAGAAAACGGATTACTTGCCTTAGTAGCAGAAAAAGTCATAGTATCAGTAGTCTTAACAGCCTCATCTTTACCAGTGTTAAACAAATCACTCACAAGGTTAACTTGTGATTCCTTACCCTGAGATCCTTCCCTAACCGCTTCCTTATTACAACCACTAGAATTCTCTAAGTTAGCCTCGTTAGTAGTAGAATCGATCACAGTACATGGGATACCAGTGTCATCAGTATCTTGCACATCAAGAGGCCCAAAAGAGTTAGAAGTAGTGATAGGTGTACCTCTAGTATTAACCACATTAGAAGTAGAAGCTTCCTGGATCTTCGACTTAGCAACATATACCTGCTTCCTAGGAGCAAATCTAGGCCCCTTACCCATATTAATACCACTTGACATCTTCCTACCTTTGGGGTTGGCCTTCCGATTCTGAACCACCTTAAACCCTTCGTCTGGCTCTTCCAAAGACGAGGTGGAAGCTACATCATTCTGCTCCTTAATACTCTTAGGACAACAGGCATTATCATGCCCAAAAACTTTACACTCCACACAATGAGGAGGTTTCCATTCATATTCAACCTTGATACTTGCAGTAGTAAAACCACTATCGTCCTTTTTAGGGATCGCCATAGTAACCACGTGTTTTAGTTCAGATTCTGAGGATAAAGAGCACGTGCAAAACTAATGCGACCCCATGAATCAACGCACATGGAACTAGTAAAAGAAGCTAACATAATTGGCTTACCCACCTGTGTAGCAATTAGGCTCAACCCGTCTTCCGAATATGCAAGTAATGGCACACGGGTACTTTGGTAACCTCACTTTTGGACAATAACACGTCAGGAGTCCATTTGGTGAGGATGATAGGAGAATTACGAATAATCCAAGGGCCTCGTTGAAGAACATTCTCAACACCCTCTTTAGAATCAAACTTAAAGAGGAAAACACCATCATCATTCTTCATAAGTTTCTTTAACCCAAACTTACCCCACGTGTTAGTGACGTAGTTTTGGACCAATGGAAAGGCAATATTCTTGCCAACAAAGAAGCCAACAAGAGTATTATCATAACGGTTGAACACGCCCTCCATAGCAGCCTTTGGAAGGACAGTATCATGATTATCAATACGATTCTCGTTCACCAACGATCGAAAATTAACTTTCCTAGTGACACGTTCTGGGGTTTGTTTGGGTAAAAGGGCTTCACCCTGGAAAAATATAATAACCAAAAAAAACATTGAAATACAAAAGGATGAGGGTGTGTCCCCCATCTCAGTCCCTTTGGACACTTACATGCAAAACAACTAACCAAACCAACTATATAAGAATGACATGCCATTCTTATAACAAACAAATAAAAATAAACTACCTACGACGAGTATTCAAACGAATATCTAACTGATCATAGAATGCTTGCATTTTGTCGGGAAGGACCACCTGATGATCATAACCATCGTAGTAATCTTCCATATCCTCTAGAAAACCTCCTCTCGGTATAACCTCCGGCATAAAAACTTCATCATCATCCGAGTTTTTTGAGCAAGATAGTGGAGATTTACGTTCACTTGAAGAAGCATTAAACTGCTCCCACAAACTCCCACTCGCACTTGGATTACCAACCGAACTTACAGTACTAGTAGAACCTTACAAGGCTTCACTGTATCCTGACCTCCCTCCAAAGCAATAGTGAATGGGCTATTAGAGAGCTCTTTAGTAAATTGCAAAGTAGAACCAGCTTCAGTAGCCTCCATGTTACCAGCATTAGAAGGGATATCAAGAACCTTTTCCGCATCCATCATTTTTTCCATATCACTCTTGAGTTCACCAATATTAATGTCATCTTTAAGATAGCCATGCTCATTATAGGATTGAGATAACTCATTAATAGTCACCAAAGGCGGAACAGAAGTAGATTGTTCCTTAGGCTTATCCGCATTAGTGACTTTTTTGGACCCCGCCTTGGAAACAGGTCTATAAATGAAATTAGACTTAGGTTTAAACAACCTAGACCCTTGTTGAGATTTAGGTACCTTTTTCCCAGCCCTCGACTTGTGAACTTTCTCATTATCACGTACATTATCCTCTTCTGACCCCAAATCAACTTTTCTTTTCAACACTTCAAGACATGCCTCTACATCATGGCCAAAGACATTGCAATGTGAACAACGAATAGGCCACTATTCATATTCAATATCAATGTATTCCATATAATGACCTTTCCCATTAGGTAGAGGGATATCAACTTCAATATATTCCAATATATCATGAACATCGGATAACTCAATTAGACATCGTGCATAAGAATAACGACCCCAAGGGTTAATGGACATACCTCATCCAATCGCACGAGTCGTCCAACTCGTTCAGCTATCAATGTAATACCGGCTTACGAATACACCACAACAGGTAGTTTATGAAAACGCACCCATACCGGTACCTTTGTACAAACCTCCTTTTCCAATTTGGTATTAGCCACCCAATTATATAAGAAGATGGGGTTTGATCGAATGAACCAAGGACCCCCTTCTAGCACTTTAAGCAAACCATCTTGTGACGAGAATTGGAAAAAAAAAACTACCACGTAGTATAACCCGTTGGAAACCAAACTTAGCCCAAGCATGCTTGACGTAGTCTTCCACCAAAGGAAACACTAATCTTTTACCAATAAAATAACCGTATAACGTATTAGAAAGTTTCTCACACATATCATCAACCACGGCAATTGGGATAACGACTTTAGCACCATAAGAATTATTGATATTAGTTGAACCAGAAACCTGTACCTTCAGATTGGAAACAATAGTCGAAGTACCCACAACAGGTTCACCAAGATCAGTTGCAACAAAACTTTGAACATCATGTAGTGAAGGTGTAGCATTAGGTGTAATATCATGACCAGAATTCCCAATCAAAGCCCTACCATCACAAGAAGACTCCCAAGCTGCAAGCGGGCTGCTATTCGTGTTACACCCTTCCCCCATCAACGTACTTTCTGAATTAGTACTATTAGATGCATCAGCAGGTACAAACGAACCAGATCCAACCTCACTAGGAAGCTTAAAACTACCCGTTTTACCCACCAGACCTGTACGCTTAAGTATTGACTTCAAAGACTTGCCCTCATTACCAATAGCTTTGCCATCAATGGTCTTAATCTTAGAAGCCAAACCAGATTTCGAGGAAGACTTATTTTTGTTAAGAAACCCAAAATCCATCTCTCTAAACCCATGTAATATGAATAACTTACAGTAGCAAGAAACAAATCGCACTTGTAAAATCCACAAACCCAAAACTAGGTTACTTGCAACAAGAATAAAACCAGACCCCAATAGAGTTTAGTTATGCGTTAAGGACCAGAAAAAAAGTGTTGATAATCGATTAAATAATACCCTGAATATCTCCAACCAACCAAATAAATAAAACTTACCAATGACCTACGTGAGAGATCAATAACAATCAGTGAATATAAAGTGATTAGAGATAATAGCAATCGATTTTTTAGGTAAAAGGGTTAATTCACCCCGGTAAAATATATTACGCCAAAAATATTGAAGTACAAAGGATGAGGGTGACTTCCCTCATCTCAGTCCCTTAGGACACTTACAGACTCTCATATAAGAATGACACGCCATTCTTATAACTTACATAATAAACTTACCACCTATAATGACTATACAAGTGAATAAATATAGGAATTAAAACATGATTCACTAAAGTAGCACCAAGAACATAGTCATCGTAGAACTTCCATCAATCTTCCATGTGAACACATCCACATAAAGCTTGAACTTGCTTAACCAACCAAAGAAATCCTTGAGCCATTCTCCAACACAATCCGAGAGAAAATCATGGAGCAATCAAGACTCAAAGTTTCACGAACCAGCAACCTTCATGCCATGATCCCCTTCCAAACAGCCAATAACGTCGATATCCCATGAATAGGGACACCACTATAATCAAATACAGCAAGAACAAGGGCACCATGCAACAATCCAAGGGTAAATAAACCCAAACAAGCACTACAACTCGATCCAATACCTGATCTACTACAAGTTTCAATGTGGTGAAACTCAAGCTAAGAATGAAACCCAATGTATCTTGATCAGTCATAGACGAAACTAGGGTTGTCAAACCCTAACATACAACAATAATCACAAACGTTTTTTTGAATAAGAAACGAGTAAAACTTAACTTCCAATTAGCGAACATCAGCAGCACTTCCATCTCTCTCAAAAACCCACTTGAACCACGAAGGACTTACAGCACCAATAAAGATGCACCCAAAACCACGATAGACTTGTAACACCAAATATATGATGCACAGGTATAATCCAAAACCCTAGGACGGGTTACTTGCAACCATAAAAAACACCACACCCTTAACGAGTATAGTGTATGAGTTAAGGACCAGCAGATTAAACCATAACCGACTTTAGATAGGCCGTTTGAAAGTCGCTACAATGAATCAGATCCAAACAATGAAAATCGAAACCCTAAAAAAAATATAAAACCGATTAGAAACCTAAGTCGGTTTAATGGATAACAAGATGAAACCCTAACCAATTTAAACAATAACAACCTACAAACAACGATTTGGAGGAGTTAATTATGAAAATCGATTAAGGGATTTAGCGTTTCGGAAAAACGATAATAAAAACCCTAATGAAAAAACAATTCAAAAGAACTAGATTTAAGATCAATTAGGGTTTAAAAATAGGCAGCGATTTTCAATATATATGTGAAAAAATAATCGTGACACACCCCTCCCAAGATACTAGCATCAATCAAACACCGATTGCATATTATATGAATAATAGAGAGACGGTTTTGATGATGGTTTAATCAGATCGGAAGAGGAGGAGGGGTGGCCGGAAATCGCCCCTAGGGGAGAGAGATTAGGGTTTAGTTGGTTTAGCAATAGCAATCGATTATAATATGAATAAAATACCAAACAAGTAGCGAATATGTATCAAGGCAAGAAAAGAGAAAATAGGAATCACCGACCCACGTTAAAAGCTAAAAGATTTAAATAATCACATAAGAACAATATGTATGAAGGTGTAATCAGTTAAGGAATCACTTTCTTGCCCAAGCGAATAAAATAAGAATTAATCACAACTTTTAATAATCAATCAACCTACGAAGGAGAAGATTAAAAAATTAAAAGGGTTATGATCGAACGTAAGGTATGGAATTGTATTCGCTATTCGCCAGAGAGAAGACTTTTAGGGTTTTTCCTATTTTTCACACATTCTGTGGTTAACACATTATCAAACGACCTTACTTCATTAGGCACATTTTCACTACCATTGACGGTATGACCAGAACTAGACGCATTCACCACATTCCTAGGGGCAACGTGAGTACCATCAGCCTTTGAATCCTTATAAGTCGAACCAACACTAGGAAATACCAAATTCGAGGTCATAATAGTTTCCTGAACAGCAACGCTAATTGGAGTCACTTTATTGCCCGAATCCAACACACCCATAGAAGTACTAGCCGTCTCACTATCAAGTCCCAAACTAGTGTTTATCAATGGGTCAAGGCGACTAGTTTTTTTTCCAGATTTTCAATATTCCAAACAGATTCAAACGCAATTTCACCAAACTGATTCCCATCGTGTGTGCTAGGGTTTCGAACAACCCTAGCAGCTTTACGTAACTCAGGAGCAGTAGCATCAACATCGATTCCATGTTCACCTTTTAGACGCTTTAATCCAAAGCATTAATATCCAGCCTAGCATACGGATTCGATTCCATGTTCAAGCCAACTTGATCGGCTAAGTTAGTTGTTGCTTTTGCAGCGTTCTTCGAAGAACAATCCTTATTGAAAAATCCTTTCTCCATCTTTCTCAACCCTCGAACAATAAATAAAAACTAGCACCCACGACAGGACTAGCTAAACGAAGCGAACAAGAAGAAGAAGAAAACCCTAACAAAAAGTTAGGGTTTTAACGTTTAAAGAACAAAGACTAATCTCCTGCCATAATGATTAACAAATGATAACAAATTGAAAGCGACACAAAGTGAACCAATAAATCGCAAAAGCAAATAAATAATCTATACACCGACTAGATGAGATAAATTATTTAATTAGATCTTTGATCTAAAACTATGCAATACAATCAAATAAATAAATCGACCCACGATAGATGAGATTAAATTATTTAATTGGATCTTTGATCTAAAACCATGCAATACGCGACAAAGCAGCAAGCAACAAAGATTAAGGCAAATAGTCGATCAATGGTTTAGTCGGTTTTTTTAGTCGCCACATTGAGAGAGAACGAATAGGGTTTTTCATGTGAATCAATTTTGTTGTATTGCAAAATAATTCATTTTTTGTCTTGTTTTGAATGTGTTTTCATAAATAGTAATTATTGTGAGGGTGTGTAAGTGGAAAAAGCAAATTCAGTGCCAATTTGTGGCTGCACTTTAAAGTGGCTATACAAATAGTAAAGTATTTGGCAATTTTCTGTTATTGTTAGTCAATGACAGTAGAGCATGCATGCATCATTTAAAGGTCTGAATCATAAGGACAAGTATTGTAAATGTGGAATGCAGCTACTAATAATAGCATGTGAGTTGAGACAAATATTGTAAATGTAGTTGCACAAATAGTGCACCACTTGTCAATTTTCTTTTGCTGTTATTGAATAATAGTGCAGCATGTGTTCATTATCTGAAGGATTGAATTATGAGGGCAGTGAATGCAAATGTGGAATAGGCATGTGAAAAAGAAGGTTGCCTTTACTTTTTGTATTTAAAAGATGCAATCTGCATGTTAATTTGTTCACAAAGTAATTGCTTAGTTGTGTAAAATAACTAACAAAAAACAATGTCAAGTCGTCCTAAGTGTGCTAAGCTAAGAAATGATGCTAATTGTAGTAATTAGCAAGATATGTTAGCTTTTTATTGTCATCAAGCCTCGACAGAGGATATTCAAATGGCGCGAGAAATAAATGCACTGTGTGCAAGGTTAGTAGGCATTATTACTAAAAGGGGTCGTTTCATCCAAGAGTTGGAAACTGTCGACAACTTTTTTGCACAGAAAACTGAGGAATACTTAAGAGAAGTTCAAAGGAAAGATGATCAAAAGTTTGGCGAAATGGTAACAATGACAAATGCATTGTATTTAAGTGCTCGTGATAAGGATGTGTTTGTCATAAAGCTTAAGGGACTTGTGGATTTCTAACTGTCGATGTGCAGTGTCATATAATGCGCGTGTGTTTAACAAAGCTAGTGTTTATGTTTGTGTAACATGCATGTGTAACATAATGTAATGAATAAAAACAATAATAAAGATTGTAATTTAAGTATGGATAAATTAAATTGAAAACAAATCTACCAAACAGTGATGTATCTATGGGTGTTTTGTTTTTATCTGCCGCTTGTCTATTTAAGACAATTGGGGCACCTTCTTACTGAATTAGTTTATTTTTTAAGTTGTCATAAAGAAGCAAGAGAAGGAGATGTCTAGATATCCTAAGTGTGATCAACTTAGAGCTGAGGCTAACTCTAACAGTTGGTCTGAAATCTTAGTGTTGTATTGTTACCAATCTTCAGGTGAAGATATTGAAATGGCACAACAGATGACTGCACTTGCTGGAAGATTGGTTGGCATCACTCATGAAAGACTCAGTTTCATTCAAGAGTTAGAGACTGATGGGAACACCTATGCTCAGAAAACGGCAGAGTATCTAAGGGGAGTTCAAGCTAGAGATGACCAAAAGATCATGCAAATGCGCATTATGGCACGTGAATTGGAGCTAAATGCTCGTAACAATGATATCTTTGTTCAAAAACTTAGGGGTTTGATGGATTTCTGAGTGTGTGCAAATTAAGTGCGGTTTCTTTTGTTGCTAGTGTCTGCAATTATGCATGTGTGTGATTTTATTATGAGTGTTGTTGTACTATTTGTGTGAAAGCCATGAAAAATGATTGTAAGATATTGTATTGAATAAAACAGGCTATTAAATCTGCAGGACTAACCTTTTTGTTTTTTTGCATCTTCGTGATCATCCTGGAACAATGCCCTTTTTGCAGTTTTTGAGTCACTTACTTTATGTTTTTGCTGGTCCAGATCTTGTTTGTCTGTCATTGTGAGAGGTGTCGGTGGTGTTTCTAGTAATTCATAAACAAAGATTCAGTATTTGAATTTGCAAATGGTTTGACCATGGCATGTTTTATTAAATAAAATGGTTAACTAAATTTGTAGCAGTTACCTTTTTGCTCCTTTGTTTCTGCGATGTCACTTTGTTTATTTTTCTTTTGGTCGAGATGTTGTTGGTTTGTTGGTGTGAGAGGTATCGTTGGTGTTCCTAGTTATCCACAAACAAACATTTAATATTTGTAGTTAGGAGTGTTTTTTTTTAAATAAGAGAAATTGTTGATTTAAATGATGTTACCTGAGGTTTCTTCTATCATCTTGATGGTTTTTGTCCTTTGTTTTTGTTAAAAACTTTACCAACAACAAAATCTGTTGTTCGACCTGACGTGTTGAAATGGATTTGGAAAACGTTTTTCTGACCTTCAATTGCAAATATTTCTGGCGGTATTTCTTGTGGGTCTTCTGCTTTGTGGTTTGCTAGTAACTCTGAGCATGAATACCCCGTAACATCTTCTGCCGCAGGGCTGAATAAAGTGACTGGAACTGTTGCGGATAGGTCTGTGATGAAATCTTTGAAATTAAACATGTGTGTTTCATGGAGTGAAATGATCAGGGTTTAATTTCTATAAAATTCTTTTTTTAATATTATATGAAGTTGAGCAAGAAAATTACGTACTTATAGTATGGTTTTGCTTGTTTTCCATGGTTAAGGCAACGGTACATCCCTTCTTCTTCTTTCACTTTGGAAGCACATTCGCTGCAAGACATGTAGTACCAATCACTTTTTATGTTGATGCTGGTAATTGTTGCCTCAGCTGTGAATTGCACCCCCTACAAATGTTTGTGCAAACAGTTATGTGTGATATTTTTTGGCATCAAACTTTGTTGCAAAGTTGTAATTCAATGTTAGGTTGTTCAACTTTGTGTTTCAGAAAACTGACCATATAGCTTTCAGGATCTTGTTTTAGAAGTGTCTTTAGGGGGAATCTGTTGCGGAACTTTTCTTTTTCAATAGCTTCATATGGAGTCTTCATAATATGAAGCGGTGGTGTTTTATGATGCCTCTCTTTGTGCCTGTTTCGTATTGGAAAATTAGAATGAGGAAATTTTTTATGTGACGATGATGTAATACTCAAATTTCGGGTTTAAAGATTTTACCTTGCTCTTGCTTCATCAGCTTCTGGTATCCGCGGGTTTAAGTAGTAGCGTGTTGCAGAAGTTCTTTGTTAGCTGGTAATCTGCCATGGTATTCTTTCATAATGTCGTAAGAATTTGGCATTTAAGTTTTTATGAATCGTTAATGCAATACCTCTAAATTTTGTGACTCGGCAAGAGCTGTAAGAACTCGTGAATTTCCATACTGGTTTTCGTGGCAACTTTTTTTTTCTTTCGTTTCGAACTTTAAACACTACAAGTCACGAGATATTTTTCACCTCGACCTCGATAATAAAATTATATAAAATATATATATATAATAAACTTCATTTATTTTTATCTCACCGGGCCTCTAAGCCCAACCCAATCCGATTTATATTTTTGTCCCTCGGGCTCGCAAACCCGATCCAACTCTTAATTCCTTTCTTGGGCCTCGCTAAACAAACACAAGCACAATAGAATTCTATATGATAAAACAAGTTCTATATTATATATATTTTTCCAACTCATTCCAAATTCATGCAACGCATTTTATATCCTTTTTCTTCTAGCAAACCCAAAAACAAAAACAAACCAAACTCACCTTTGCGTAGCACCAAAGCAACACATAACTAGAACACCTTTTTGTCAAGATATATGTATCATGCATGTGTATGATAAAAGGAGGTGACCAACGTGAAAAACCCAAGAAAAAACACAATCCTTGGTCAAATTATCCCATGTACATGTATGTGTAAGAGGAGACAAAACACCTAACAAGCCACCCTATTATTATTTTACAATATTAGTACAAGTAAAAGAAAGCTTTTTACTACTCTTTTCTTTCTTTTTTTCTGTGAGCGAAGCATCAACACAAAGCAACCATCACAAAGCAACCATGACAATTTGAAGATGTTGTATGCATGTATAAGAAAGAGGAGACCAAAAGAGCTAACCTAGCTACCCTAACACATTGACTTACCCTTGACCTCAATACCCTTTGGTCCTAATGTTCCCTTTTCTCATCTTGAAGGGACTTTCCCTAATATTTCTTTGATTCTTGAGACTAGACAAATCGTGCCCCTTGGCTGTGAACATGCACGCTCAAGATACATCAAAACATCTTATTCTCTTTTCTTGGAACTAGTATGAGGAGCATATAATATTAGTATAGCCATACTTGTTTTCCCTATATAACACCCCTTCAAAACACATGGTGAACTCACACTAAACTCACTTAAACATTCCTCTCATCTCACTTCTCACACACTCGTCCACTGTGGAAAATGAAATAAGTAAAAAGGGAGGAAAGCAAGCTTCAAGTAAGTTAATTACATCACTTAGCTTGTTACGAGTATAAGATCGATAATAGTTCGGGTGAAGGACGGGTCTTCCTTGTTCGTTTTCATATTCGCTCCTAATCTTCAACGTAACTCTTCACCACCTTTTGGTGTAGTAAGTTCTTCGAACCCGTTTCATTACGTAGTGTACCATAGTTTATTATCTAGCTTTCTTGTAACCATCATTTCATACGAAATGCCTTAAACAACTAAACTTGACTTGTTTCACAATGTCATATATTAACTTAAAACATTAACAATCACTTTTTTTTAAAACTAACATGCTATTACATGCACATATACCTACTGTTCTGAACATACACATAAATATATTTACCTTTTCAACTTCATGCAAACTTTGTGTAATGGGTTTTGTGTTTAAAAATAAAGCTTGTGTGGGTGTGTGGCTACTTAAAAGACTTTGAACTCTATAAACTTGTGCTTATTTGAAACGTGAAGTAACCCTTTAAAACGTCACACAAATTAGTTTATATTTTTGGTCACACTTGGATGTTTGAGTCGAATAAACTCAAATGAGTCGAGACTCATTTGAGCTTATTTGGTCTTGACCTTGTAAACGTTAGGCCAACTATTGAACTTGATAACTTGCATGTTTAAAAGAGATGAAATCTATTTTGAGGAAGAAAAGATACAACACAAAATAATACACTTGTGGCTCGCTATTAAGCAGAAGCTGAAGACACAAGATAGGATGCGACAATGGGATGTTGGTCCTAATGTTGACTTGGACTCGCTTAGATGCCCACTTTGTGAATTGGTTCCGGATTCTCACTCTCATTTATTTTTTGAGTGCCAGTTTTCTATGCAGGTTTGGCTTAAGGTCCGGGTTTTATGTGGCATGGATGCGGTCCCGCCTTCTTTGGAGAGTATTATTCGTTCTTATTCCTAGATCTAAGGGGAGGTCGGTCGGTAGCATCATTTCTCAGTTCGCCGCTTTACTACATACTTTATCTGGATGGAGCGCAATGCTAGGATTTTCAAGTGTAAGAAGTCTATTCTTTGAAGTGGTTAGTATCATTGTCTCAACTATGCGGTTGAAGCTGGTTACCTTCAAGTTCAAGAAGCTAACCTCGTGGTCTCGTTTGATCCTTGATAAATGGAAGATTCCAAGTATTTGTATTTCTCACCAAGGGAGTGCCGGGTAAGGGTTGTACTCTTTTTCCCTACTCCAAGGTTTTTCCCTATGGGTTTTTCTTGGAAAGGGTTTTTAAGGAGGCAGACTTCCTGGGTTAACTTGCTCGCTTGTTACAAGTTTTTTACTTGTTTATGACTAGTTAGGTGATGTATATAGCTAGTTCCTTTGTGTTTATGGCATGTCATAAACACTAGTCTATCAAGCTTTTGCTTGAGGTTAATGTGGTACTTCAGCCACATTCCATTTGTACTTAACTTTATTTTTTGGTTATATATTTACCGGGGTAAAACCCTTTACCCAAAAAAAGATACAACACAAAACCCACATATGCAATACGCGATCATAAGCTTTTTTTTTACTAACATATTACAATTACGAATACTATTAAATATGCTCAATTTGTAAAATATAACACCAAAGAGCCAATACTTACAAAACATTTTGAAACGATTTTAACGTAAGCTCTGCCACACAAACAACATTAAACACAACCACTCGTAAACACTGAAATTTATTTACACACTTCGAGTCGTGAGTACACAAAACTGCAAACTGAGTCTTGCCATCTCATTCTTAGGTTCCGGATAGGAGCCACTGCTATATCACACTCGATCTCTTTGTGCTTTATTCATCGAACTGCTAAGGTGAGTTTATAGCCCCACTTTTACTCTTATTACTTGTTTTTTAAAACTTTGGGGTGAGAAACATGCAAAACTCTTTTCGGACCTGAAACTGAAAACACTATTACGTGAAACAACCTTGAATCCCAACTATGCTACCGTTAGTTCCCTTTGGGGAGGCGCGATTGTTATGAATAGATCTATTGGGGATGACACCCCCGTTCGAGTTTGACCGGATAGGCAAACGTCGGCCGTATATCATATCGTATTGATTGAGTGTACTGGAAATACACTTGCTGGGCTTTTATTTATCATGCTTCTAGATGCATGCACACTGTCGTAGTTTCGGTCGCATGAACTTGGTATTAGCGTAATAGCCTTTTTGCATATAGCGTCATTCACGGAGATGCTATATGTGCAACTGTGGTCCAACTTGAAAACTTGATTTCTTAAACTTAAACCTATGAACTCACCAACCTTTGTGTTGACATTTTAGCATGTTTTTCTCAGGTTTACTTATGGGCGTGGGCAATGGCAAAGGCATTCGTTGAAGACTGGCATCCGATGTGTTTTCAAGCATATCTAATACAACTTTTAATGGGACAACATATATTTTTATGGGCTTACTTCCGCACTTTGAAACAATGATGTAAAACTATTTCTCAAATTAATCTATATTTTGAAAATGGAATATAATTTCCATTCTTTATTACCTTGTGTTGTGTATATTGATTTAGTAGCACCCCATGACCCGAACGCTTCCGCTGTACAAATTTTGGGGGTGTTACAGATTGGTATCAGAGCCAAGGTTATAGAGAATTAGGTATTTTTCAAAACCTAAACTATAACCAAATTTTTCTGAAAACACTTCAACGCTGCCACAACTGCCGACGTCTGCCATGCCTTGCCTACTGCTGCACGATGTAGTTGTGCTACGTGTTACTACTGTATTTTAGGTTCGTATAAACTCTTATTTGAATTAAATTTATTATTTCTCAAAGTCATTAAGTTTCTTAATTAACTCACATTTAAACTTTAAGACTGTTCTTGTTTGATTAGGTCGCAAAGTTTAAATGTGTATAAGCTGTTCTCATTTAAACTTTAAGGTTGTTCTTGTTTGATTGGGTCGCGAAGTTTAAATGAGAATAATGTTGATGTAACAAACTGAATGAAATTAAGGAATAATTAATTTAAGGATAGTGTAGAGTAGACTACGAATGCTTATACTTGTTACCTCTCTATGTTAAACTGCGTAACATGCCCACTATTACAATATCGCACTATGCTATGCTTCCATAACTGCTTCTACGTTATTTCTGTGTGTAACGTACAACTCGTCACTGTATCGACCTCTACGTTATTTCCGTATGTAACGCATAACTCATCACCGTATCGACCTCTTACGTTATTTCGTGTAACGCACAACTCGCCACGTGACGCACTTCTACGCTATTTCGTATGTAACGCATACAACTCGTCCCGTGATGTCGACCTCTACGTTATTTCGTATGTAAACGCATAACTCGACCTAGTATCGACCTCTACGTTATTTCTTTATGTAACGTACAACTCATCACTGCTTCTATGTTATTTCTCTATGTAACATACAACTACTTGATTCTCGCACATGTAGTTAAACCACCTCTGTCACTGGTCATGATCTCTTATGGCACTCTTATGCTCCATCCTTTATAAACTCCTACGACTCTGCTCTTTCTGTTTTGAACTCAACTATCGACTCATGTCACCAAATCTTTCTTGAATGACTAAGCTTCTTTTCCCACGTCACATTTTAAGAGTATATACCCACATCTCGTCACCGTATCGACCTCGACGATTTTTGCATCTTAAACCACGAGGACGTGGTTTCTTTTAAGGGGTAGGTACTGTAAGAACTCGTGAATTTCCATACCGGTTTTCGTGGAAACATTTTTTTTTCTTTCGTTTCGAACTTTAAACACGACAAGTCACGAGATATTTTTCACCTCGACCTCGATGATAAAATTATATAAAATATATATATAATAAACTTCATTTATTTTTATCTCACCGGGCCTCTAAGCCCAACCAACCCGATTTATATTTTTGTCCCTCGGGCTCGCAAACCCGATCCAACTCTTAATTCCTTTCTTGGGCCTCGTTAAACAAACCCAAGCACAATAGAATTCTATATGATAAAACAAGTTCTATATTATATATATTTTTCCAACTCATTCCAAATTCATGCAACGCATTTAATATCCTTTTTCTTCTAGCAAACCCAAAAACAAAAACAAACCAAACTCACTTTTGCGTAGCACCAAAGCAACACAAAACTAGAAAACCTTTTTGTCAAGATATACGTATCATGCATGTGTATGATAAAAGGAGGTGACCAACGTGCAAAACCAAAGAAAAAACACAATCCTTGGTCAAATTATCCCATGTACACATGTATGTGTAAGAGGAGACAAAACACCTAACAAGTCACTCTATTATTATTTTACAATATTAGTACAAGTACAATAAAGCTTGTTACTACTCTTTTCTTTCTTTGTTTCTGTGAGCAAAGTATCAACACAAAGCAACCATCAAAATTTGAAGATGTTGTATGCACGTATAAGAAATAAGAGACCAAAAGAGCTAACCTAGCTACCCTAACACATTGACTTACCCTTGACCTCAATACCCTTTGGTTCTAATGTTCCCTTGTCTCATCTTGAAGGGACTTGTCCTAATATTTCTTTGATTCTTGAGACTAGACAAATCGTGCCCCTTGGCTGTGAACATGCACGCTCAAGAAACATCAAAACATCTCATTCTCTTTTCTTGGAACTAGTACGAGGAGCATATAATATTAGTATAGCCATAATTGTTTTCCCTATATAACACCCTTTCAAAACACATGGTGAACTCACACTAAACTCACTTAAACATTCCTCTCATCTCACTTCTCACACACTCGTCTACTGTGGAAAATGAAATAAGGAAAAAGGGAGGAAAGCAAGCTTCAAGTAAGTTAATTACATCACTAAGAGTCTTTTGGGTTTAGCTTGTTACGAGTATAAGATCGATAATAGTTCGGGTGAAGGACGGGTCTTCCTTGTTCGTTTTCATATTCGCTCCTAATCTTCAACGTAACTCTTCACCACCTTTTGGTGTAGTAAGTTCTTCGAACCTGTTTCAATACGTAGTGTACCATAGTTTATTATCTAGCTTTCTTGTAACCATCATTTCATACGAAATGCCTTAAACAACTAAACTTGACTTGTTTCACAATGTCATATATTAACTTAAAACATTAACAATCACTTTTTTTTAAAACTAACATGCTATTACATGCACATATACCTACTGTTCTGAACATACACATAAATATATTTACCTTTTCAACTTCATGCAAACTTTGTGTAATGGGTTTTGTGTTTAAAAATAAAGCTTGTGTGGGTGTGTGGCTACTTAAAAGACTTTGAACTCTATAAACTTGTGCTTATTTGAAACGTGAAGTATTTTTGGTCACACTCGGATGTTTGAGTCGAATAAACTCAAATGAGTCGAGCCTCATTTGAGCTTATTTGGTCTCGACCTTGTAAACGTTAGGCCAACTATTGAACTTGATAACTTGCATGTTTAAAAGAGATGAAAACTATTTTGAGGAAGAAAAGATACAACACAAAACCCACATATGCAATACACGATCTTAATTTTGTTTTTACTAACATAATACAATTACGAATACTATTAAATATACTCAATTTGTAAAATATAACACCAAAGAGCCAATACTTACAAAACATTTTGAAACGATTTTAACGTAAGCTCTGCCACACAAAAAACATTAAACACAACCACTCATAAACACTGAAATTTATTTACACACTTCGAATCGTGAGTACACAAAACTGCAAACTGAGTCTTGCCATCTCATTCTTAGGTTCCGGATAGGAGCCACTGCTATATCACACTCGATCTCTTTGTGCTTTATTCATCGAACTGCTAAGGTGAGTTTATAGCCCCACTTTTACTCTTATTACTTGTTTTTTAAAACTTTGGGGTGAGAAACATGCAAAACTCTTTTCGGACCTAAAACTGAAAACACTATTACGTGAAACAACCTTGAATCCCAACTATGCTACCGTTAGTTCCCTTTGGGGAGGCGCGATTGTTATGAATAGATCTATTGGGGATGACACCCCCGTTCGAGTTTGACCGGATAGGCAAACGTCGGCCGTATATCATATCGTATTGATTGAGTGTACTGGAAATACACTTGCTGGGCTTTTATTTATCATGCTTCTAGATGCATGCACACTGTCGTAGTTTCGGTCGCATGAACTTGGTATTAGCGTAATAGCCTTTTTGCATATAGTGTCATTCACGGAGATGCTATATGTGCAACTGTGGTCCAACTTGAAAACTTGATTTCTTAAACTTAAACCTATGAAGTCACCAACCTTTGTGTTGACATTTTAGCATGTTTTTCTCAGGTTTACTTATGGGCGTGGGCAATGGCAAAGGCATTTGATAACGCTACACGCGTCGTTCGGGGTCAAAGGAACTTCCTTTTCTTCGAGCAAGTTTTATAACACCCTAGGCAGTGAACCTAATCGTTGTAGTGTAGTAATTAGGGTAAGCCACGGTTATTGATATCGTTCTCTAGGGGAATAGGATTGCTAGTGAGAAGTTACTACGCTAAGGTTGGGGTTGAGGAAGATTATTTTTTATCTTTTTATGTTTTTTTTAGGAAATTGAAAGGTACGAATCTCGGGGTTTGGATTTGGGGGTTGGTATTTCTACCGATTACTCTACTTATCTAATTTTCTAATCTAAGGTGTATGTAGTCTATGTCTAATTATTGTGTGCTCGTATGATAGTTTAAAGATGTGTTTACTTAGGTTTTACTACTCCTTAATTATCTCCTATTGGTGGTTGAATTGTCACGTCCTTATTCTTAGTTGCGTTGTGTGTCTAAAGTTGTAGGGTATGCGTTTCTCCCTAACTCTTTGAACTTACCAAAGGGTCTCGTCTACAAAACCCACTAGGGATAATAAACTCTTACTCTAAGGCACTCTTTGGATGGTTTAGCTTACAACTACTCAAGGAGTTATATTCTAAGGTTCACAAAGATTTAATCAAGCATTAAGTACACAACGAATGACCTATCGCATTACTAGATCATTAACAAACTAAGATAAGAGACAACCAATCAATATTCAATAATTAAGTTTCATATTCCCTAAACAAACACAAAAGTAAATTAGCCGGACATGGAGAACATGCAAGCATACACACAAATAATCAAAGACATAATTGTATTAATGAAGTAAAGCACTTATCTTGATGTAAGATAGGGTTTGGAACCCTAAAATACTGTACAAGACAGCCTTGGTTCGGTTTAGGTTTTACTCCAAAAGACTACACATAAATAATGAAAAATTGGATTCTATTTATAAGATTACACATGCGACGGCGTCACCTTATGTTTTGTGACGCCGTCAGATCGCCGTCATTAGGGTTTCGTCTTGGCCACGCTAGACTTGCGACGGCGTCACCTTGTGCTTGTGACGCCATCCTCTTCGATTCCGACGCGTGCGGATTGAATCTAGGTCTTCTGAGTTGCGATGGCCTACTCTTTTATAACTTGACGTCGTCACTTGAAAATAAGAGTTTTGCTTACGTCCCGTCACAAAATTCTCGGACGGCGTCGCAGATAAGCAGTGACGCCGTCACCTTATGTTTTCAGCAGCCTTAGTGTCTCGATTCTTGACTTTGGCCATTTTCTTCGTATATTCGCACCTTTTCGTCCAAATAAGTGCCATTACAGCAATTTGCCTTCAAGAGACCTAAAAAGTGAAAAGGAACGATATTAAGTAATAACGGATACAAAAGTGATCAAATAAGGGCTTAAATGACCCCTAAAAAAGGTACATTTTAAAACCTTATCAGCATTCGTTGAAGACTGGCATCCGAAGTGTTTTCAAGCATATCTAATACAACTTTTAATGGGACAACATATATTTTTATGGGCTTACTTCCGCACTTTGAAACAATGATGTAAAACTATTTCTCAAATTAATTTATATTTTGAAAATGGAATATAATTTCCATTCTTTATTACCTTGTGTTGTGTATATTGATTTAGTAGCACCCCATGACCCGAACGCTTCCGCTGTACCAATTTTGGGGGTGTTACTAGAGCTAACGACAATTATAATTGGCTGTTGCATTGTGTCAAGTTCAACGGCTCCAAATTTTTCAGCCATGTTATCCCACATAGGGAACTCAACAACATTACCACTGGGAAGATCAGCAAGTTATAAAAGAGGTGATTAATCTTGTTGGTTTATTTTTTAGAAAAAAAAGTTCTAAATATAAATTAATGTACCTTAAATTTTCAATTTCCACTTTTCTATACACAGTTTCTTCTTGGTTGGCATTTGGTTTGCGTATAAGCTCTCCTGCCGACCGCAAACATCATATGTAACCTGTAAGCAGATAAGTTTTAGCATTTTAGCATTCTATTTGTCCTGAAAAATTTGAGAGTAGAAAGGTGACCTGTGAGAATCGGGTATTGCATTTTGCCCATTGCATCTTCTTTAGGAATTCTGTATTGAAGCTGGTTGTACGAAACAAAATCAAAGTAGTGGTGGGGGATGTTCGGCACTTCTATAGTATCAAATTTTGTGGCTCTTCAAAATCTTAGGCTTGTTTTGTTGTTGATTGTTTGTTGGTAAGGATTGGTTGGTTCACACATGAACTCTGAAATCCTGTAGACCTCCCCAAGTTTGATTTTTGGGTTAAAATAGTCAATTTACCTAACATTCATGTTGCCTTGTATAGCATTCCCATGTTGATGGTTATCTGTTATTAGACAAATTTGAAGGGCTGCTACATTTTATCTATGCTGTCTGAATTAAGACATACCTCTTGATCTATCAAGATACAGCAAAATCCAGTTTCTTTTTTTTTCCAGAGAATCCACTTGCATCCTTTTTGCCATAAGTGACTGAAGTCCATTTTCTGTATACTCTAGCTTCGAGCACTTTTCTGTGAGATGTTGGCTTTAACTGACGAATCGTTACAATCTGTGGTGTACTGCTGCTTTCAATGCTTTTGTCTTCAGAGGCATGCTGCACCATAGCAGTTGCATTTTCTTCCATTATGCTGGTAAGTGATAAAAAAAAGTTAGATATAAAAAAATATTTGGAAATTAATAATGATAAAGCGAATAAGTATCTGAACACTAAGATGATGACACACGGTGCATAAAATTGGTGGTTAGCAAATATACCTGTGGCTAGAGACTTTTATGATACTTTTATAAAAGCAAAAGATACTAATATGCAGTTGTGATGGCATTATGTATAGAGTGCTTATGACCAAATGATTGTGCAAAATTTTTTATGAATAATACAGTATGGGGAAACCTGAATTCTAAAGTGGTGCTAATAATAAAAAGAGATACCTAAAAGCATAAAAAAAAGAAGGCATAAATCGAAAATTAAAGCAAACTAAATTAGTAACAAAAGAAGCAAGAAGTTTGCTATCAAAAAAGGCAAATATTAATGGCTATATTTGTGTTGGAAAAACAAAGGATGTCTCTTTTATTTTTTAAAAAAAATCTTTATAAACAATATTTTTTGTGACATTTGGTCTTTGGTTTTCTTGTTGTTTGATAAGAACTTTTAATCCATGATCAGATGTAGCTCTAGAGAGAGCCACATACAACTGGCCATGGCCAAACACTGGCTCGGGAAGGTAAACACCAATTTTGTTTAGAGATTGGCCTTGAATTTTGTTGATTGTCATAGCGTAACAGAGCTTTATTGGGAATTGAGCGCGTTTGAAAACAAAAGGAAGATTTAGATCTTTATGGATCAGTGGTATTCTGTGCCTGTGATGATTTGCACTTTAATGAGTTTTGACATCAGTTGTGTGACTATCATACGTGTTCCATTACACAAACCTCCTGCCAAGTTAACATTCCTTTTTTTTGGGTAAAGGGTTTCCCCGGTAAATATTATTAAACCAAAAAACATTGAAGTACAAAGGATGAGAGTGAGTCTCTCATCTGAGTCCATAAGGACACTTACATGCTAAGACAACAATAAACCAAAAAACTATATAAGAATGACAGGCCATTCTTATAACTACCATAATTAAAACATACTACCTATGACGACCCTTGAGACGAACATCATACCCATACGGCATGTGCTCATAACCATCATAGTACTCCAAATCATCCATAAATCCAGCCCCAGGTAGAAACTCGGGTAGGCAAACTTCATCATCATCCTCCACGGATGAACACCCCTGATGTGTAGAAATACCATGAGTACCAGCAAATTGCTTCCACAAGATACCCTTGCCACTTTCCACAGGTACATAACAAGAAGAGATATCACACGTCTGCTCCATAGTAGGTACCTGTACCTTCCCCATGCTTGGACAATCATCACCCTTTAACATACTAGCAGAATTACCATTCGATTCATCTTTAGAAGGCTGATCTAACGAAGCAGTATCCAAAGTACGAGGAGTATCAATGGCATTCTTCTTATTGGCAGGTTTAAACAGGTTTTATAAAAAACACTAGGCTTTGGTTTGAAAGACCTAGGCCTTTGGTTGGCTTTAGCTTCCTTATTTCCAACCTTATCCGAGTGAACTCCCCGAGTAGCACCAATATCCTGTTTAGTCGAACCTGAACCACAAGTAGCCAGTCTTCTCCTAAGAGGGCAAGAATCGTCCTCATGGTTAAAAACATTACATTTAGAACATCGAGATGGCCACCATTCGTATTCGACTTCAAGAACTTCCATATAATGACCCTTACCCATAGGCAAAGGTATAGCAACGTCAATTGATTCCAAAACAGCCTTTTCAGCAGATAATTCAATTAGAACACATGCATAAGAATAACGACCCCAAGGATTATGACACATAGCACTGGTACCTTCATCCATTCTTATAACACGACCAAGCTGTTTTGCAATCAAACTAACACCGGCTTCAGAGTATGCAATTGCAGGTACATTATGAATAAGAACCCATACTGGTACCTTAGTAATCTTCTCCCTCTCTAACCTTGTATTAGGAACCCACGTCTTCAAGTACATAGGATTCGCTTTGATAAACCAAGGACCACCCTCAAGCACCTTATTCATACCCACTCGAGTCTTAAATTTGAAAAGGAAGAAATCACTACGCATCATTACACACTCGAAACCAAACTTACCCCACGCATGCTTAACATAATCGGAACAATTGGAAAAGCTAACCGTTGCCCAAGGAAATAGCCACACAATGTATTATCAAATTTAGAACTCATATCGTCAATAACGGCTACGGGAATAACAACGCTAGCACCACAAATCTTATCACCCTTCGTTGGACCAGCCCCACTATCCAAATCAGAACCCACATAAGCAGCCCCCGCAGCAGGTTTAGTGACATTTATAGCATTCGAAGCATCAAAATTAGGACCAACCAAACGTTTAGTATCACTTTTAGCAGGTATAGACGCATGAACAGCAGTATTAGCAACATTTGGTGCCAAAATACCAGCACCAAACGCACTAGGAATAGGGAAACTACCTGTTTTACCTTCTAGACCTGCACGTTTTAATATAGACTTCAATGGCTTCTCCTCGTTAACAAGAACCTTACCATCAATGTTACTAATCCGAGCAGCCAACCCATCATTCTTCTTAGACATCCTACCATTAAGAAACCCAGATTCTATCTCTCTCAACCCACTTAAATCACACGAACGTACCAGCAGAAAACCCTAACACGGGTACTTGCAAATTGAACCAGTAACAAACCCTAAAAATAGGGTTGTCTAATCGTTATGCACAAACCAATCTGCTGCAACCCTTATATACGATCAGAGATCAATTAGTTTGATGGGATACCGCAGCAAGAATCAGAAGCAATCGCAAAAAACAAACCCTAAAAGGGATGAATCAAGTGATCACTATAGATAAATAAACCCTAGGTCAGTTTACACAAACCCTAAAGAAAACGATTCCCAACAATCAGAATCCGAAATCAATTTGTATAGAACTATGAACAAACACAATTATGATGGAGTAATAAACAGGATTTAACGAATTTTAATTGATAAATGAGAATCGGTGCTAGAGGTTAGGGGTTTAGAAATCGCCTAAGTGGAAAGAATTTTTAGGGTTTAAAAGCATCACTGGTGATCCAACCTTAAGCTCTAGCTCGTGTGGCGGGAAACCTGGCAGGTTAAATGTGTTTATATATTCAGGAGGGTATAACATCTCTGTTTTGGCTCCGCTATTCCCGACCGGTGTGGCTATATCATAGCTTGCATAAGTTGTTATTTCGCCATGAACCATCGCTAAAACTATTGAATTAATGGTGTCTGCTGTTTCATTCTTTGGACAGACGATTGCCTTTTCTTATAGAGTAATTGCTGAAGGTGTTTGAAGCGTAGGCTGATCATAGATGAAATCTATGAGATTTGAGAGCCCTTGTTCATCATCATGTATGTAATATCTAGAAGGAATCTCATCCCATGCTGAATCTCTGCTGTCTTCTTTATCTGGTTCACCAATCTTACCATCACCAATATCAAGAAGCCATGATGCAAAGGAGTGTGCTGTGCTATGTTCTTCTAGAGTCAAATCTGACCGGAACAACCTCATGTTTTCTTTAAGCGTCATAACATGAAAATATGGCCAGAGGTGTGATTTTGCAATAGACGATGCTATTATCTCCATTTTTGGCGCGCCTTTTTTGATTGGTAGTGTCTGTCGAAAATCACCGCCTAAAACAATTGTTTCTGACTTGGAATCGACTCATCTCTTTGCTGCGCCAACATCTCTCTCTGGCTTGATTGCTTCTTTGTTTACTGTTTAGACTTGGAATCGACTAATCCAAGTCTAAAAAGCATTTATAATAACCTCGTATATGCTTCTTTGTTTACTGTTTAGGCTTGAAATAGACTCATCTCTTTGCTACGCCAACATCTCCATGTTGTAATTCTTTTCTTCCATTAATAGGCGGTTATTTAATTGATCCAGTAGCTCTTTTGAAGGTGGCTGCAAACCGTAAATTTGCACTGATTTGCCACAACTGCTAAGTATTATTTGTAATTCATATAATATGTATCCTTCCAATTCAACATCATTGACATAATAGTTGGGAATGCGCACTTGTTGTGAGAAAATTGCTGGAATATCATGCCCCATTTCTCGCCATATTTATTCCATAACTGCAAAGGGTTTGCAACTTCACAATGAGTAAGAAGCCGTGCAAAAAGGAACCTCAGTTCTGGAGATGAAGCTGAGCCACATGCTTCTTCAAGAGCCATGTCCCATTCTTTGTCGTCACCAAGTAGACCAAGCGTATCACATGCAGCACGATATGTAGGATAGACAATTTAGTTGACTTATCTGAGCTCTGTAAAGCCTCTGCACCCTTTTTGATGACATAATAACATTCTTAAGTAGAAAAGTTCCCCTGAAGTTGGGTGTATATATGCAAGCCGTCCAATAGAAGATCTGTTAGTTTTCCTACGCGACCAACATTTTCGATCTCCATACCACATAAACTCTGATGGAAATTGCAAGTTTGTCAAATGGCGCCCATCTTCATTTTCAATGTTGTAAGTAAACCAATCTGTGAGTGTTGTTAGCTTGCGATCACGACGGTTAACCACGAACTCTCTAAGTTATCACTGTCTCGAAAAGTTACACGTTGCATGTTCTCTAGATGGACAGAAAGGATCTGCACCGCTGGCTCTCTGATGTGTATTTCAAATTTGAGGATTCTCCAACACGATTCATGAGGACATATGAATCGGCCATCAAGATAATTTTGAATTTCATCAATGGATTGCTCTGGTTGCGCTGACGAAGTAGACGCTTCACCAACAGACCTTGTCAATTTGGCAAAGATTCGATCGGTTCCTTTTGATATATATTTAAACAGATATTTTATCAGCATGCTCCACCCACAGTATTCCACATTGATATGAGCTTCAAATGCCAAGCATAGATCACAATTATACGACACGACATACCCATTGTCAAGCTTCATTTTCCCTTTTGTCGCGAAAGAATTTCCCTTGTCATCAAAGAAAGTTTAATTATTGTATTTCTTTGGGAAATTTTTAGTGCACATATCGCCTTGCATACATGGCGCATTCAGGTTGGCCTTGCCACAGGGTCCATGCATCATCATCTCTGAAACAATTTTATAAGTGTGCGGATCAACATGAGGATCAGGTAGCTCTGCAGAAATGTATTGGTCGACATCTTGAGCATTCTCGATCTTGGTTGATGAAGAAATCCTAAGCAGTGTGTGACAATGCCTTAGCCCACGTTTCGGAAACTCAATAGTATACAATACTGCATAGCAAAAATTAGAACAACATGTTGGCATACCACATTATGTAGTCATTAAGGAAACAAATGTGATTGAAAGATAAAATGTCAAGTTTTATTTATAAATAAAAATAGGCATACCTCCCGTGACTTGGCCAAATGTTTTCCTTTTCTTCATAAACTTCACGAATGATTTAACCTTTTGCTCAAAGACTCTACAGACTATATCGGCCCTATCTGCTGTAGTCAAATGAGGAAACTGACCCATGTATCTTTGTATCTCAGGCCATTTTACATTACATGTGAATGTTAGAAAAAATCGTGGATTACCAAGCACCCAGCAAATCGCCAATGCATCCAAATAATGGATGTATATATATCTTGGACCTCCAGTAAATGAGGAAGGCAATATAATTCGCAAACCTTCCTATGACCCATCATGATCTCCTCTTGAAATTGCATCATAGTGGCCTGACAAATAGTCTCCTCGAATATCGCTTTGATGTGTTCTATAAAAATCCATCCTATTCTGTTCTATGCAAAAATATACGCCAACGACGTACTGCTGAAAAAGCCTACCTGTCCGAAAAAGCAGATTATATCATCATGTCTTGGGTATAACTGGTATGTGTAGAATGCATTCATTGAGACCCGTTTTGGCTCAACATTTGGATCTGCTGTTCTTAACTTTAACTTTGTATGATAGCCTGGTTGACCATAGATGAAAATCAATGGAAACTGTAATGACATGTATGACTTATGAATCTTGCTGATTCTTTTCAGCGGACCATCTCTGTATTCCAGGATAACATCGTAATTTGATTAACTTTATGGGCCATTGTCAAAGACAATGTCCCCAAGGGTATGCGATGCTAGAAGTTCATAACCACGTGGGCCTTCACCGCTGTTAAGCTTGACCTTAAATTCTGGGACATCATGTTGAGCACATTTGTCATGCGCAGTTCTGAATATCTGGACCAAGTCATTGTGGGCATCTAAGAAGTGAATGAGCCCTTGCACGACCTCCAGATCCAAATCAGGCCCATCTGAGTTTGTAAAATGGCTCAACCTATGTTGGACCTCATTCTACGTGTCATAGATATAGAGCTGTAAAAATTTTGGATCATCATTAGTCGGAAAAAGTGAGCCAATTTGATGGTATATTTGGCCGGAGACTTAAAAAACATATGGTCCTCCACCATTGTTGATTGTGTTGTTTACCGTGGCATCGAATGAAGTCATTGCAAACATCTGATTGTAAGTTCAGATATTTTCCATAAAGCCGCGTTGTCCAAGTAGCTGTTTGATATATTAGGGTGGATCTGCCTCAGGGTGCATAAAAATTCTACCACCTCCACAACATAAATGGTATTGAGATAAACCATCTGGAAAACGATGGCCTATAAGCCGTTCCTCACGCCAAAAAGCAGCGTTACAATGATTTCATCGCTCAGTACAGTATCCTAAATCATCATATGTAGGTGATGCACCTACATTGATTAACAAATCATCATTAATTCAAAGTTCTGACAATATATGGATGGGAAAAAGATGAAGCACGGAAAAAAAAAACTTGCAATAGTTACCTTGTGTTGTATAAGAAGATGACCCTTCATCAATGTTGCATGCACTATTATCTGAGTTACAATGGAAACTACTTATGAGAGAACGCTGATGCACATTCCTTCTATGGGGCTGACCCGCACGCCTATTTCTTTTTTGACCTTGTGATTGATGACCAACACACTTGGCTGGCCATCGGCATGCAGACTTATTGCTGTTGGCAAAAGAAAGTACCGTAAAAGTTAAAGGCAATCTTGGATATAAACAATGTGTTTTTTTTAGGTAAAAGGGTTAATTCACCCCGGTAAAATGCATTACACCAAAAACATTGAAGTACAACGGATGAGGGTGACTTCCCTCATCTTAGTCCCTTAGGACACTTACAGACTCTCATATAAGAATGACATGCCATCCTTATAACTTACACACCTACAATGACTATACAAGTGAATATAGAAAGGAATTAAAACATGAGTCACTATTGTGTCACAAGACATAGTCATCGTAGAACTTCCAATCAACTTCCATGTGAAACCAGAAAAGCACCAAACATAGGACACGGCAAATATCCACCTTGAAGCGTACAAGATCATCACACACCCATGGATCATCAAATTAGAATTCAGTGCACAAATTCCATACAACCTTTGGTGATAGACTCTAAAACCACGGATAGAGCAGCTGGCATAAGCTCGCTACAAAAGTGAATGTTTAGATGCAACACCAAACACCAATAAGAATTACCAAGGAATATGTAAACAACCAAGACACTTCCACAGTAGCAACAACAAATCGGCATCGATGCGTCGTGTAAATACAAATCCGAAGCACAATAAGACAATGCTACCAACCAGGCAACTATCAAACCCGCGAGCATCTCACCTAAGAACGACCAAGGACAGCGCTAATCCGCATGAAAAACCATCCATAACAAGAATCCGCATCAAAATCCAGGTGGCACAACCCAACATACTAGGGCACAACGAACCCTAATATACACAACCAGCAAAATCGATCCTTAGCATCTTTAAAAATTTGAATTCGACCACACCAGCAGGATCTAATAAATGAATAATAGGGTTAACAAAACCCTAACTTACAACTGATTATGCCCAACGACGAACAAACTAGTGAATAATCACGAATTAGGGTTAAAACAAACCCTACGTATCATGAACTTTCGCGTCTCTCAAACCCACATACCATAATCATCAATCAAACAAGAACATACACTATCTCCAGATCGACCCACAAGAAAAATGGATTAAACAATCCAACTTACATGAATTATGATAGACGTGAATGTGCATAAACAACACAACACTAGCAGGACCAATCAAAACCAAACAATACAAAACCCTAAAACTAGGGTTTTGTTCATGCGAGCAGCCCTTAACTAAACGAATCAATGGATAGGTTTTAGATCGCCCGTAGTAACCAAGTAACGAATAGAAAAGATAGATCATAACAGTAAATCGTTATATGGCGGCCAATAAACCCTAAAAATGTTTAGGGTTTCTATATGGAGATTTCATGAGATAGTAAAGAACATAAGTAATAGCCGCCTCTTCCCTAGAGTAAGAAACCATCCCAAACAACGTATTGCATACCCCATTAACGAATTAAAGGGTAGAGAGGACGTGTAGGGGAGGGTTTTATGGCCGGAATTTTAATGGGAAGGGCGGCCGGAAATCTCCATAGGGGAGAGAGAGAATTAGGGTATATAAACAATGTGTTGCAAAAGGGAAAAAACAAAAAAAACGCTTACTTTCAGTTGCATGAGGAGTGGATGGTTCACCAATGGTGTGAACATGATTATTTGAATTTGGTTGATGCATTCATCTTGTGGAGCCTGACTTGCGCGTCTTTTTCTTTCCTGAGTGTTTGCCAAATGACAATCATCAGATGTAACATCAGTGTCAACATTACCATGGACAACTGCTCTCACTGTTGGAAGACAAACGCATAAAAGTCAAAATCAATATTGCACGAAAACAGGTGGGATTCAAAAATGTTTGTTACAAAAGAAAACATGGCTACTGACCTTCAGCCACATGTAAAGGCAGTTTCTCAACAACGGTCTGCACACCATCATGTGAATTAGGAGTCTGTACACGGCTTCTAGTGACGTCATTGGCTGAGTTTTTTCTTTTTCTACTTTGTTTTGAAGGACCAGTATTGTGTGCAGGTAATCCTATTCACAGTAAAGAATACTATGAAAGACTAATTCGGTATTGTATAGGAAGCAATAAAATTTGACAAATTGCATCTGAAAAGAGAAGAGTAGAAGTCACCTTCCATCGTATTAGGAGTCATTGGTTGACCAATGGTGTGCACATAATCAGATGACTCACATAGGTGAACTGGGTTGTTGGGCATCTGTTTTCGCGGTCTGCCTCTTTTTCGAGGTTGTTGTGAACATCTGCTATCATGTGCAGGTGATCCTGTTCCAATTAAAAAAATAGCATGAGAATGTGATTTAGTGACCCTAAAGTGTTGTGCAAAAACAAAATACATCAAGGTACCTTCCATCGTGCAGGAACCAGATTGTTGACGAAGAATGACCATACCATTATCTGAATTAGGTTGACAATCGGGTGCTGCAGAACGATGCTGGACACTGGTGTCGGTAATCGTGCTAGACATTTTATTTCTTCCTGGAGCTTCTCTGAAGCAGTCAACATCGTGTGTCACATTTGATTTAGCGTGCTGATAAGCAGATACGCCTACATTGTCAAAAAAAAAAACCAAAGCATTGGAAAATTCTGGATTCAATTTTGTATGCAAACAACTTAAATAAAATAAAAAAAGGCAATAGGTAGTTGCTTTAAAATAGAGTGCATAAGTTCACCTTTGGTTACATTATCAGGCGTTTCATCAATCGGCCCACCAACACGGTTTTTTAAAGCACTGTCGGGCAAATCTCTTCCCAAATTGTTTGCAATGTCGCAATTCAGCCCAAAAGAATTACCCATCCACCCATATGACTACCATGGTCTAAACCTATGTGGTGTCATGTAATGTGCACGTTCTGCTTCTGAACAATATCTACAAAAAAACATGCAACATTAGCATGTGAATGTTTGCATGGTAAACATGACAATAAGTGTAACTATACCAACAATGAGTAACAAAAGATCAACTAACCTTTGGCATAATGAGTCTTTGATGCAGTAAAAGACTGGGATGCATATGGTTGACAGGTGGACACGCTTGGCGTAATGATCTTACACATTTGACATCCAGGACATCCATGTACATTCAGAGCATTGTTTTGTATCGTGTGATATCATAAAAAATGATGTCAGTACCAGTGCCCTCATGAGGTACGAAGATGACTGGTGGTATTAATATGGGTAAGGGTCCTAGATTTGCACCTAGGAAGCAGGTATATGTTGCAAAGACGAAGACACCGGCAGCTGCTAGTGTTAATGCTAAAGGTACACCAGTTACTACATCTAACTCTTTTGGGACTCTTGAGGTGGAAGATGACACGGGCATCCCAAGTACCGTGATTGATTCTACTATCTGACGCGGCAGACTGGGAGTCTTCGGTACTACTAAGGAAGCGGTATTGATGGTTCTCGGGGAAGGACTCGTATTGATATTGGTGCGGCTTCTAAGCCTCGGAGATCTGTGACTTCTTCGCTACCAAGGTAAGTAATCCGTTTTCTAAAGTCGGGAATGTGACTGTTCGACAGGAAGAGGATGAGGTTTTGGAGCCAGATAACTCTATGGCGTCATTTTTAGCTTCTGGGGGTGGTGGGGGTTTTGATCTTGAATATTTTGATGATTATGCTGAGCAAGTCTACGATCTACCGAGACACTTGGAGGATATGTGTGACATGTATGATGTTAGTCTCTTAGGTCGTGGTAGGAAGTAAATTTGGTTGTTTGGTAGTTCATAAGATTGGCATGTCTTTCTTATGTAATTTGTTTGGTTAGTGCACTTTTAGTGTGTGTATGTTGCCCATGTAACGGGCCGAGGTGAGAGATTCACTCTCATCCGTTGTACTTAAAATTTTTTGGTTAATATATTTTATCAGGGTGCAGGATTACTCCCCTTTACCAAAAAAAAAAGAGAGCATTGTTTTGTATCAGGTTTTGAGGTGACCGGTTGTGAATGTTTTGGGAGTCAGGTATCGTTTTTGAGTTCATAATTATATACAAAAATACACAGGCCAATTACGAAGACAATAAAAAGCAAACAAAGTAGAACTATTAACATTTTTGAAATAGTTATCATAAGCAAGAAAAGCATTATCAAGCGATAGTTTGCAAATACAGAAGAGCAAAAAAAAAGGCAAACAAAAAGATCAAAGAAAGTCAGTGCTTATAAAAAAAAGGTAAAATACAAATTAAGACAACAAAAAAAAGGGTTAATTGTCTGAAAAGGCATCGAAGTTGCCACATTTTCCTTTTGTGGGCATCGAATTTTTTTTCCTTAAGTAGTCCTAAACTTCCCTGATTTTCCTATTGTAACACAAAATCACACTTAGAGGGTAATTAGCATTCTTAATCATGGTTTTCTCGTTTTTTGTTGATTTAGTGAATCTTGGGCAGCTTTTGACAAAAAGTGTAACCTTAGGGATGCCTTCTACAATTTTTACTAACTCTTAATAACTTCCCCCCAAATTCCCAATTTCCTCATAACCCGTAAATATCCCAAGCCCTAATTTCACCTAGCAAAAAAACCGATCGTTGTGCATAGCCATATTTGATTCTTTTTTCGTTATTTCAGGTATACAATTGTATGATCTCTTTGATTATGATCTGTTTTGATCAAAGTTTTAACCACGTTAAAACCCTAATTTATTATTTTTCTCAATTATGTGACAGAATGATACCAGGTACGAATTTGCACCAATTTTTTTTGGGTAAAGGGGAGTACACAATGACGGATATTTTAAGCACTTACCTTTAAGGTACGCAGATGGGGTGATTCTTAACATGTGTGCTCCAAGGATGCCTTATCTTACCTTTGCTGAATTCCTGGAAGAAAAAGCTGGTAATTACTTTCAAGGTTTGTATTACAAAGTGTCTCATGCTGAATTAGAGAAAGGTTTAGTTAGAGTAACAAATGATAAGGAAATAGAACACATGTTTAATGTTGCTCAGTTGTTTGGTAGGCTTGAACTATATCTTGATCACAATGATATGAATCTGTCAGAGTATTTAGGCCAAGCAGATACCACTTTTATGGATGAGTCTGTTGCTAAAGCAAAAGGCTTTCCTAAAAAGAGGTATTGCAATGAATTTTCATTAGATGAGATGGTTAATTGGGCTGAGATGGAGGTTGATCATACTAGGAAGGTTAATGAAACAGAGGGTGATAAATCTAGGACTAGTGTAGAGGGTGAGAATAATAGGACTAGTGTAGAGGGTGATGATACTAGGAATAGTGTTGTGGGTGATGATTTGCAGACTAGTGCAAAGGTTGATGATACTAGGTCTAGTTCAGGTGTTGATAAGGGCAAAGATAAGGCTAGTGCAGTTGAGAACATGGATGCAGAAGATCCAACTGTTGCACATGAAGTGCAATTACAAGATCCAGTAGTAAAAGTTAGATTGTGGAGGCCTAGTGAAGAGGGTGATGATAGTAGGCCTACTGTAGAGGGTGAGGATTTGCAGACTAGTGTAGATGGTGATGATACTAGGTCTAGATCAGGTGTGGATAAGGGCAAAGGGAAGGTTAGAGAGGATGAACCAGATGGTAAGTTTGATAGTGATAATGACAGTGGATATGGTTCAGATAAATCAGTTGACTATCTCAGTCCTGGTGAAGAGGAGATGATAGAACTTAGAAAAAGGATCAAAGCTAATAGAGGGAAGGAAAGTGAGTCATTGCCAGAAATGAGTGAACCAACTCTAGAAAACACTGTACCTCCTAATAACCATAGAAGTGAGACTATGATGGAACATGATTTGTTCATGAACAATTTGATGAGAAGGCTGCTGCCATCAGACAGTGTACCTGAAGATCCTTTTATTTGTGGGGAGAAAGCTGTTGACAGGTATCCAGTCTATGATGAAACTAGTCACTGGAGACTGAGGCATCCAAAGGTATTATCCTACTTTGTTTTTCAACTACTGATATTTAATGAATTTTGGTTATAAACATTTGTTGTATTTGTAATGCAGGTTGGTGAAAAGTATGCCAGTATTGTTAAGTTTAAAGAGTGTCTAACCTAATAAGTATGTTATATTGTAGGTTTTGGCATATTATCCCTGCTGGTGGGAATGTGTTTGAGGTCAGATCAGGGAGTGAGGCATTCACAATAAATGAAACAAGGAGGTCTTGCACATGTCGAATGTGGCAGTTATCAGGTATACCTTGTGTACATGCAACAAAGGTAATTCTATATATAAACAAGGTGCCTCCCAAACCCTCAAGTTGACCATGAAGAACACCCTCAAGATTACCCTGAAGAACACCCTCAAGTTCAAACAGAGATTGACATGACAGATACTTCAGATCAGAGTCAAGAACAACCTCAGCAGCAACAGTTGCAAAAAAGGTTGACTAAACTGAAAGTAAGAAGGCCTAGTGAAAGGATCATCAAAATGAAGTTGGCTAAACAGTTAGATGGCCAGGGCAGCACTACAGAGTCTGCACTGGAAATAGATGATGCTTGAACAACAAGAAATTCCATGTGCCCTTTTTGTATATCTTTTGTGGGCAACTAATGTAAACTATGATAACTTAAATTGGGTCTGTAATATGTCTAGGTAACTAATGTTAATAGGTAATGTAATGACCATCAAACAATAGCCCATTTTGTACATCCTTTGACGGCACTAACTGATGGTCATTTTGGTATGTAATATGGCTAGAACAGATACACTCATGATATCAGCCACTTATGTTATTAGTTTATGTAATGACCATCTTACAATAGCCCATTTTGTACATCCTTTGAGGGTAGTAAAAGATGGTCATTGTTAAACTACTTTGATTAATGAAATATGCAGTTTGTAAATATTTTTTGTTATTATTTCCCAATTTTGTACATCTTTGGAGTAAATGCAGTTGTCATTGTTTACAGTCATCACTATTTGCAGATTTCCCATTTCCTTTATGCAGAAATATATTATGTAGTCATTGTTTACAGATTTCCTTTATGCAGATTTACTTTAAGCAGTCAATACTATTTGAGAATCTATACTATTTGCAGTCATTGATTAGGCAGTCATTGCCTTTATGCAGATTTACATTGATTAGGCAGTCATTGCCTTTATGCAGTCACATATCTAGTTGAGAATCTAGGTAGTAACATAGGTGAGCATCTAAACTATTTGAGAATCTCAACTGTTTTTTAGACTTGTTATAAAACCAAATGAACCATGACCATATCCCACACATCTTCTCAAAAGATGAGTTCAAGCAAGAACATTGTTTCTAGCCATACACCAGGTATTTAACAACTTAATAAGTCATACCTTTTTATGCTGATTACTCATATATGTTTTTTGTTTTCAGAAATAATAACCATTTCCAGCACTACAGAAGAGACTACTGAACAAGATCAGTCTAAAAAAATATCATAGGGAACTTATTTTCCACCATTGCAGACCATTGAGGAGCCACTACCTATTGATTAGAAAGTTGGTTCCAGCTCA
The DNA here is from genome assembly GCA_910596185.1 of Chrysanthemum makinoi. Lineage (NCBI taxonomy): Eukaryota > Viridiplantae > Streptophyta > Magnoliopsida > Asterales > Asteraceae > Chrysanthemum > Chrysanthemum makinoi. The sequence goes on along the minus strand of OU343221.1, from coordinate 168,472,536 downwards.
AGGAAAGTTGAAACTGATGATGAGGAGGTGCCACTAACCTCAAAGCAGCTTGCCAAGCTAGGTTTTGATGCTAGGCCCAAAGTTCTGGGATTGCCAAACAAGGCAACTTGTGCCAAACTAGGCATCAAAGACTTTGTTGTGAAACCTATCAACGATGAAGCTGAGACAACTAAGGGGAAGGGGAAGGGGAAGAGGAAGGGGAGGAAATGAGTGGTTTGGAACCACTACAAGTTAATAATGGTAGTGGTAGCAGTTTAACTGGTTTTATGGCTTTAGTAATGTTAGTGGTTGCAGTCCCCTAGAATAATCCTATGTAATCCTATGGCTTTAGTAAGCCCTTTTATGTAATCCTATGGTTGCAGTCCCCTAGACTAATCCTATATAATCCTATGACTATCATATCTGTGTGCATACCATACTAAACCAATTCAAATCTGCAATGACTATCAATTATCCAAACTAACACTTAACAACTCAAAATAGTTACCAAGCTAAAACATTCACATTCATTTTCCAAAGTTAACAGTTAACAATTCAAAAGACTACATTAACAATTCAAAAGACTACATCAGTTGGATAGTTTCATACCAAACCAAACACAAATGAAACATAACAATCCTAACATCATCATAAACAACCTATCATACAATTCCAGCTTAGACTTTCCAGCCTTCACCTCATCCTCCAATCTTGTCTTTGTATCCTTCAATTCATCTTCCAACCTTGACTTCTCCAAAGCTAGAACTTCAATCATGGGTGCAGTTTCAACACCTCTCTGCCTTTGAAAGAACCCATATACCAAGTCCTTGTAGTATTCACTAGGAAGGTCTTCATCCAGAAACTCATAGACGCGACATTGACCACATTTTACAAATCTCTTTCCTGGATCCGTCCGTGTGGTTGATGTTTGGACTCTCAATTGTCGATTACACTTACAAAAACGTTCAAGTTTACCTCCAACTAAACGTGATTGTGCTGAAGAAGAACTACTCATGATTAGGGTTCTTGATTTTGAAACGATTGGGGAAAGTATTCATGAAGTGGTTAGGGTTCTGAATTTGGGAGGGGAAGGTTAATAAGAGTTGTAAAAGTTGTAGGAGGGATCCCTAAGGTTACAATTTTTGTCAAAAAACTGCCCAGCATTCACCAAATCAACAAAAAACGATAAAACCATGATTAAGAATGCTAATTACCCTCTAAGTGTGTTTTTGTGTTACAATAGGAAAATCAAAGAAGTTTATGACTACTTTAGGAAAAAAAAAAGATTCAATGCCCATAAAAGGAAAAGGTGGCAACTTCGATGCCTTTTCAGACATTTTTCCCAAAAAAAAGGTGGACATCATTTAATAAGGCTGACATTAAATTGCAGCTGACTTTATCCTTAACCCCAAACCAAACTCTGCATCTCATTTAGTAACCTCAACATCTAAGCATAACTTACATTTAAACCACCATAAGCAACATTTAGTTACTCTAAATGCAGCATAGTCCAACCAGCCTAAAGATCAAACAAAAATAGGCAAAAACGAAAGGAAAAAAACATCACACCTTGTATCAATTCTTCAAAATAGCAAAGTTGCTGAGGGGATTTTGATGACAAATGATTGATATACCTAACTCTAATATAAGATATACGAAGCAGAAAAAAAGATGTGGACCAAAGGAGATATGCAACTATAGCGTTTACCATGTGGCGAGGGTGCATCCACAAACATGAAAAAAAAATTGATTTCATGGTTCACATGACTGTAGTTCTCTCACAAACTGTGTACTACCAACAAATCCTGTAACACCCCCAAAATTTGCACAGGGGAAGCGTTCAGGTCATGGGGTGCTACTAAATCAAATATCATAACACAAGGTGATACAGAATGGAAATTCTATTCAATTTTCAAAATATAGATTAATTTAAAAAATAGTTTTACATCATTGTTTCAGAGTGCGGAAGTAAAGCCGATAAAAATATATGTTGTCCATTAAAAGTTGTATTAAATATGATTGGAAACACTTCGGATGCCAGTCTTCAACGAATGCCTTTGCCATTGCCCACGCCAATAAGTAAACCTGAGAAAAACATGCTAAAAATGTCAACACAAAGGTTGGTGAGTTCATAGGTTTAAGTAATCAAGTTTTCAAGTTGGACCACAGTTGCACATATAGCATCTCCGTGAATGACACTATATGCAAAAAGGCTATTACGCTAGTACCAAGTTCATGCGACCGAAACTACGACAGTGTGCATGCATCTAGAAGCATGATAAATAAAAGCCCAGCAAGTGTATTTCCAGTACACTCAATCAATACGATATGATATACGCCCGACGTTTGCCTATCCGGTCAAACTCGAACGGGGGTGTCATCCCCAATAGATCTATTCATAACAATCGCGCCTCCCCAAAGGGAACTAACGGTAGCATAGTGGGATTCAAGGTTGTTTAACATAATAGTGTTTTCAGTTTCAGGTTCGAAAAGACTTTTGCATGTTTCTCACCCCATAGTTTTATAAAGCAAGTAAATAAGAGTAAAAGTGGGGCTATAAACTCACCTTAGCAGCTCGATGAATAAAGCACAAAGAGAAAAAGAAACAAGTAGCTCCAACACGCAACCTAAATTAGTGCGGTAAATCTCAGTTTCCGATTTCAAGTTAAATAAAGTCTACCTACTTTATTTAATTTACATGTTGAGTTGTTGTTGTCGTTGTTGTTGTTCACGTGTCATTACTAAGTTTAAAAATATCATTTTCAAAATAATAAAGTATATTTCGGCTTATAAAACTTGATTTGAGAACAATATCGGAAATGGACGTAGCTCGGCTAAAAAGATGAACAAAACATTGTACGGAAAATAGAACGCGTTATGAGACGTTGTCGATGGAAAATGCTATATACATAGATGTTTGTAGAGTTTATATATATATATATATATATATATATATATATATATATATATATATATATATATATATATATATATATATATGTGTGTCAAGTTTGATTTGTTTTGAAGAAAATGTATTAAGTCGTAACCAAATTTTATACGTGTTTACGTAAAAAAAAGAGAATGTGACTTTCTAAAATATACTCGGTTAATGATATATTTTCGAAGATTATATATATATATATACATGTTTAAAAATAAGAGTTTCTTGTGAAATACTTTAAAATAAGTATCAATGTTTTATTATTTAAAACGTTTGTTAAAAGAAGATTAAGGCTCTATCAAGTAGTGTAAGTTAAGTTTTCAAGATAAATATGTTTGTAACGCTTAATCACAATTCACTAGGAAATTGTATTACTCGATTTTTAAAATCATATTTCATTCGTATTATGTTTATGGGAGATGTCAGCGTAAGTCGAGTTTATATTTTATCTATTCAAGTTGACTTGAACTGTCAAGAGTTAATAACAAAATTTTTCAAGTTAAACATCTAATTGAAAGCGTAAGTTTATGAGTAAAAAAAATAAAATAATAATCTCATTTATTCTTAATGTTTTTAAATACTTACGAGTCACGTGTACGTTTTGTTGAGACGTGAACATAGGTAGTAAATATATGTCGAGGTGAAATGGGGGAAAGTAAAGACAAACAAAAAAAATCTAACCAGGGTAGAAAGTCTCGAAACGGTACTTATCCCACATCCGACACCTTCTCGCGGTGCGACCCAGTGAGGATTCAAACAAAGAAAAGAAAAAAAAGACAAACACCACTTGTTGGTGATGTATTTCCAGCCGAGACTCAAAAGCAAAAGTAAATTGATTACAACATGAAATAAGCAAGGGGAAAATAAGCCGAAAAATGTTAAACCGATTACCAAGATTAGTCAATAAACCGATTATCATGTTTAGCAAATTAATGAATTTTCATGTACTCTCTTGCTTTTTCTTTTGCCACATAACAGCCAACAACAACTACTCCACATCAACAACTTTGCCTAATTGTACTTTAATTTGACATAACCAAAATTAATCGGAAATATACAAACTTTAATTAACAGATTAATTCATAATCCAAAATTAGCAAAGTATTATCCTTACAAAAATATGGTGAATCGTACGGTGGGTGAACCGAGCAAGGAAATCCGGATTGAACACGAAGTAGCTTGAAATTGAAACAATTGAGACTTGATTCACGCTCCCTATACTCCAATTAACAAAAACCCCTTTGTCAATTTAAAAAACCCCTTTGATTTGATGAAACCATAATTTTCGAATTGTTGGTGAGATGAATGAATCTGTGGTAAAACTCGAACCTATTTATAGATACACATCTAGGAAGTCTTGCTCAATACTTTCTTGGTCTTGAAGATGATAAGGAGCCTCTTTTGAGTAACCCTCTCCACGAAGTGCAGGCCTTCACGTGGTCTCCTTGGTGTTTTCTTCAGCCGTGACCCACCGTGACAAGGGAATAAGTGGGGGACCTTTGATTCTTGTCGATTTCTCCTATGGAAAAGAGCCAAAGATGGTTTTTAGTTTGGTTACAGTTGATTCTTGAGATGGGAATGTTGTTTGGGAGGTTAGCTATTTTGGGGAAAGAGTGAGGCGCATATGGTGGAGGTAGGGTTGAGAGAGAGAGCGAATTGGAGGGGAAGAAGAGGAGTAGCAGGTGGTTTCAGAAATCAAAAAAAAATAAGGAGGGTGGGGCGTGGGTTGGCAGGGGATAAGGGTAGAGTTGGATTTTTATTAAATATGTTATTAAGTATTATTAGTATTATTTAAGGTATCGTGTGTACTTCGTGCTTTGCTGTTAGAATTTAAACGCGATATCTCGGATAAGTAAAAATATAAAAATTATATTTTCGGATACGTTTTTGGAAAACTGATATGAAAATAAAGTTGTTGGTTTTTATAGTTCGTTTTTATATTAACGTCATAACTCGTCGTGATTATAGATCGAAAAGAAAAAAAATATTCGCGAAAAATCGGTAGGGAAATTTACGAGTGGTTACAGTACCTACCCCTTAGAAGAAACCACATCCTCGTGGTTTAAGATGCGGGATTCGTCGAGGTCGATACGGTGACGAGACGTGAGTATATACTTAAAATGTGACGTGGGAAAAGAAGCTAGTCGTTCAAGAAAAGATTTAGTGACATGAGGCGATAAGTAAACAAAAGATAAAAGATTCATTAAGCGGAATATTCAGAATACATCGCGATTACATAACAGCGTACAATAGATAGAAAACTTAAAGGATTAAGATCTAAGAAAGCGGATAATTTCTTTGTTGTCGTCAGTTTAGATAGTGTTGAAGTTGATCTTGACTCTCTTCTTTTTCTCCAAGGAAATAAGCTCTTCCTCGGGCTGGTTCAATCTGGGTGTTTCCATTCTGATTCCTTGGATTGGGACACTCACTCTTGTAGTGTCCTCGTTCACCACACCCGAAGCAAGTTATGTTAGCAAGATCCTTTGACTTGCAGTCTTTGGCCATGTGCCCAATCTTCTGGCAGTTGCTGTAACACCCCCAATTTCGTGATACTCAGCGGAATTCAAACTGGGTGTTACTTCATGGCACAACAGTCATAACAATAGAAAACGATCTCTAAAGGAGTCGTTTAAAAAGGATTTATCATTCGATTCATATAAATATCAGAGTTTACAAAAATGAGGTCCCAGTTGGTTCCATTGTTTACAAAATATAGTAAATAGGTTTTCGAATGATAATAAAATTTATAGCCTTCTTTAGTATCCTTGCTCTTCCGTGCCAGCTTCCGACATTATGGACCTGAAATACATGCTTAAAACTGTCAACACAAAGGTTGAGTGAAATCATAGAGTTTAGGAAATCAGTTGAACACATAATGTTTGTGTGGGTTACGTTGTTATACACCCATAATGTTGAAAACAGATATTATTGCACTAAGCTCATGATACCGAAAACGTTAACAGCTGTCATAAAATAGTAACCGATGCCCTAATAGGTAATTTGCCAATAAACCTATAGATGTTCAAATATAGTGCGTTTGTTTGCCTATCCGGTCAACACAAACGGGATTCGTCAATCCCAATAGGCCTATCCACAATATTCGCGTTCACTCACAAGTGATTAATGGTTCATGATAGTAGGGACTTAAGATTGGCAATAGTGGTACTTAGTGCAAATAATACATTTAGATAAGCATACAGTTTGAAAGCAATGTGTTCGGTTTAAAATAAAGCATGTATCTCCCCCAAGGGTTTGTAAAACAATTAAGTAATAGAAAGTGGGGCTATGAACTCACATTAATAAATGATATCAAATGTATAATGAGAATGATGGATATGCCGTGAGAACTTCTACGAGCAACCTAAAATAGAATATTGCGACTTAGGTTTGGAATAATGTTTAGGAAAACATAAACCATTCTATATATATTTCTATGTTGATCATGATGTAGTCAATTATCATTTGGTGTTTATAGAAAGATCTTTAATATGTGAAAACATATTTAGTTTATAGATATCGTACTACCGTTCGGGCCATCATAATTCAGAGGTCATGCAGAAACGTTCGAGGAGCTGGGACACTTTAAATCGTAAATCCAGCAACTCGTCGATCCGTTTACCCAAATGAACCCTCACATGAAGTTCCCTAGTGTTGTAGTGCTTAATACGTAAAACATGGATTTTGATTACTTGATTATTATATATTAAGAGTTTATAAATACAATAAATAAACTAACAATGTTTATAAGTATTTAAATAAGTTTGAGTTTTATAAATACTTACCTTAATATAGAATGCTTGAGTATTATGGAAAAATAAAATATTAGCGAGCTTCGACGTGGAATTTGCAATCTTCGAAAACCCAAGGCTATTAGAAGATTATAACAACGCCTTCTTGAGAACCCGAAGAAGAAATGAAGACTATAACAACGTCTTTTTGGAGACTTGAAGTTATTTGAAGATTATAACGACTCTTTCTTGAAAACTTCCAAGAACGAAGATCAAACGCTAGTTTTCTTCAAGAACACATGAATGTTCTTACAAGATCTATAAGAAATGCCTTTAGGTTTAGGACTTTAGATGTTAAGAAAGGGGTGGTGCAAGAAAAATGAAGTGATTTAGCTTGGTATTTATAGGCTAGAGAATATGGTTAACTATATATTGGGTTAAAAACTAACCATGGTTAAATTTACACATGTAATGATCTAAAGAAAGCATGCTTAGGATTTTGACACCAAGGTGATGAATCCCCTCCCTAATTTCGTTCATGATAAGATAGGATGACTTTGGTGGATAGTTTTGGTATTATCTTGGTTACGGAGTGAGTTTTGGTTCCGTTAAATGCTAACCGAAGCCATAAAACGTAAAACCGGTTATCGTAAAAATACGAAATTTGTAGGAATGATGAAACTCATCATTATACTCCATATAAAAATATAAAATGGGTGATAAGTCTCATTGGATGCAAAAACGCTGCTTAAAGCTGGAAATACGGGTCAAAAACGCGTAATTCGCAGTTTATCAGAAAATAACGAAATTTCAGGGAAACGACCGTGAATTTATTTAGAGTAGACTAAAATTAGTCTAAAAGTGATATGAGATGTTAAAATGTGGTTTTCGTCATACGCGGGATAACTTTACAGTTATTCGTGAAGTTTAAAAGTCACGCGATTTAAGCAGAAATGTAGAACGTACAAGGTTAATTCCTTTATGGTCAAAGGAGGAGGGAAATATGTTTGACTTTTCCAAAAATGTAAAAGTTTCAAAAACATATTAGAAACACAGTGCAGGAATCGTTAAGTCTGGATGTAAGTAGAATTGTTTAAAACATAAGTTTAGTTTTGTTCTGCGCTGGGCTTATTTGGTAATATTAAAAATAATAAATCTTAAAAATTCTCAAATTAATCATGAGTGATCTAAAAATTTATCTGATGCGAGGAAAATTGTCGGAGTTGATTTTCGTTATACGTGTGATGTTTAAACGGTGGACCGTCTAAAACGAAACTTTAAAACGATGTTTACTTAATAATTTTTGCGAAAATGATCTAACGATGGTCGAACTCTCAGGTTATTACTAAAATAATTTATCTTACGAGAATGTGGATTAAAAATTTTACGAGATGAATAGTGAATTTGAATAGTAAAAGTGAATAGTAAATTCTCGAAAATAAAAAGTAACCTAAAAATGCGGGTGGTTACAGTCTCACCCCCTTAATGGGAATTCCGTCCCGAAATTCAGGATGTGTTACCCGATGTTGAATTGTCTAGGGAAATGTGGATGTATGCGCCGAATTCTAATCTTTGTGTTCTCAAGTTTTTGGTCATAGAATGTATTATGTACCATGTGGCTTAAGTTGATAACCTAAAGGGTTTTGTTAAAATCTTATAGAGTCCAATATACCTAAAGTTTGGTTTTTCCCGATTCTCAAAACGAATCATATCTTATTATATCGAGGCTATCAATAAAACCTTAATTTCTAACATGGAGTTTTTGGTGATAGTGTGCGGCATGGAGCCTAATTTATATTTTTATAGTTTCCTTAGTTCTTTCGTGGGTGATCTCTAAACACCTTAGTCCAGCAAATGGTTAACTAACACATTCGTCTATATAGTGCCTCAAAATGGAATAGTTTTGTTGTTGTTAGGGTAACTATTGTTAATCAAAGGTGTAAGATATTGGTGATGTGAAATGGTTTGTAATGACGTGATAACTGTCGTTGTAGGGAAAGTCTTGCTAGTGGCAAGTGGTTTACCCAAACCATTTCCAAAGTTGATCATGTCTTAGGTGGTTTCGGGATGAAAGATATATCGTATAGTTTTTATGTCTACTAGTGTTTGAAAGAAACGTGATACTGTGAAGTTTTACATACTGACTTATAATGGAGTTCAGATAATGATGTGATATGTTGACGATTAGAAGAGTGTAGCGTACACTTACTATTATTCTTAGGTAGAGATGTCAAGTTTGTTTTAAAATCAAAAGTGAATTTTAAAGGAATATGACGGAATGATAGCCTTGAAACCTAATCAAGCTAGTACCTCTAAGAAATGACGAGAAGATTTGATGACTATCCCAAGATAGTAGTTAGGATTGTTTCATAAATGAAAACTTTCAAGAATGAAATTAGGTAGTATACATAAGTGTTAAGATCTCGCTGAGTGGTAAAACACTATCGCGTCTCTAGATCTTTTTAATGAATTCTGGTGGTTTTATCGAGTTTAAGTAGGAAATTAACCTGAATATAACCCTTGTATAACTATTCTCAGTGTTTGAAAAATTTAAGTCGAACATAGTTAGTCAGACTCTGTTCCACTATCCCTAGGCTAAATATAGGTGACTAGACTATATTTAGCCGAGGTTCAATAAATTTTCCAAATACCTAAATTAGGTATACTTGTGATATGTCCATAGCTTTTGAGAAATTGTCCACTAAGAAAAGGCGACATCAAACCATTCAGTTGCAAGTCCTGGCCATAAAAGACTTGTAACCTATGTTTTCACATTCCATTGCATAGAAGATAGTATGGGTAGATACGTGTGGAAAGGAAGTCTTAAGTAATCCTAAAATAGTCCATACTTGGCTAGAATCACGAACCTTTAACAATGAAGGTTTCAGAAGAGAATTTTGATGAATGTAGAGAAAGTTGCTGAACTTCAGCTTTTGTAGATGATGAGTCAGTTTATCTTTTAGAAATCCCATTTCTTGTATTTCCATTAGGGAAATCGATAGACAGTGACGGGTTTCATGTAAAACAATATCATATAATGTTTATAAGAAAATTTTTAGAGACTATTGTATAACTTACAATATCTGAGGAGTAGTTGAGACCATTGTGCAACTCACAATGTATGAGAAATAGTTGAGACCATTGTGTAACTCACAATGTCTAGGAAATAATAGAGACCATTGTGCAACTCACAATGTCTAAGAAGTGATGGAAAGATCATTGTGTAACCCACAATGTCTTGAGAAATAAATGAGACCACTATAGGATTTACAGTGTCTGAGAATGTAATAGAGACCACTGTAGGATTACAGTGTCTGAGAATGTAATAGAGACCACTGTATCTCACAGTGTCTTGAAAAATGAATGAGACCATTGTATCTCACAATGTCTGGGAAGTAGGAAAGACCATTGTAGTCAGTTACAATGTCTTGGAGGAAGTTTCGTAATCTTAAAATGCATGAGTAGATGCATGATTGGGAGATTGGGAAAATATGATTGTGCCGTAATGCCTTAGAATAGGCATACGCAGATATGTTGAGTCTATCGTTTAGCTAAAATGATTGAAAATATGTTGAGTGTATATATCAATATACTAGTATGTTTGTGTAGCATAAACTACATAGAAGTCACATAATCGTCTGGAGGATGGAAGGCACGGAGAGCGAAAGACTATAAAATGTTTTGTTTGTAAAAGTAGTTATAGTTTAGGTAAAAAATAGACCCGTTTCTCTATAATTAAGGCTCTGATACCAATCTGTAACACCCCCAATTTCGTGATACTCAGCGGAATTCAAACTGGGTGTTACTTCATGGCACAACAGTCATAACAATAGAAAACGATCTCTAAAGGAGTCGTTTAAAAAGGATTTATCATTCGATTCATATAAATATCAGAGTTTACAAAAATGAGGTCCCAGTTGGTTCCATTGTTTACAAAATATAGTAAATAGGTTTTCGAATGATAATAAAATTTATAGCCTTCTTTAGTATCCTTGCTCTTCCGTGCCAGCTTCCGACATTATGGACCTGAAATACATGCTTAAAACTGTCAACACAAAGGTTGAGTGAAATCATAGAGTTTAGGAAATCAGTTGAACACATAATATTTGTGTGGGTTACGTTGTTATACACCCATAATGTTGAAAACAGATATTATTGCACTAAGCTCATGATACCGAAAACGTTAACAGCTGTCATAAAATAGTAACCGATGCCCTAATAGGTAATTTGCCAATAAACCTATAGATGTTCAAATATAGTGCGTTTGTTTGCCTACCCGGTCAACACAAACGGGATTCGTCAATCCCAATAGGCCTATCCACAATATTCGCGTTCACTCACAAGTGATTAATGGTTCATGATAGTAGGGACTTAAGATTGGCAATAGTGGTACTTAGTGCAAATAATACATTTAGATAAGCATACAGTTTGAAAGCAATGTGTTCGGTTTAAAATAAAGCATGTATCTCCCCAAGGGTTTGTAAAACAATTAAGTAATAGAAAGTGGGGCTATGAACTCACATTAATAAATGATATCAAATGTATAATGAGAATGATGGATATGCCGTGAGAACTTCTACGAGCAACCTAAAATAGAATATTGCGACTTAGGTTTGGAATAATGTTTAGGAAAACATAAACCATTCTATATATATTTCTATGTTGATCATGATGTAGTCAATTATCATTTGGTGTTTATAGAAAGATCTTTAATATGTGAAAACATATTTAGTTTATAGATATCGTACTACCGTTCGGGCCATCATAATTCAGAGGTCATGCAGTAAACGTTCGAGGAGCTAGGACACTTTAAATCGTAAATCCAGCAACTCGTCGATCCGTTTACCCAAATGAACCCCTCACATGAAGTTCCCTAGTGTTGTAGTGCTTAATACGTAAAACATGGATTTTGATTACTTGATTATTATATATTAAGAGTTTATAAATACAATAAATAAACTAACAATGTTTATAAGTATTTAAATAAGTTTGAGTTTTATAAATACTTACCTTAATATAGAATGCTTGAGTATTATGGAAAAATAAAATATTAGCGGAGCTTCGACGTGGAATTTGCAATCTTCGAAAACCCAAGGCTATTAGAAGATTATAGCAACGCCTTCTTGAGAACCCGAAGAAGAAATGAAGACTATAACAACGTCTTTTTGGAGACTTGAAGTTATTTGAAGATTATAACGACTCTTTCTTGAAAACTTCCAAGAACGAAGATCAAACGCTAGTTTTCTTCAAGAACACATGAATGTTCTTACAAGATCTATAAGAAATGTCTTTAGGTTTAGGACTTTAGATGTTAAGAAAGGGGTGGTGCAAGAAAAATGAAGTGATTTAGCTTGGTATTTATAGGCTAGAGAATATGGTTAACTATATATTGGGTTAAAAACTAACCATGGTTAAATTTACACATGTAATGATCTAAAGAAAGCATGCTTAGGATTTTGACACCAAGGTGATGAATCCCCTCCCTAATTTCGTTCATGATAAGATAGGATGACTTTGGTGGATAGTTTTGGTATTATCTTGGTTACGGAGTGAGTTTTGGTTCCGTTAAATGCTAACCGAAGCCATAAAACGTAAAACCGGTTATCGTAAAAATACGAAATTTGTAGGAATGATGAAACTCATCATTATACTCCATATAAAAATATAAAATGGGTGATAAGTCTCATTGGATGCAAAAATGCTGCTTAAAGCTGGAAATACGGGTCAAAAACGCGTAATTCGCAGTTTATCAGAAAATAACGAAATTTCAGGGAAACGACCGTGAATTTATTTAGAGTAGACTAAAATTAGTCTAAAAGTGATATGAGATGTTAAAATGTGGTTTTCGTCATACGCGGGATAACTTACAGTTATTCGTGAAGTTTAAAAGTCACGCGATTTAAGCAGAAATGTAGAACGTACAAGGTTAATTCCTTTATGGTCAAAGGAGGAGGGAAATATGTTTGACTTTTCCAAAAATGTAAAAGTTTCAAAAACATATTAGAAACACAGTGCAGGAATCGTTAAGTCTGGATGTAAGTAGAATTGTTTAAAACGTAAGTTTAGTTTTGTTCTGCGCTGGGCTTATTTGGTAATATTAAAAATAATAAATCTTAAAAATTCTCAAATTAATCATGAGTGATCTAAAAATTTATCTGATGCGAGGAAAATTGTCGGAGTTGATTTTCGTTATACATGTGATGTTTAAACGGTGGACCGTCTAAAACGAAACTTTAAAACGATGTTTACTTAATAATTTTTGCGAAAATGATCTAACGATGGTCGAACTCTCAGGTTATTACTAAAATAATTTATCTTACGAGAATGTGGATTAAAAATTTTACGAGATGAATAGTGAATTTGAATAGTAAAAGTGAATAGTAAATTCTCGAAAATAAAAAGTAACCTAAAAATGCGGGTGGTTACAGTTGCGACATTTCATGTTACACAGACCACTGTGGTGGAGTTTACAGCGGTTTCATAAAGGGTGTTTCCCTTTATAGCCCTTCTTCTCTTCTGTTCCAGCAACGCGGACCTTAGCTACCTCTTGCCTCTTGTTTTGATTGTTGTTGTTGTCTTTGGAGTTATCACTCCACTTCCGCCTACTGTTATCTGCTGCTTCAGCGGCATCCTCAATCACTTGATCCATTAACTTGTTTGACACTTCAATAGTCTCGTGAAGGTCAGCAGCCTTGGAGGTAGTCACATTTCCTTTGATAGATGGAGGTAGCCCTCCGATGTATCGCTCTATCAAGCGAGCCTCAGTTCGTACCATCTCGGGGCATAGCAAGGCTAACTCTTGGAAACGTTGGTTGTAGAATGCCATATCAGTGCCCTTCACCTTGAGGTTCCAAAATTCAGCCTCCAACTTCTTGACCTCATTGCGAGGGCAATATTTCTTGAGCACCATATCCTTGAATTCTTCCCAAGGCATGGCATAAGCAGCATCAATGCCTGCAGACTTCAGGTAATTATTCCACCAAGTTAAGGCAACCTCTTGAAAAGTGAACGAAGCAAACTTCACCCTATCTTCATCTTCGCAGTTGCAGATCCTGAACATAGTTTCCAGTTTTTCAAGCCATCGGGTCAAAACAACAGTTCCCTCCGTTCCATTATAACCGCCAGTCATACAGTTATGGAACTCCTTGTACGTAGGCCTAGAAGTTTCGGCATCAGTGGTTGAGTTGTTTGAATTGGTCGCAGCTAGCGCTGCTGCCACGCGCTCATTGACCAATTGATCAATCATAGCTTGACTCATAGCAGGTGGGTTTGCAGCAGCCCCGACAGGAGCAGGTGCAGGAGTGGGAGTAGGAGTAGCAGTAGGAGTAGTGGCGGGTCGGCCGCGGGTGATTCTGGTTGACTTTCTCCTAGCCATCCTCTATGATACAAGAAAAGACGATAATTGAGTTTAGAATAGAAGGAGTAGTGTCGTATGAGGGTATGAAAAATAGAACATATGAGTGAAATAAAATGATGTGATCAATGACAGAGGTGGTTTAAATATGTGGGTGAAAATAATATAATCAAGTCGTTGTATGTTACATAAAGAAAAAACATATAAGCAATTAGGGGCATGACATAGTGCGATATTGTAATAGTGGGCATGTTAAGCAGTTTAACATAGAGATGTAACAAGTATAAGCATTCGTAGTCTACTCTACACTCTCTTTAAGTTAATTATTCCTTAATTTTATTCAGTTTGTTACATCAACATTATTCTCATTTAAACTTCGCGACCCAATCAAACAAGAACAGCCTTAAAGTTTAAATGTGAGTTAATTAAGAAACTTAATGATTTGGAGAAATAGTTAATTTAATTCAAATGAGAGCTTATACGAACCTAAAATGTAGCAGTAACACATAGCACGACTACATCGTGTAACAGTAGGCAAGGCATGGCAGACATCGGCAGCTGTGGCGGTGTTGAAGTGTTTTTAGGAAAATTTGGTTATAGTTTAGGTTTTGAAAACTACCTAATTCTCTATAACCTTGGCTCTGAATACCAATCTGTAACACCCCCAAAATTTGCACAGCGGAAGCGTTCATGGGGTGCTACTAAATCTAAAGGTGATAAAGAATGGAAATCTATTCCATTTTCAAAATATAGATTAATTTAAGAAATAGTTTTACATCATTTTTTCAAAGTGCGGAAGTAAAGCCCATAAAAATATATGTTGTCCCATTAAAAGTTGTATTAAATATGATTGGAAACACTTCGGATGCCAGTCTTCAACGAATGCCTTTGCCATTGCCCACGCCAATAAGTAAACCTTAGAAAAACATGCTAAAAATGTCAACACAAAGGTGGGTGAGTTCATAGGTTTAAGTAATCAAGTTTTCAAGTTGGACCACAGTTGCACATATAGCATCTCCGTGAATGACACTATATGCAAAAAGGCTATTACGCTAGTACCAAGTTCATGCGACCGAAACTACGACAGTGTGCATGCATCTAAAAGCATGATAAATAAAAGCCCAACAAGTGTATTTCCAGTACACTCAATCAATACGATATGATATACGCCCGACGCTTGCCTATCCGGTCAAACTCGAACGGGGGTGTCATCCCCAATAGATCTATTCATAACAATCGCGCCTCCCCAAAGGGAACTAACGGTAGCATAGTGGGATTCAAGGTTGTTTCACGTAATAGTGTTTTTAGTTTCAGGTCCGAAAAGAGTTTTGCATGTTTCTCACCCCATAGTTTTATAAAGCAAGTAAATAAGAGTAAAAGTGGGGCTATAAACTCACCTTAGCAGCTCGATGAATAAAGCACAAAGAGAACAAGTAACAAGTAGCTCCAACACGCAACCTAAATTAGTGCGGTAAATCTCAGTTTTCGATTCCAAGTTAAATAAAGTCTACCTACTTTATTTAATTTACATGTTGAGTTGTTGTTGTCGTTGTTGTTGTTCACGTATCATTACTAAGTTTAAAAATATCATTTTCAAAATAATAAAGTATATTTCGGCTTATAAAACTTGATTTGAGAACAATATCGGAAATGGACGTAGCTCGGCTAAAAAGATGAACAAAACATTGTACGGAAAATAGAACGCGTTATGAGACGTTGTCGATGGAAAATGCTATATACATAGATGTTTGTAGAGTTTATATATATATATATATATATGTCAAGTTTGATTTGTTTTGAAGAAAATGTATTAAGTCGTAACCAAATTTTATACGTGTTTACGTAAAAAAAAGAGAATGTGACTTTCTAAAATATACTCGGTTAATGATATATTTTCGAAGATTATATATATATACATGTTTAAAAATAAGAGTTTCTTGTGAAATACTTTAAAATAAGTATCAATGTTTTATTATTTAAAACGTTTGTTAAAAGAAGATTAAGGCTCTATCAAGTAGTGTAAGTTAAGTTTTCAAGATAAATATGTTTGTAACGCTTAATCACAATTCACTAGGAAATTGTATTACTCGATTTTTAAAATCATATTTCATTCGTATTATGTTTATGGGAGATGTCGGCGTAAGTCGAGTTTATATTTTATCTATTCAAGTTGACTTGAACCGTCAAGAGTTAATAACAAAATTTTTCAAGTTAAACATCTAATTGAAAGCGTAAGTTTATGAGTAAAAAAAATAAAATAATAATCTCATTTATTCTTAATGTTTTTAAATACTTACGAGTCACGTGTACGTTTTGTTGAGACGTGAACATAGGCAGTAAATATATGTCGAGGTGAAATGGGGGAAAGTAAAGACAAACAAAAAAAATCTAACCAGGGAAGAAAGTCTCGAAACGGTACTTATCCCACATCCGACACCTTCTCGCGGTGCGACCCAGTGAGGATTCAAGCAAAGAAAAGAAAAAAAAGACAAACACCACTTGTTGGTGATGTATTTCCAGCCGAGACTCAAAAGCAAAAGTAAATTGATTACAACATGAAATAAGCGAGGGGAAAATAAGCCGAAAAATGTTAAACTGATTACCAAGATTAGTCAATAAACCGATTATCATGTTAAGCAAATTAATGAATTTTCATGTACTCTCTTGCTTTTTCTTTTGCCACATAACAGCCAACAACAACTACTCCACATCAACAACTTTGCCTAATTGTACTTTAATTTGACATAACCAAAATTAATCGGAAATATACAAACTTTAATTAACAGATTAATTCATAATCCAAAATTAGCAAAGTATTATTCTTACAAAAATATGGTGAATCGTACGGTGGGTGAACCAAGCAAGGAAATCTGGATTGAACACAAAGTAGCTTGAAATTGAAACAATTGAGACTTGATTCACGCTCCCTATACTCCAATTAACAAAACCCCTTTGTCAATTTTAAAAACCCCTTTGATTTGATGAAACCCTAATTTTCGAATTGTTGGTGAGATGAATGAATCTGTGGTAAAACTCGAACCTATTTATAGATATACATCTAGGAAGTCTTGCTCAATACTTTCTTGGTCTTGAAGATGATAAGGAGCCTCTTTTGAGTAACCCTCCCCACGAAGTGCATGCCTTCACGTGGTCTCCTTGGTGTTTTCTTCAGCCGTGACCCACCGTGACAAGGGAATAAGTGGGGGACCTTTGATTCTTGTCGATTTCTCCCATGGAAAAGAGCCAAAGATGGTTTTTAGTTTGGTTAAAGTTGATTCTTGAGATGGGAAGGTTGTTTGGGAGGTTAGCTATTTTGGGGAAAGAGTGAGGCGCATATGGTGGAGGTAGGGTTGAGAGAGAGAGTGAATTGGAGGGGAAGAAGAGTAGTAGCAGGTGGCTTCAGAAATCATAAAAAAATAAGGAGGGTGGGGCGTGGGTTGGTAGGGGATAAGGGTAGAGTTGGATTTTTATTAAATATGTTATTAAGTATTATTAGTATTATTTAAGGTATCGTGTGCACTTCGTGCTTTGCTGTTAGAATTTAAACGCGATATCTCGGATATGTAAAAATATAAAATTTATATTCTCGGATACGTTTTTGAAAAACTGATATGAAAATAAAGTTGTTGGTTTTTATAGTTCGTTTTTATATTTACGTCATAACTCGTCGTGATTATAGATCGAAAAGAAAAAAAATATTCGCGAAAAATCGGTAGGGAAATTTACGAGTGGTTACAAATCCCCCTTTTTCTGGATCAAAGTATGTCTGGATTTTTTCGCGGAGATATACCCAGATGGATCTAAAGAATAAAGAGACGATGTAAGTGGGAATGAATAGAGCGGCTCTGTTAGGCTAATGGGCCTCCACCCAAAGAGTTCGGGTAGAAGAAAAATTCCTGAGGGGTATGTTTCTAAGGTCCCAACAAATGTAAAATTGTATAATATTGTTTGTTAAACCATTGTCCCATTTTATCCTGAATTTGCCTATTTGGGTGGGTGACTTTGATTGAAATTTTTTTAAAAGTTGTACAAGTTCATGCGGTGTGCCCTCATTACTGTAATGAATGCGCATTTCAACAGATACGATTTAAATCTTCTACTCGTTATAATGTCAATTTCTAGGAGATTCCGAGTATCATACAAAAGGATTCAAACTAATAACGACTAGGAGTAACTTCTGAACCAGAAGTTTTACAATTTGTATTAGCTTTTAATATCATGATTAATAAGCATCATTATAAGGGAAAACCCCAACGGAACCTAATAACGTCCCTGTGGGATGCCTACCAAGACAAAAAAAAAAAAAAAAAAAAAAAAAAGAAAAAAAAAAAAGAAAAAGAAAAGAACTACCACATGTTGATGTCATCGTTTGAATGTATCATTGGCATGAATGAGGGGCGTGAAGATTGATGGACAAATAGCTTAATTGTTGGATTCTTAGTAGATGTATGCAGATCCATACATTCCTCAAGATCAGCATCACATGCCAACAATACCCACTCAGATTCATCATCTATGTACTCAAGTGTGATATTACCCATGTCATATATGTTAAAACGCTTTGTTATCTCTCTATGCAAGTCTCCAAAACCCCAGTGCTTTGACATTTTGAAGCGAATTTTCTCATCACCGTAACTGGCTTTTACTCTGAAAACACCGTCATTTAGTGATACGGGGCTGCTTTTCTTCTGTGCATGCACTATAACCTCATTTTCAGATCTTACTGGTAACTTTGTTTCTTCATGAACCAACCCACGAGTTTTTGCCGTATGTATGGCATTTCCTGTTGAAGAACTGGAATCACGGCTGCAAGAAGATGAAGAATTGGATGGAGTTGCTTGAGTTTTCAAATGGTTAACCCGATCATTGACTTTCAGTTTTGGACTAGGTGGAATCTGGGAGTTCAGTTCTGGGAAGTTTGTGTAGAATGACCCGAGCTTAAGCATCCCATCTGCACCTTGGACTGAATCAATGACAAGTTGGAGCTTTTTCAATGAATGGCTTACTTTCTTGATCTTTCGAGAAGGCCATCTCATGATTCCATGCTGCCTGCATATCCTTTTCAACGTCGTTGGGCACACTGAAAACATTGAGGCAATTCTGATGGTTAAGTTAGCAATCTTGAGGTAAGCTATATCATGTAGATCAATATATGAAGATAGTAGTGTTCTAACCCCCAATGCTCTTGGCAGCGTCTTTAAGACTCCCGGGAAAGTATTGCTGGAGAACTTGCAGACTAATATTCCTCTCTGTCTTTACTCTGCTCTTTTCACCTGTCCGTTTGGTGCCTGATGATGCAATTCTTGACTTGGATCCCCACTCTATATAAGTCTGATTTTCAGGTTTGGCGAATGTGAGTTCATGATAATATTGGTTTATCACCTGAAACTCTTCTTCTGGTTCATCCTTGTGACATCCCATAGACAAAATGACGTTTTTGCCTCTATTCTGAGCTTCCAACATATGGGATATCCAAGATTCATCGCGGGTATTTGTTTCTTTGATTGGAAATGAAGCTGGTTCCACTACTTCTTCGTCTTTAATCACGTGCAAGCTCCAAGAAAGACTTTTTATCATAGAAGCAATTGAGTTGCGCATTTGGTTTTGCTCTTCATGGCCTTTGCAATCACGAGGTAAAAAGAACTCCAAGACGAAATCCAACGGTCCTGTGTAGGTACTATGAAGGCGTATTGCGATAGCACAATTGAGACCGAACATCCTAGCTTCTTGACCTAGTGGATAATCAGCCCTACAAAAATCATCAATGTTAGTAAAGCAAGGTTGGTTTGTACCCAACGCTTTACCAGCAATACCTTCTCCTTGCATGAGCTGCTGAATTGAGCACGCCTCGAAATAGTCCAAGATCTGAGGATCAAACACATAAGAAGCCGATTCAATTATGGAGATTGAATCAACATCTTCTCTTGATCTGCCTTTGGATGGACCCCATGTTTGCGCCAACGGCAACTTGAGTGTGTCACATATGGATCTCAAAACGTCTCGAATCTCAGCAAGTACCAATTCATATGGTTCGCTGAAATCCTGTTAAATAAACAGAAACAAATCCGTCATCAGAAAAAAATAAAGTTTCAAAATACAATAGCATCAATTAATTTTATGATGTATGATCTTTACCTTAAGCTTCCGATGAATCAAGAAATCGGAACTCCTTAGATCAACAACCTACAAACAATTAATCAAGATTAAACAAAGAATCCAAGTCAGTGACTTGTTCATGAAGTTAAACTTATCATGAATGCGCGATCGTGGGTCCCATTAGCCTATAAACCTTATATGGAAAAGAAGATTAAAAGTTAACCTCTAGTGCTTTAAAGATGCTTTCAAGTTCATCACGGAAGTTAACATTCTGGGAAGTTGTCACGACCTCCACGACACCCACGCAAGTTTCACCATCTAGTTCGTATAGAGGAAGGTTGAGACAACCGTAAATATTGAATTTTTGAGCATGAGTCACACGTGGATCGCTCCCTTCTGCGACGAGTCGAAGATCTGGAGTAAAAGTAGGAAATGTTTTCAAGAAAACGCGTCCAGGCAAACCAATTGTCTCATTAGAATGATACTCAGCAGCAAACTGATAGTTCTTGGAAACCTCTCTATAACAAGAGAGATTCGTACTGTCTGAGTTGACCATAAATGGTTGATTCTCTGTCGTTAGGACTCGTTGTCCATTCCTAACCACAGGCAGCCATAATTGAACAAGAAGATCTGTGTCCAATACGCATCTTTCATTCAGATATTCAATCACTTGAATAAATCGATCATCAAAGAATTCGTGATATTCATCAAGAGGTTTCATATCTATTTCCTGAGTACACACGTTTGGATCGAAACATGTCATGTATACATCTGCGGAATCAAGGTAAGAAGATGAAAAATCCATAAGGGTTGAACAAGACATATTAGGACTATTGAACCAGGCATCATCAGGGGACATTTCATTCGGTACAACAAAATCAAGATCGTTTTCTTTAACAGATGCAAACATGGTTGTGGTACGATAGTTCATAAAGAACTTAAAAGCAACTAGAAATGAAGGCTGAAAATTAAAACAGAAGGAAGAAAAAAAGACGACTTGGGTTTGAACAAGTGACAGAAAACAGAACTCAGGAACCCGAACGAAGGAGGTTAACGTATATGTAAAACAAAAACAACAACTTCCACGAATTCTTATCGTCTTTCTTCAAAAACCAGATATGTCCGTGTCTCACAAACATTATTCGTTCGGATGAACTGCATATTTAAAAGTACCAACATATATTCAAATACTATTTCAACATCATAAACCATCAAATCAAATCATTAGAAGCATATACATAAAACACTAAACAGATATAATATTTTTGATATAATGTTACAACTAGCATGAAACATGAAAAAACAGAAGCTCGTATACTTGCTACTGTTATTGCCACATATAGTAAATCAGGAAACTTACTTGATGATTATGAGAAGAAGGAAGACTTGATGAAGATGAATTGTATTCCACTTTCAGAAAGTGAAAATCAGAACAAGAAAAGATATTGATTCTAATCTTGAAATGTTTAGACATACACAAGTTTCCGCTTCTGCTGTTATTTTATAGAAGATGGCAAGCAGGACCACAAGTGACGTAACATCATTAAATAAACATCTAATACTATTTGCTTAAACAAATTGCTGCTTTCATACCATTAAAATGCCAACTTGTAATATATATATATAAAAAAATAAAATAAAAAAAATAATCGTTTTGTATTGACATGAGATGAAAAAAGTTGCTACTCAAGTGGAGGTGATTATAATCCAAGTCCTTGTGATCTTCAGGTTTGTCGGTAGATATGTAGGGTATTCAAGCGTTTTGGTGAGATTGTGGTTTTTGGTAAAAGTAACGTATTTTGACGAGTATGAATGAGTGACCTAACTAATTGTCGTTCTTTTGTTCGAGCATATCATTTAGTTATTAGCAAGTATTTTACTTGCTTTAGGTCAGTTAGGAAGGTATACGTTCGAGGGTTGCCTTAGTGATTATTGTTGCGCCCGCTCTTGTATTCACACTCTTGCCTGTTAAGGTGAGTTTTCACAGCCCCATTTTACTGTTTACTTGTTTTGGTGTGAAAAGCATGACATGATTAGTTAAAATGAATTGATTGTAACTTTTACGAGCCTTTTGAGCTAATTGAACTGTGTTTAACTATTGTTTCACAACTTATGCAAAATGGTATGTATGCTTGTTTTATGCTTGAGTACTATCATTAAGAGCCCGTTTCGCTACACTACTTTTTAACTCTTTTAGGAGTCGTGGATATTTATGGATAGCGCTATTTAGGGGTAGATCCATCTCTTCACTCCCACTATAACTGGAGTGCATAGTATCACATTTCCGTGCTAGCGATAAAGCATGTTGCGTTAGGGGGAAAGTTAACGGCTGAACCTAGGGGTGTTCATCGGTTCGGTTATCGGGTTGTTCGGTTTGTTCGGTTAATTTTTTTTCCTGGGTATAACCGAGAACCGAAAACCGAACCTCATAACCGAAAACCGAACCCTCATAACCGAAAACTGACCTCGAATTACAAAAATTTATTTATTTATTTTTATATATTTCTAGCAAAAAAAAAATTATTTTCAAGCTTAAAAAATATTATATTAATAGTATAAAAGAATTTTAATACCTTTTTTAATATAAATATATAAAAAAATATATATATTTATTTGAATTCGGTTTTCGGTTTGGATTGCTAAAACTGTAACCGAACCGAAAACCGAATATTTAATTCGATTCGGTTCGATTTTGACAAATTCGGTTCGGTTACGAGTTCGGTTCGGTTATTTTCGGTTCGGTTAGGTTTCAATTTTCGGTTTATTCGGATTTTACCCAACCCATGAACACCCCTAGCTGAACCGACTAAGTAGTGGCCTTATTACATAAACACTCATTTTGAACTATTTGGTGTACTTAATCCTGTGAACTTGCCAACTATGGCCATAGTTGATCCATTTTGTTATGCTTTTCAGGTGATCAGCGGTAAGTGAAAACTTTCTGGATGCATTTCATGGACACATTTCATGGACACATTTCATGGACAATTTTTTCAAATGTTGTTTATCTTAAAAAACAATTGCTTTAACATTTGAAACTTATGTTTAAACTTATTATGACTTGTCTTTTGGGAACTTATGTATTTTAAACTAGGAATAATGCTAAAAAAAATGCATTAAAGTTGACCACTTTTGAGATTGTATGTAGCCAACTATTTTTTTCATTGTAATATAAAACTTTTGAATTTTTGTTATTGTATGTATCCAGTCAGGCTAAGCGTTACATCGTTAGTCATTTATATTAATGGTCGTTAGTAAATAACTTAAACCCCCATACACCGTGGAAGACGGTATTGGGACCCATAACCCGTGGAAGACGGTATTGGGTTAGTAAATAACTTAAAATTTCGTTTCTTACGTTTTTATTCGTTTTCACACATTTTCATTCGTTATTATACGTTTTCGTTCATTTTATACGTTTTCGTCCGTTTTTTACGTTTTCGTACGTTTACATCCGTTTTTATGCGTTTTCGTTCGTTTTCTAATGTTTTCGTTCGTTTTTACATGTTTTCGTTCGTTTTTAAACGTTTCCGTCCATTTTTAAACGTTTTCGTCCGTTTTCTTACGTTTTCTTCCATTTTTATACGTTTTCGTCCGTTTATATGCGTTTTCGTCCGTTTTTAAACGTTTTCTTACATATTCATCTGTTTTTATACGCTTTCGTCGGTTTTCTTACGTTTCATCAGTTTCTATACGTTTTCATCTATTTTCTTACGTTTTCGTCTGTTTTTAAACATTTTCTTATATTTTCGTTTTTTTTATACGCTTTCGTTCATTTTCTTACGTTTTGTTTTGTTTTCGTCCGTTTTCTTATGTTTTTGCTCGTTTTAATATGTTTTCGTTCGTTTTTATACGTCTATGCTGTTTTTACACGTTTTAAAATGTTTGTACTCGTTTTTATACGTTTACATTCGTTTTACACATTTTCATTCGTTTTTATACGTTTTTTACACGTTTTCGTTTGTTTACGAAAGAAAACGTGTAAAAACGAATGAAGGTGAATAAAAACGAACGAAAACATATAAAAACGAGCAAAAACGTGTAAAAACGAACGTAGACGTATAAAAACGAAAAACAATGTATAAAAACGAGCAAAAACGTAAGAAAACGGACGGAAATGTGTAAAAACACACGAAAACAAACGTAAGAAAATGAATGATATGGTTTAAAAATAGACGCAAATATATAAAAACGGATGAAAACGTAAGACAATGTTTAAAAACGGATGAAAACGTATAAAAACGGAAGAAAACGGACGAAAACGTATAAAAACATATGAAAACGTATAAAATGGACGAAAATGTAAGAAAACGTTTAAAACGGACAAAAATGTAAGAAACAGATGAAAACGTAAGAAAACAAACAAAAACGTAAAAAAAACAGACGAAACCGTATAAAAATGGAAGAAAACGAATGTAAACGTAAAAAACGGATGAAAACATAAGAAAATGGACTGACATTTAAAAATGGACGAAAACGTATAAAAATGGAAGAAAACGGATGAAAATGTATTAAAACGGACGGATTAAAACGGATGAAAACGTGAGAAACGGACGAAAACGTATAAAATGGATGAAAACGTAAGAAAACAAACGAAAACGTAAAAAAATGGAGGAAATCGTTTAAAATTGGACGCAAGCATAAGAAAACGGACGAAAACATATAATAACATATGAAGACGAATAAAAACGTAAGAAAACGAAATTTTAAGTATTACTAACGACCGTTAATATAAAAGACTAATGATGTAACGCTTAGCATGACTGGATACATTCAATAACACAAATTCAAATTTTTTGTGATACAATGACAAAAAAAAAAGTTGGTTACACACAATCACAAAAGTGGTCATGTTTGATGCATTTTTTAGCATTATCCCATTATACCTTGGACTTGGTTAGAAACACATTAGAAACATGTTTTGATGGTTAATTTCTGAGTCGATTTGGAACAGCAAAAAAAATGGGTTTAGTGTCAAAAATCAGTGGCTCATTCCATAACTCCACCCGACGAATTAAACTGAAAATCTTTCATAAAAGTAGTCAAAACTGGAGTAACAGATTTCATTCGTGAAAACTCAAATTTTTTGTACTATACCAACTGTTAGTGTTCAAGTATAAAAGTTATTAGACCCTTTAACTTAAACATGGCCGCTTGAACCAGGTAAAAAAAAGTGGTAAACTCAAAATATAACCATTTTTGTGAGACTAATTTTCCTGTTAATTGCCAGCTATTGACACATAAGGGTAAAATAGTAATTTCACTTAGGTTTTGAAACTTTTTGGGCAGTGGGACCCAAAAACCTTATTTGTACACTCAAAGAGATTTATGTGAGCGTAAAAGCAGGATCATAACTCTTTACAAGTTAGGAGAACCGAGCTTGTCTAGTTGGGAAATCCCACTTAAAACCTAATAAACATAAAACTAAGGCTTGTAACTCTTTTGTAACTTTTCAACTTTAGTCCCTATACTTTTATAAACTTAATAACCATTTAGTACAATGGTATAATCAATGTAAACTATATATATGTATATAAATTTAACCGAAAACCCTAAAAGTCCTCTCTTGGCGATTTTCTCCCTACCCCCCATCCTAATCGTTTTTCTCATCCAAATCTGCCTGTCTCCTTTAATTCTTGGATCAAACTGAATACACTTGTGATCAATCGTTGTGGTTATCATTGGTGTTTTCAATTTGCGTCTTGTTTTTTGGGATTAAAGGTATATTTGTGTGAATCGTTGGGTTAGGGTTTTAAACGCCTTCTGATTGTCGGTTTATTACTACATATATATATATACATATATATATATATATATATATATATATATATATATATATATATATATATATATATATATATATATATATTAGGTCGATCAACTACTTATTGCTGCACATTGATCCTTGGTTATTGTTTCTAATATTCAAACCTAATTAGGGTTTCGTTTTTTCTTGTGTGCTCATTGGTTATCTGCTGCTTAACGATCAACTAAACTCGCTTAGGGTTTGGTTATTTTGCTGTGATTCTGATTTGTTGTGGTATTCTCTTGGGCGTAATTCTAACTAATTCCTTTTGGAGTTGGTACTTTCCTAGTGCACGTCATTTCTTGTTTGCAAGTAACCCATCTTTAGGGTTTGAAAGGTTCAAGCATTTGATCTTGATTGCTGCGTCGAATATAGTGTAAGTGGGTTTAGAGAGAGATGGAATCAGGGGTTTTGAATGGAAAGAAGCCTACTAAGGCGACTGGGTTGGCTGCCAAGATTAACAATATCGACGGCAAGGTAATTGTTAACGAGGGTAAGCCATTGAAATCTATCTTGAAAGGTGCAGGTTTGGGTGAAAAAACGGGTAGCTTTGCGCTCCCTAATGATCATGGTGGTTCTACGCCAAGTGTTGCCCATGTTGTTTCTGATCCGAGCATTGCTATAAGTGGAAGTGTAAGTTTATCTAGTCCTAATTCTGATGTCCCTAAGTCTAACAATGTTGTGGAACCCGATTCGTTGGGGATTGCAAAAATTGGTACGATTAAGGATAAGGGTGACAAGCTAGATGATGGGTGTAATATTAGAGGTGCAAACGTTGTTATTCCCTTAGCCGTTGTGGATGATATGCGCTCTAAATTTGATAATACGTTATGCAGCTATTTCCTTGGGCAACGGGTAGCTCTTCTTATTGTTGTGACTATGTTAAGAATACTGGTAAGTTTGGCTTCGAGTGTGTAATGATGCGTAGTAATTTCTTTCTTTTCAAGTTCAAGACTCAAGAGGGTATGAATAGGGTGCTTGAGGGTGGTCATTGGTTTATCAAATCGAATCCTATTTTCTTGAAGATTTGGGTTCCTAATACAAGGTTGGAGAGGGAGAAGGTTACTAAGGTACCGGTATAGGTTCTTATTCATAATGTACCTGTAATTGCGTATTCTAAAGTCGGTATTGGTTTGATTGCACAACAGTTGGGTCGTATGATACGAATGGATGCAAGTACTAGAGATATGTGTAGTAATCCTTGGGGTCGATATTCTTATGCACGGGTTCTACTTGAATTATCTACTGATAAGGCCGTTTTGGAATCAATTGATGTTGCTATACCTTTGCCTATGGGTAAGGGTCATTATATGGAAGTTCTTGATGTCGAATATGAATGGTGGCCTACTAGATGTTCTAAATGTAATATATTTAACCATGAGGATGATTCTTGCCCTCTTCGGAGAAGACAAACAACTAGTGGTTCGGGTTCGGCTATTAATGATGTTGGTTCTACTCGGGGTGTTTTGGGTAAAAGGGCCTTAAAACCCTGGTAAATATATCCAAAAAAAACTTTAAAGTACAATTGACATAGGTGAATCCCATGTCCTCAGCCCGTTACTCGGGGTGTTCACTCCGGTAAGGTTGGGAATAAGGATGCCAAAGTCAATCAAAGGCCTAGGTTCTTCAAACCAAAGCCAAGTGTATTGTATAAACCTGTTTCTAAACCTGCCCCCAAGAAGAAGGCCATGGAAACTACAAGTACGTTGGATGATGCTCCTTTAGATCAGCCTTCTACAGATGATTCGAATGGTATTTCTTCTAGTTTGATAAAGGGTGATGGTAGTCCATGTATGGAGGAGGTACCGGTACCTAACACTAGTGAGAAGACGGCCACTGTGTGTGAAGTCTCTTCTAGTGAAGTACCTGTGGAAAGTGGCAAGAGTAGCCTGTGGAAGCAATTTGCAAGTACTCATGGTGTTTCTACACATCAGGGGAGTTCATCCTTATCTTTATCTACTATGGAGGATGAAGATGAAGTCTGCATGCCCGAATGTTTACCTGGTGCTGGATTTCTGGATGATTTGGAGTCTTATGACGGTTATGAGTATATGCCGTATGGGTATGATGTTCGTCTCAAGGGTCGTCATAGGTAGTATGTTTTCATTATGTTAGGTATAAGGATGGCCTGTCATTCTTATATAGTTGTTTGGTTTATTGTTGTGGTTAGCATGTAAGTGTCCTTATGGACTGAGATGAGGGAAGTCACCTTCATCCTTTGTACTTCAATGTTTTTTTGGCATAATAATATTTACCGGGGAAACCCTTTACCCAAAAATATAAAACCCTTTGTACTTCAATGTTAAGGGTTGATAGTCCTAAAGTCATTTGGCATAAGCATGTCTGGTTTAGCCAATGCATTCCTAGGCATGCTTTTGTTCTTTGGATGGCAATGAGAGGTAGGCTTAAAACCACTGATAGGATTTCCAAATGGTTTAATGTTTCTAGCACCTTGTGCCCTTTGTGTAAAAATGATGATGAGAGTCATAGTCACTTGTTCTTTAAATGTCAGTTTTCTAAGATTGTCTGGGATAACCTTAAACCGTTATGCAAACTGGATGATGTTTCTTGTATTTGGGCTGAGATTGTTTCGGGATATCGGTTAGAGATGCTAATAGTTCTATTTGGAGC
Source organism: Chrysanthemum makinoi (assembly GCA_910596185.1). Taxonomy (NCBI): domain Eukaryota; kingdom Viridiplantae; phylum Streptophyta; class Magnoliopsida; order Asterales; family Asteraceae; genus Chrysanthemum; species Chrysanthemum makinoi. The sequence goes on along the minus strand of OU343221.1, from coordinate 168,444,001 downwards.
GTTGTTCAGAGGTTAGTTTTGGGTGCTGCGGTTTATTTTATATGGCAAGAAAGAAACATTAGGATATTCCAAAATGATTTTAGAACTGATGAGACTGTTTTTAAAATAATTGTTGATACTGTTAGACATAAACTTATCGGTTTGAAGAGCAAGCGTTCATTGGAAGTGGAGAAAGTTGCTAAAATTTGGAAAATTCATGTGAAAGGCAGTCATGGTGATGTGAGTATGGGTCAAAATGGTGATGCAAATGGTGTTACGTAGTCCTGGTTTTGTCCTTATTCTGCACAGGTTGTTATTTTGTTGGGTGCAGAATATGTTGTGTTGGTGCTTTGTTTTTGATGTTTGGTGGATTATATGCAACTGGCTATGCACTACAGACTGTAAGTTTAAGCTCTGCGCTGGTCTGCTATTTGGAGGTAAGTGGTTTGGTAGTCTATGCACTACAGAGTTTAAGCTTCTTTTCTGCGCTGGCCTTTTGTTTTTTGGAGGTGCTGTTTGTGGGTATAGTGTTCTGGATGTGGCATCCTTTTGGATTATTTCATTCAGTCACACTAGATTGGTCTTAATTCTAAGTCAAGTGTGTGGTTGCAATTCTTGCTGGTTTGGGTTTCGCTTTCATGATTGGCTCAAGTCTTTGAAGAACTTGTGCTGCACTTTGATTTCTAGCTTGGTTTGCTGGTTCTGTTTGAGCACTGGTTTATGGAGCTGTAACCGTATTTTTGATCGTCGTAATGTTGCTTCTGTTTCTTTATGGTTTCTTTGGAATATTTTGGGTGGGCTATGCTATACAGGTGAAAACAAGATTAGCGGTATGTTTTCCTATGTCTCTATTTATATTGTCATAGAGCCTGTTTATTTAGGAATTTGTACCTTGTTGATCTTTGTTTTTATCCTGTGCTGGTTCATTGTTATGATTGTTTGGGGGAGTTCAGGCAATTGGCTATGCACTACAGAGGTTAATTTTAGTTTCTGCGCTGATCTACTGTTTGAGTGTTTGGAGTACAGTAGGTTATGCACTACAGAGACTGATTTTAATTTCTGCGCTGGTCTTTTGTGTTGGGGTATTGTTCATATTCAGGTCTATGGTTTGTATAAGTTGAGTTGGTTTGATGATTTGCTTAGGTTTATGCTTCCATTTTCCTTGAATTATGACATTACTAACCCCTGTACTCTTTTTCCTAGTCCAATTTTTTCCCACAGGGTTTTTATTTCGCTAGGTTTTTTAACGAGACAGGGTTTTAGAGTGATTGGTTATTTTGAGGTTTCACTCTACTTCATATCTGCTTCTGATGATATGGATTGCTGGGCTTTTATGGACTTCTCTTGTTCAAGCTTATGGGAGGAATCATGCTGCATTATGTTGCTGGATATTAACTGCATTTTTCCCTCTCTTTAGTCTTAGCATTTCAGTTTTTCTATGTTGTATCCATATGGTGATGTTTGGCAGTTATTTGGTTGGTCCCTTGTTTCTGTCCATGTATTCAGAATATGGGTATGACATTTGTTAAAACTTGTTATTTTGCTAGGGCTAAGGTTAGGGGGTGCATTTGTTTTGGTTATCAGTGTTTTGGTTTGGCTATTGTTAGTGATGTTATTGTTTGGTTTTTGTTTTTGGACTGTCTATTTTTTGTATGCTTCCTCTCTTTTCTAGGCAAGAAATGGATTGTTTAGGGGTTGTCCTAATAATTTCATTTTCTTGTGCTATGCTTTGTACATAATTTTTTCCATTTTATTTAATATATTCTACCTTTAATATATATATATATATATATATATATATATATATATATATATATATATATATATATATATATATATATATATATATATATATATATATAACCCTTTACCGGGGAAATTGTGATTTGATTTTGAATTTTATTGAAATTTATTTCTAGTTTGTTAATATGCATATTTGTAAAAGCAAGTTTTCTTTTGTAAATTAGTTTGTTTGTGTTTCCCATAATAGATTTAACTTTTCAAGAATTAAGAAAATGAGATTAAATTACCATGTCAGATTCAAATCCTGATTCCAAACCTTATCCGTCCTCTAATAGGACGGATTCATCATTGAAACCTAAAAAAACAACTAGAACTATGAATCCTTTGAGTAAATCTGCTATGAAACATGCTAATATGCTATCTAAAACACCTCGAAACACTTTCAAGAATGTTGATTCAAGGTCTATTTCAAAGGGGAATGGTGATGTGGTGGATATGGAGGATTTGGTGTATGAGGAAGGGGCTTCTGAATCAGTGGAAGGGAGTGATGATTTAGGAGGATCTTGTTTGGGTATGGAGGATGTGGGTAGTGTTGGTGATGGTTCTGAAGCTGGTTAGGAATTTTGTGTTAATGATAATAATTCTGTTAGTTGTGAGGATAATCATAGGGATATTATTGATGAAATTGCTGCTAGTTTGAGTAGTGGTGTTAGGTCTGATAGTACTAAATCTGATAGTGCTAAGGATAGTGTCAATGGTCTTAAGGTTAACGTTAGTATGCCTGAAATGCCTGTTCCTGTTAAAGATAATCCCATTTTGAATCCTCAGAATGGGACTAGTAAGCCTAAAAGTCCTACTAAGGTTAGTTTTGGGGATGTTAGGGTGCCGGGGATGTTTAAACTAAATGGGAATGCTAGTGACTTAGCTAAAGGGGTTGTGTAGTTAGCAATTTTGAAACTGGTGAGCCTAGTAGTGTTAAAGATAGTGTGATGAAGGATAATGGTTTTGAGAAGAGTAATAGATCTTTTGTTGATGTTGTTAGCTAAAAGTTTTGGTGGAAATGGGAATAATAAGCTCCATTTTGTCCCTCCTTCTATTATTGGCGACGGTCGGGAAGTGGCTAGGATGGATCCCATGTTGGAAGAAGGGTGTAAGAGATGAGTTAATACTGTGGTTGGTTTTTTTGTTGGGTACCGTATGAATCACAGGGATTTGGTTTATCACTTGAAGCATATGTGGAGGTTATATCAGTTGGAGGATGTGATCATGAACCAAAATGGTATGTGCTTTTTTTAACTTTAAGTTTAAGGATGGTATGGAGTTGGTTATTGATAATGGCCCTTGGTTAGTTGATAACAAGCCTCTATTTGTGAAAAAGTGGGAGCCGGGGCTTTCTATGTCTAAACCTGAAGTGAATAAAGTTCCGGTTTGGGTAAAAATTCACGACACTCCTTTAGAGGCTTGGAATGTTGAAGGCATTACCAGAATAGTTAGTAGAATAGGTGTCCCGATTATCATGGATAGAATGACAACTTCCATTTGTGAGAAGCCGTATGGTAGGGCATCCTTTGCTAGAGTTCTTGTTGAAATTGATGCTAGTAAGTCTTTGGTTGATACTGTGGAACTTTGGTACGAAAACTTGGCTAAGGTATTAAAACAGTAGGTTGAGCATACTTGGGTCCCGCCACGATGTGAGGAGTGTAAAGTTTTTGGGCATTACTTGAGTGATTGTGCTAGGAGGGTGAATACTGTTAGTGCGGTTAACAAGAAAGGAGAGCCTGTAAGGGCTGCTGATATGAATAATGGAAACAAAAATGGTGGGGGTAATAATGGTGACATTGAAACAGGTTGGCAAACCGCTGTTAATCATAGGAATTATAGGGGTACTAGGGCTCATACTCGGCAGGGTAGTTTTGGTAGCTATAATGTTAGAAGAGGAGTTAATGTTAACAAGGCGGGTTATAACAATTCTGGTAGTACTAGTGTGAGTAATGTGGGTACAAAGGAGGCTGATAAGAAGAAGGATCCTGTTATTAGTGGTAGTGTTGGAAAGGTGGATGAGAGTATGGTGATAAATGATAATGGGGAACCTGCTAATAAGGGCAAGGGTAAGGTTGGTGAGGGTGTTATTAATAATGAAGGAAATGGTAATAATGGTAATATTGAAACTAAGAAGAATGGACCGAAAAAGAATCTGGGTAATAGGAATGGTAACAAGAATGTTAATGGTAGCAAAAGTGGTGATGGTAACAGTTCCAAAGATGGGTTGGGGGCTAAGAATGGTAGTACTAAGAATCGTTTTGACGTCTTAAGTGAAGATAATAGTAATGAGAACTCTGAGTTGTGGAAGGAAGTGAAGTCTCAAGTGGATAAGGCTTGTGATTCTGGTGTCCAGATTTTGGAGAGTGTTGTTAAGGGTTGGTCTGATGATATGGTTAAGTTTTACACGGAAAAATGGAATAACAGAGTTATGAGATCAGGCTCACCCGAACAGCATTTGGAATGGAAGATAAATAATTTGTCCAATAGCATTATTCAGCTTAACCGGAACCTTAATAAAAATGCCAAGGTTAATGCTGATAAGTTGTTGCAGAACTCTGTCTTGACCTCTCAAGATAAAAGTGACGTTTCATTTAGCAAGTTTTATGATGAAGCTTATCGGGCTGAGATAGCTAAAGTGGAGAGGTTGAATAAGGACAGGAGTTTAACTAAAGTTGATTTTTTTATTTTATCTAACAAGCCTCTTGATAGTGATCGTAAAGAAACATGGACTGATGAAATGATGGAATATTATAGGAGCAGATGTGAAGACATTAAAAGTGATCGTATTAATGGTCATGTTTCTAACATATCAGGCTCGTATTCTGTTGATGAAGTGGAAGAGGTCACAACTGATTCTGCTTGTTTCATGACACAGAATAAGGTTACTAATGACATTGATAGTTCTATGGCGTGTTCTGGTGGTGGTTTTGCATCACACTCTTCAAGTATTCAATGATGATGAAAATTGGTGCTTGGAATGTTCGTGGTTTGTCTCAAACAACCCGTCAAGATGAAGTGATTTCCCTAATTAGAGAGGAACGTCTTAGTATGTGTGATGTGCTTGAGACCCGTCTTAGAAAGAAGCTGGCTAAGCCTGCTGGGGATCATACGTTTGGTAACTGGACTTGGTTGTCAAATATTGGGGATTGTAGAAGTGTGTGTAGGATTATGGTTGGGTGGGACTCTAATGTTATTGGTGCTAATCTGATCTCCCATTGTGATCAAGCTATGCACTTTGAAATCAACTTTGTTCATGATCACAGGAAACAGTTTGTTACTTTTATTTATGCTAAAAACAAAGGGTGTGAAAGAAAGGCTTTATGGAAGAGCTTGGTTGAGCATAGTAATCATGTTAAGGGTGAGTCGTGGGTACTTGTGGGTGATTTCAATGTGGCGTTAAACATTGGTGATTGTTCTGAGTCTACTGCTGCCAAAGACAAAGATATTGAAGATTTTCGAAATTGTGTAGAGTGTTTGGAGCTTGATGATATTTCTAGCAAAGGTATGTTCTATACTTGGATTCAAAAGCGTAAGGATCTTGAAACTGGTATGTTAAAGAAACTTGATAGAGCTTTGGGTAATGGCAACTTTATATCTACTTTTGATAACTGTTTTGCTGAGTTTCTTCCTTTTGTAACTTCGGACCATTATCCTGTTATTCTGGTGTACCCATTGGCTAGAGCATCTAAGCCTAGGTCCTTTCGCTTTGTCAATTTTCTTGCTGATAAGGACTCTTTTATCCATACTGTTGACAAGCATTGGGGTATGGATGTTCAGGGGCTTCGTATGTTTATTTTGGAAAAAAGGTTGAAAAACATGAAGAGGCATCTGAGGAATATGAATAGATTGAATGGTAATGTTTTCAATAAGGTTAAAATGTTGAGAGTGGAGCTCAAGAAAGTCCAACAATGTTTAGATAAAGATCCCAACAATAGCAGTCTTAGGGAAGAGGATATTATCTATTGTATAGCGTATAAAGAGGCGGTTATGGACGAGGAAAGTCTTCTAAGGCAAAAAACGAAGGTCCAGTGGTTGAAAGATGGGGATCAGAACACCTCTTATTTCCATAATTTACTCAAAAGTAAGACAAGTAAGTGTAGGATTCAAGTTGTGTGTAATGAACAGGGTAGTAAATTTTATGGTGATGAGGTTCCGGGGTGCTTTGTTAATCATTTTCAAAAATTTTTGGGAATGGAGGATGAAATTTTTCCGATTGAGGATTGTGAGGATCTTTTCACCAAAAAGCTGGATCCAAGTGTTGCTGATAACATGGTCAGAACTGTTATTGATGCTGAAATTAAGGAGGCGATGTTTAGCATTGATGTTGACAAAACTGCTGGCCCGGATGGATATACTTCCAAGTTCTTAAAGCTGCATGGAGTATTGTGGGAGGTGATGTCTGTGCTGCAGTCAGAGAGTTTTTTTAGTTCTGGGAAGCTGCTCGGGGAATTCAATGCTAATCTCATTTCCCTCATTCCCAAGATTCAAGTTCCATTGAAAGTTTCAGATTTCAGACCCATTGCGTGTGGTAATGTGGTATACAAATGCATCAACAAAGTTATCACAAATAGGATCAAGGAAGGTTAAGTAGCTTGATTGATAGCAACCAAAGTGCGTTTATTCCAGGAAGACAGATCAGTGATAATATTCTATTGGCTCAGGAGTTTATGAAGGGTTATAGCTGGAAACGTACTACGAGCAAGTGTGCTTTCAATATTCAGAAGGCTTACGATACCGTCAACTGGGATTTCTTGAAGACTATTCTTATCCGGTTTGGTTTCCACAGTTCTATGGTGCATTGGATTATGGTATGTCTTACTTCCGCTTCTTTTTCTATTTGTGTTAATGGGGAATTACATGGATTTTTAAAGAACAAACGGGGTCTGAGGCAGGGTGACCCCATGTCGCCTTACCTCTTTACTATTGTAATGGAAGTCTTTAACTTGATGATTAATATACAAATTAGGAGGGATGATAGATTTCGTTATCATTGGGGGTGTAGGAAGCTCATGTTGACCCATTTATGCTTTGCGGATTACCTTTTATTATTTTGCCAAGGTGACGAAATATCGGCTTGTATTCTGAGAAGGGCCTTAGATGAGTTTACTATGTTTCTGGGTTATTCCCTAGCTTACCTAAGAGTGCTGCTTTCTTTGGGAATGTTAGTGATGTGGTTAAGGGTAGGATTCTTCTTGCTATGCCGTTTAGTATTGGTCAGCTCCCTATGAAATATTTGGGTATCCCGTTAACTGGTAAGAAAATATGCAACAATGATTGTCGTGTTTTGCTAGACAAAGTTAAGAATAGGATTCAGGATTGGAGGAATAAGACTTTGTCTTTTTTCGGAAGACTTCAACTTGTCACTTCTGTCCTTTCTTTGCTACACGTTTATTGGGCTTCTATGTTCATCCTTCCTGTTAACATTTGTGAAAGCATTGATAAGTTACTAAAGAAATTTTTGTGGACTAGTGGGAAGATGGGAATGGGATTGCTAGTGTTGCTTGGAAATATATCTGTAAGCCCAAATATCAAGGTGGTCTTGGCCTTAAACCACTTAGAATCATGAATGAGGCTCTAATGACCAAGCATCTTTGGTACGTGATCAGTAAGAAGGATTCGTTATGGGTAAAATGGGTTCATGCCTATAGGGTAAAAGATAGAAATATTTGGTTTAATGTAAGTTCTGAGCATGGTGCTTGGAGTTGGAATCAAATTTGCTTGGAGTTGGAATCAAATTTTGTGTCTTAGGGATAAGATTCGTAGATTTATTGCGTATAAGTTGGGTAATGGTAAGAGATGTTCTATCTGGTTTGATAAATGGCATAACAATGGCCCTTTGTGTAAGCTCATTACCCATAATTTCCTTATGGAGCAGGGGATTAATGTGAATGATAAAGTAGTTGACTGGATTGATGAGAATGGCTGGAAACGGCCGTCTGAATGGAATGATCAGTTTAATGAGGTTGTGAATGTTCTTGTCCCTATTTTAGTTGATGACTGTGATGATAAGGTTATTTGGATCAACAAGAAGAATAACGAATCAGAATTTAGTGTTAAGGAAGCCTGGAAAGCTTTAAGAATTGATTGTCCTAAGGTCTTGTGGTATAAGCATGTTTGGTTTTCTCAATGTATCCCTAGGCACGCGTTCGTTCTTTGGATGGCCATGAAGAGTAGACTTAAAACTAATGACAAAACTTCTACGTGGTTTAATATTAATAGTAATTTGTGCCCCTTGTGCAATATTGTTGAAGAGACCCATAGCCATTTGTTTTTCAGCTGTAATTTCTCTAAATCTGTGTGGAATAACCTTATCCCTTTATGTAAGCTTGATGATCTCTCCTGTACCTGGGCTCAAATTGTTTTGGGTTTATCTATTAACACTGCTAATAACTCTTTATGGAGTGTTGTTCAGCGGTTGGTTTTTGGTGCTGCGGTTTATTACATTTGGCAGGATAGGAACATTAGGATTTTCCAAAATGAGTTTAGGACTGAAGAAACTATTTTTAAAATCATTGTGGACACTGTTAGACATCGGTTTATGGGGTTAAAGATTAAGCGGTCTCGTGAGGTGTATAAGATTGCTGGTATTTAGAAAATCCCTTTGAAAGGCATTTGTGATGGTGATAGTATGTGTCAAAATGGTGATGCAAATGGTGTTACGTAATCCTAGTTTTGGTCTTATTCTGCACATGATTTCATTTAGTTGGGTGCAGAATAGTTGGTTGTTGCAGGATGGTTTGGGATATCAGTATGGTTGGAATTATATATGGATGCATGGTTCTAACAGTTGTATTGTAGTCACTTGTAGGTCTCCCTGGTTTAGGATTTTGTGTTGGTGCACTGGTTTTGATGTTTGGTGGATTTTACGCAACTGGCTATGCACTACAGATTGTAAGTCTAAGCTCTGCGCTGGTCTGCTACTTGGAGATGGGGTGGGTCTATGAGGATGCGCGTCTTTATATCTGGAATCTTTTCTCTAACCAGTTTTGTGCAGATTTAGTCTGTCCTTTGAACTCTTGCAGGCCTGCTGACATGTGGGTGTCCTGGGTCTGCTGGTATTGCTTGGGAACTGGTTTCTGGAGTTGCAATCAGGTTTTTGTTCCTAGTGATGCTGGTTTAGTTATTTGGATAGTCACTTGTGGTGTTTGCATCACAGGATTGATTATGTTGATCTGTTGGATATTATGCTATCATCTTTTTATTCTAATGGCATTAAATCCTTGTACTTTTTTTCCTAGTCCAATTTTTTCCCACAGGGTTTTTATTTGGCTAGGTTTTTTAACGAGACAGGGTCCAAGAGTGATTGGTTATTTAAGGATTCACTCTACTTCATATCTACATTTAAAGATATGGATTTCTGGGTTACTATGGCTTACTCAGGTTCAAGCTCCTGGGAGGAATCATGATGCATTGTGATGCGTGTAATAAATTTGCAATTTCCCTTTCCTTAGTTTTAGCAATTGAGCTTTCTATGTGCTATATTCATATGGTGATGTTTGGCAGTTACTTTGGTTGGTCCCTTTGTAACTGTCCATGTATTCAGAATATGGTTATGGCCTTAGATAAATCTTGCCTTCTTGCTAGGACTAAGGTTAGGGGTTGCATCTTTTTGGTTATCTGTGTTTTTCTTTGGTTATCGTTAGTCTTTGGTATCTTTTTGAATCTGTATTTAGGTTTTGGTTATTTTTTGTATGTTTCCTCTCTTTCCTAGGCAAGAAATGGATTGTTTATGGGTTGTCCTAACAGTTTCATTTTCTTGTGCTATGTCTTGTATATAAGTTTTTCATTTTATTTAATATATTTTACCTTTGTAAAATATATATATAATCAATGTAAAATTTACAAAACACATTTGCATTCATTCATTGTTATTTACTCGACCTAAGACGCGACTTATAATTTGTACTATTTTTCACTACTTCATATCTTGTAATTTGTATCATTTACTTAAGGTGAACTTATAGCCTAATTTACTCATTTAATCATTTTATAAACTCTTTGGGGGAGATACATGCTACTATTTTTTTACTATGGACACAAGTATGTTTGAAACTGTATGCTTATCTAAAAGTATTATTGCCTAAGTACCCTTTTTGCCAGAAAATTCATTATTATCATGAACCATTAATTATTTTGTGTAAACGCGAATGCTAGTATGCCTATTGGGATTGACGAATCCCGTTTATGCTGATTGGATAAACAAGCGAACGCATTGTATTTGAGATGCTAAGTAAATGGCAAAATTACCTACTAGAGCAAATTGTTACCATTATATCATTATTGATACTCCAATTAAAGTTTCCGGTGTCATGAGCTTAGAGCAATAATAGATGTTTTAACGACTATTTTTATGTGTTGCAATTGTCACCATAACTCTGAAATCTTGTGGTCCATTACTTTAACTATAAACCTGTGAATTTCACTCAACAATTTTGTTGTCTTTTTAGCATGTTTATCTCAGGTCCATAAGGCGATAGCAAGGTTGAAGCATTAGAGTCTTCGTATATTCTGGAAGACTTTATTGCACTATTACTTCCCATTTGATAGCATTTGAAAAACATTACGTACTATTGTATTTTGAGACCTACTGTTATTATTATTGTTGTAAACTCTGATTTTTGTCGAATGGATTATTTTCAAAACGCCTCATATAGAGGTTGTTTTCTATGATTTATGTGCTATGAAGTAATACCCCAAATTGACTTTCGCTGCTATCCTGATTTTGGAGGTGTTACAACACTGATTGGAAAAATCCAGAATCCCACCTCGATCCAGCACAACTAGTCTACAATGATTACACCAAACCACTCCTCATTTATGGCCACCCACACAACCTCAAAATACCAACCCAATACTTCTTCAACAATGATCTGGAATACATAATGCACGACAAATCAAATGAAAAGAAGTATGCAACTTCCCTCACCAAATACTCAACGGCAGAATACAACAAATTCGGGATCTAAAAACTCATTGATAACCTATTCAAAAGACAAATGGCTGAATACAGTGACGATGCTGAACTTGGAATTCATCATTGGCTGGAAATAAGGAAATGACGATACAAGTGGAAATTTTAGCGTACATCAAAGCACAAGGTATTTCATGATTCTAAGATCGTAGCGGTTATCTGTGCTGAGGTAGAAAGGATGTACGCTTATGGGTTTGTGACTGAGATTAAGGTGAAATGAGCTGACAAATACACTTTCAAAGACTCAAACTACAAGAACCTGAGTTTGAATGACTTTGTAGACTTGTACCTGCTGAAGTTTCAAGAAAAAATTCATCATTTACCTGGAGATATCGAGTATGACGTCATCACTTCACTACTAATCTACATAAGGAGCATTGTGATCAAGGAAAGAGTAAAAGATGTTCAACTTGGTATTGAAAGCAATCAACAACAGCTCAACCTTATCAAGCCAGAATTCACATATCCAAGGATTAATGAAGAAAAACCGTACAGTCTTCTACAAAAAAATTCCAGGTTATCTACTTCGGCTTTGATCAAGTAGAGAAGAAGTTCATGGCTTACACAGAAGTCCACAAGTTCGATGTTGGAACATTGACAGAGATAAGAAAAGAGCTCTCCACAATGCTTCAAGATCACAAAAGGGACGCAAACAGGGATGGTTGAGTGATCGTAGGTGGATGAACAAGGATGTAAAAATGCAACAAGAATGGTGATGAGGTGCAACTTTATACGTTTTTAAGGGGTCATTTAGCCTCTATATTCATGCATATTCAATCATTTATTGCCCTAAAACATTTATATTTGAATTTTAGGTACTTGGGAAGCAAATTCTAGAAAAAGATGTATTTTGGGCTCGATTGGACGGGAAAATGAAGAAAATGACAACATCAGGAGTAACGTCATGAAAAGGTTCTGTCATGGCGTCACGTCCAAATATGTGACGACATCACGTATGTTGTTCTGACGGCTCGGACTCATGAGACGTCCTAGAGATGACGGTGTCAAGACCAAGAATATGAAGGATGACGGCATCCCAATTCCTAAGTGACGCTATCACAAGTATGTTGGTCCAATAACGAAACCCTAAATGACGGCGAGCTGACGGCATTACAAGTAACAAGTGACGCCGTCACATTTGTAAATATATATATATATATATATATATATATATTTTCATGGTTTTCATTGTAAAGTGTGCAACTTTGGTATAACTTTGGAGGTCCGAACCCTAGTTCTAAGGTGTTTTTACAGACCTTTTGGCCACAAATACTTCAATGTATTGATAGGATATTTTATTTAATTAACCATTCAATTATGTATACTTGTGATTGTTTGATTTCTTTATTTTCTTTCTTTTTCATTGCTATGCTAGACTAAACATAATAATATTTGCTTAGGATTACATGAAACCTAGTTATTTATTGTTGTGTGTCCTCTCTTGTTGATCAGTGATTTGCATTAGGAGTTGGAAAACTGGCTAGGTCTTATTATACTAGCTTGAACGTCCACTAAAACTTAGTTAACAATTAGTTAACTTGATACTCGTTGTATTAAGTCTGTGAACTTTGCTCGTATTATGGAATTGTGTAAAAGGGAATTCTTAGGATCCAATCAATTAAAACATAGTTCATAGGAGTTAGGGCTTGGCCACCCATCGATTATTATTAAGAAATACAACGCTATAAATAAACAAGGATGTGACAGTTCGACTAACCAATAAAAGATAACTAGGGAGTAGTGGAATTCTAAGTGAATACACTCTCATCATACTTGAAGTTCACCAATTTAGTATTCCACGCATTTAGTTTAATTAGTTTTTAGTTTAAAAATAAAATTCTTCAAACCCGAGATTTTACTTGCTTTCTAAAAAATATAAAAGACCATAAATAATCTTCCCTTAACCCTTTGACTTAATTTGACATACACATCGAGCCTACCTCACTATTCCCCTAATGAACGATCAATCCTCCGTGTCTTACCTATACTACACTACTATGGTTAGGTACTATGCTTAGGAGGATTTTAAAACTTCTTGTGTTTACAATTATCCTCATCAAGTTTTTGGTGCCGTTGTAGGGGAATAGTCTAGGTTTCGATTTCTATCTCGTTTAGGTCTAATCACTTGATTCCTATCAATTGAGATTTTTATTTTTAATTTTGTAGTTTTCTTTTAGTCTATCCGTTCTTTGTTTCTTTTGTTCGTAATCTTATCATTTTCCATCATGGTGAATGATATTCCACATAACCAACCCGACCCACAAAACAAACCAAACAACCAAAACCCACCAAACTAACCTAGAGCCCGTACTCTTGGAGAGTACTCCAAACCTAGACATGAGGGCCATCGAAACACTATTGAGCTTCACCGATAAGCTAATATGACCTTGTGATCTGACACCGTCCTGTTGGTGCAAAATGGATGTGCATGCCATGGACTTCGTTTCGAATATCTAAATCGACACCTTAAGGATTTTCTCAAAATCATAGATTATATTGAGCTTAACGGTGACACTCCAAAAATGACGTGTTTGCATCTCTTCCAATTCTCTCTATATGATCAAGCTAGCAATTGGCTTGAGCATCTACCTGAGAGATCCATCTCGACCTGGGATGATCTCACTTCTCATTTTCTCGCACAATTTTTCCCACCGGGGAGAACTACCAAGCTAAGGAATGACATTTTGATATTCCAACAACATAAAGGTGAAAGTCTTTATGAGGCGTGGACTCGTTTCAAGGACATACTCCAAAAAGTCCCTCATTGTAGCATTAATCTTGACTCCAAATCTAAATTTTCTATGATCATGTCAATTATTCCACAAAGCGCCATTGACCATGCGGCCGGTGGTAAGCTTCGCGACAAGAATGAGGAAGACTCATGGGACATTATAGAGGATCTTACCCTCTATGACAATGAAAGTTGGAATGACCCTCGTGAGCTTACGAGCAAAATGGTCAAGGCAATATCCTTGCCTTCTAATGTTTCAAGCATTCCCGATCGTAGGATCATTAAACTTGAAGATCAAGAAAAATTCTTGATGAGTTCTAATAACGCTCAATTTATACATGCTTTTAGGAGCATTATCATGGATTTTATGCATATATATTGGTCACTTTTATGAACTTGTGGTACTTAATGAAGTGTATTTGCTCTTTTAGGTTCACGGAAGCTCACGAGATAAAAAACAAAGAAAAATACAAAGAAACGATCAAAATATGAAGATTTATCCATGTACGAAGAATTCCATACAAATGCAAGTCTTGTGGAGTATATTCGAGAAGATAAAGTCATGAAGTTGTCACTCAAAAGACTCAAGAATAAAGTACAAGAAGGGAAAAGAGAAGTGAAGTGAAGAAAAGAAGCTAAAACGAAGAATTATTGGAAGTCTCGTTGTTCCCAACACACCTTCACCATTGTGGCCATAACTTGAGCATACGGACTCCGTTTGACCCCTTGTTCGTAGCCACGGAACCGGAAGAGAAATATCTACAACTTTGATTTTTACATTTTTGGCCAAAAGGCTCCAAATGATCGGTATGGTCCTGCAACCGAGTCAGCTGGAGAAAACTTTTTAGCGAAATCTATCGGCATGTGTAACACCCCGAAAATAGGATCCAGCGGAAGCATACAAACGTTTGGGTGCTACTATCTTGGTATCACAACATAAGGTACAAAGAATGGTTTTTATTCTATTCATTTAGAAGAAGATTCATTTTTTTAAAACAGTAAGTTTACATTAATGAAAATAGTGCGGAAATAGGCCCAAAAGATGTTTAAAGCGGTCCCGATTAATCAAGTCGCCTTTGACCATGCCCCTTGCCAAGCGTATACCAATAGTGAGCTATCGCCTTAAACCTGAGAACACATACTAAAAAGGTCAGCTTACGTTGGTGAGTTCATAGAATTTAGTTACAAAAGTAATAGTGGACCTGATAGAGTTTAATTGCTATGTGCGACCAAGGCAGATTCCAATCAACAATCAATCCAATCAATAATCAACAACACAATCGAGATCTCAGCAGGGGCCCAAGCGACTCTAGCGAGCACAGCCGTAGCAAGGTCTAGAACACAAAGTACCCTGGACTAGGTCGGACTATTCTTAGCTAGGCATCACGTTATAGCATAGGAATGCTACCCTAGTCTAAGTCAACAAATGTCGCATGTCTAACCTTTCCTAGTCAACGCATTAGCAATTCAAAAGAGTAGTGGCAGGTCCAAGAAATAGTTTGTATTCACATAAACCCATAAGAACACAATCCATAAATTTAATATACGAAACAACAGTCATTCTCAAATAATGTTCACATATCCAGTTATGGTTCGTTAAAAGCAGCATGTATTCTCCCCCAAAAGAGTTATGAAAGCATTTGAAAAGAGGGGCTATGAAACTCACCTTAGCCACAGCAATGCACTATTCACTATCAACACGACTGGCATCTAAAGCTAATCTCCACAGCATCCAGATGAATGTACGACGAGTACGACAGAATAGAAGTGACGCAACCTAATGCGTATACGATATTCTTAAAATACGGCTCATACGATAAGGAAGTAAATAGAAAATAATGTGTCGTAGTTTTCGTGGATTATTCGTGTCATTACCTTCAAAAGTCCATTACCGTTCCCAAAAGTTTATAATTGATATCTCAAAAGTTTAGTTTTAACATTTTGTGTGGTGTTAAGAAACATAAACTCGACGTACAACTCATGCGAAAGAGGAGAAGACATCGACACAGTCGAGACATACCAACTAGAACGTACGCCAAAAGGAAAAGACATCGACCAAGTCAAGAAATACTGACAATACTCAAGCTAGTCAAAGACTAGGAAATGACGACATCTACTCATGACCCGTAAATAAGTTAACTTTCGATAATATCCCCATAATCTCAAACGTACATGTTTATAATAAAAGGTAAGTTTCCATATCACTTAATTAATAAAGGTTTCACAATCGTTACTTGCAATAATACAAGCTTATAATAAAGTACGTCATAAAGTATACTATGTAGCCTTGTATAAATGACGTGTTTCGTCTATTCAACGTTCCCAAACCATTATGAATTTAATAGGTTGTCTTATCAAAATAACCTTTTCCAATAGTTTATAAAAGTTAACTCGTATTTATAAAACACGAGTTGTTATCGTAGTAAATAAAGGTTTATAGTTAAACAAAACCGTATTTTTGACAATATATATCTAATTATCTCGTTATTAGTTACCATGTGACGATAAAATGTTTAGACTCGTTGCGAATCAAATATATTAAACTCACGTCGAGTCTAACATATGGTTTTTGGTTAGTTCAAAATGTTTAATAAAGTTTAACTCATAATCAATATATCCCATATATCAAATGTTACTTCAATTTTATAAACCGTATTAATGTTATAGCAAATACATAATATTCGCTATTACTCATAATTTTCTTACTTACTTCCCAATATTCATTGCTTTGTTTTACTAATATCTACTCCTCTTTAACTCAAGTTTTATATCATTTATCCGATAGTTCTATTCCGATTATCGTTGTATAGTGATTTGTTATCACATCACGTCATGAAATATTTATATATATATCACGAGTTTTCCCGTCGACTTGTACTAACTATCATCTCTTTAGAACTTGTTAATTCATTTTAATCAACCATTTACGACTTATAAAGTATTATCGTGTCCTACTTACGTTGAACCTGTAACCAATTTTAATCTCATCCAAGTAACCCGAGTACTAACACAGGACCACGACGAGGAATATCAAACCAACGAGCACCCATGAGGTCTCGTGTTACCAAACGAGGATCAAAATAGAATTATCAAACAACAAACGAGTACCCAACCTGGGTCTACTAATAACATGAACACACACCCTACAAGGGTCTCGACTGAAAATCCAACAAACACCCTTACTTGATTAAAATTATTCTATTACTGTTAAGAAACGTATCAAACATTTAACCAATCATGAGCAAGTATAAAGAGGGCAGGACCACACAGACTCGTGTACTATACGAGTTTGACCCGACTCAGTAAGTCAATCGGACTCATTGAGTCAACTCGACTCAAACAACCATAGCAACCCACTTGACTCGAGACTTAAATATCAATCGCCGCATCGAAACCACCAAATCCAAGACTCAACCCGACATCCTCAGTGGGTTATAAACTGACCCGAGGCATACAAGACATCACAACATCTTTTTCAGGTTCTTACCACACACGAATTGATTGTATAAACACTTTTAATCTATTTTAACCCACGAATCTCATTGTAAAAACTGTTATAACATCTTTATTGTCCATAAAAACAATACAAATAATATATATATAACCGGTAAATTAGAAAAACATCAATAATAAGAAACAGTTTAAGTTTTACCGATAGGATTGGATGAACAAAGGCTGTGGAGGTCGTGTTGTTGGTGTCTCGTACGAGTACAACTCGTTACCAACTAGCTCGAACCCTTGCATTCGTTTACCTTTAAAACCCTAACAATTAGAATCTAGTTTTTGAGATCTAGGGTGCATTACAGTGATTGGAGGTGCGTACGATACATAAATGGGTCACAAGACCCCGATCTATCGATTAAGAGTGGTGGTGTAATAAATGGGAGTGGCCGGAAATTTGGCCGGAGTACATGACGGCGCCGGAACCCTAATTATGGGTGGCCGAATTTTATAGTTAGAGAGAGAAAGAATAAGTTGTGTGTGTGATTTGTAGAGAGAGAAAGAAAATGTGCAAATGAGGAGTGTGTGTGTAGGTTGGGGTATTTATACCCATGGAGGAACTAGTTTTGTAAATAGAATAAACTTAGGGGCGACAAAGAAACTATCAAAGTGACTATTGTTGTAACTTTTGTCATTCTTTTGTAAAGTTTGATTCGGGACTCGTTTTGACTAGCAAACAAAGGATTCGTGACTCGAGAATTACGCCAACGTTATCAGAATATTATTTCCAATAAAAACGATATATAATATGATTCGTATATTATTTTAGAGAAAATGATCACTCTAATTGTCGTTTCTCTAATTACGACGCATCGAGAAATTTACGAGTTGTCACAGCATGGCCCCGAAACTGACCGATTGCTTGGACCTAATCTCCCAAACTTAGTTTTTATGCTTCCAATAATATTCATCTTTGTTTTCTTTTATTTTGTTGATGATGTGATTCTTGTTATGTGCTTTGTCTTGTGAATGATGTCTTAATGCTTATTTGGTTCATATGAGAACTTGTGATAAAAGGATGTTTGGATATTTGTAGTGTTTGAATGGATTATGATGATAACATCATATTTGGTTAAATTGGAACTTGTCTTGTTTATTTTTTTGATTAATCATTATTGAGTCTATTGTCCAAAGGATTCTCAATACTGGTTGATTTTAATTCATTAGTCGACGAATGTTTCGGTCTTGTACTTTGTGACGATCGTATGGGAAACTTAATAAACTAAACAAGTAAAGGTTTAATTTAGATTATAGGTTGTAAGGAGTCTTTGAATATGCGTTCTAATCATCTTTCAAGTAAATGGAACTTCATGAATTAATAACATTAATGTCTATAGTTCAAAAGGATTTTTGGTTGTTGTTGTTGGTTTAGGCATAATGCTTATGCGTATTTGATTTATAAAACACTAAAATATTATTATTGGTTCTATAGATCGAAAGGTTACCTTTCATAAAATGTTTTCCATAATAAGCATCCTAATATCCATGTGATCATTTTTCTAAACATGTATGTCCTTTGTGTGCTTATTCTCATATTGCTTTTATACCAACTTGTTACTTGCTTAAACAAACAAATGACACTTGAGTGCAACCAAGTATCTTGAGACGACCTTTACTTACCAGCCCCTAACTACACATGAATAGGGTATACTTGCCCGAATCTGTTCCTAGTTAACCGGTAATTCGTGTTATAAATTTAAAACTAGTAGTCGCTAGACACTTCAAGTTTTTGGCGCTTTTGTCGGGGAACTTGAGTTTATTCTTGATTGTTTATTTGTTTCTTGAAATGTTTGCTTATTTGTTATGCTTGCTATTGATGTTTACGTTTGAGTACTTCTCATTTTGCTAGTGTCTGATTGCTTTTGATTGCTTTCTTATTGCTCATGATGTTTGCTTAAATGCTTTTCATTTTCTTACAAATCTCTCATTCTCTCATTATTTCTTAAATGATCTTGGAATCAAAATCAAGTTTTGGTGTTGGGATTTTGTTTCATGTGATGTAAAAAAGTTCATTCAAATGTTTGCTACCTAAATGTATCGAAATTGTTTGCGAATAACCACCAAAAATTGACCAGAAACATCCAGTCGCCTGAGAGGCAACTCCAACCGAATGACTGGACCACCCAAATCACCCTAACTGATCGGTCACCACCTGTAACCGATTTTGTTAGTACAAAAAGTGTGAAGGGTTAGAATAATTGTGTATGATGTGTGTTGGGTTGGCCCAACAAGATGTTGTTGGGCTAAGTTTGTACTAATCCAAGTGATTGATTGAATCCCTGCACAAGTGAAAGTAAACCGTTAGCCTTACAGTGGGGACGGACCCCACGATTAAGCTCCGGCGTGAGAGTAAGTATACATTCTTGTCAGAGATAATAAAGGTGTGTGTGTTATTATGTGAGAGAAAGTTGTACCTTGTGAGAGGATTAAAACCCCTTTTATAGGCGAGGCTAAATGCTAGGGTTTTCTAACAAATCGCATATAAAAGTTAGTGGCCGGAGTGGGATCCTTGTCGGGTAAGGTTTCGTAGTAATCGCGGATGCAGACACAGAGCAATTTCTGCAACCAAAGGTTTGGTCCGTTGGGCATTCTGCGTGCGTCTTTTAGCCCGGACCATAACCAATTTTGTTATTGGGCTTACTGTCGATCCAGTACTTGTGGTTGTTTCGTTGTTGGGCCTGGGCCCAGAATACATATAGCACGAGCTAAGCCCAGTGAGTCTGCTGTACGTGCTATACGTCATCAAGTCCCCCTAGTCTAGTGTATTCATTGCGTGCGGTTCGTTTATCGCGTGCAATGAATGTTACTAGACTAAGGTAACTAAGTGGCTTTTCTTCAGCGCCTTGGAAGCGTCTTTCTAACGCTTTCTTTCTCAATAGGTGAGATATTCGACGTGGGCTTTCCTCAACTTTTCATCTTTTGGCTGATTTGACCTAGTGGGCCACCCGTCTTACTATCATCTTTATCTTTTACTTTCAGTTTTGATCGTTAGATCAAATTGTTTTTTACGCGTGTGTTTTCTTAGGGTTTTCTTGGAAGTAAATGTTCTGGGTGTATAAATACTCTTCATAGTTCCTACTCTTTCATTTTTTCCCTTTACCGTTCTTCGTTACGACCGATATTTCTTTAACCTTCGATCTGTCTTTCTTGGACCGCTCCTTTCTTTCCAGGTTCTTCTGTTTTTTCATGTTAGAGTCTAATACTTTTTTCTTCCGCTATTGGTACCATTATGCATGTTAAATCTAAGCTTTCACAGGGGGCACTCGGCCGTTTTTGTGATAAATTATCTATTTCGTTGATCGTTCATCCAGAATTGCCCGGTCCCAACCAGACCATTCATCAGGCGCCGGTTGGAAAAATTGGTATGTATACCCAATTTTTTTAGTATGCCAATTTCCGCCTTCCCTTGTCTTTCGCATGGGACACTCGACCGTATGTATACCCGATTTTTTGAGTATTATCATATTAATATATCCTAACTTTCGGTCATTGGAGCTGCTAAGATTTCTCACTTTGAGATTCTTTGTTGCGTTCTTGGTATAACACCAACAGTTGGCTTATTTAGGTGTTTTTATGTTCAATCTAAAAGTAACGGTTGGTTATGTTTTAGCAAACTATCGAATAGTGCTGGTGTTTGTTACACCAAGCCTATTGACTCTCTTAAGAGTTGGAATGACCATTTCTTCTGGGTTGATGCTTTTTCCTGCCCTATTATTTATCCGTGGCATACTGCTAAGAGCGTTTCTAAAGATGCTACTCTTGAAGATAATGAATTTGCTGCTGAACATTTTGTCTCCCTTTTCACCAATCCTTCTCCATTTCATAAATTTCCGGAACCCTTTCTTTGTCTGATCCGGTTGAGTCGTAAATATAATTTAGATGCAGATTCTTATCCTATATTTTTTGATGATAATGGACAGGGTGGGTATGCCATATATGCGTCCCTCAGTTTGTTGTTTTGATTTTATGATTTTTAAACCTTAATTCTTCTTCTTTGTAGGAATGGATTTGCTTTCCTTGATCCAAGTTAAGGATCCCATGAAGTTGAAGGTTGGTGCCCAGAAGCGGGATGAGGATGAGCCTAGATTACTGGATCTTACTGCGAATCAGATTATTTCCCTGCTACCTTCCAACCCTCAGCCTTCGGGTGATGGGTTGGGAGCTAGCGACGATATGGGAGCTGCTTTTGAGACAGATAACCCGCATCCGGGTGACACTTCTGCTGGTGCTAACGATGCGAAGCCCATTCATTCTGTTGCTGATGGTGATGTTTTAATGTCTGAAGTCGTGCTTGAGACTGTGTCTACATCTACTCATGACGTGGCCGTGAGTTCTCGTCAGAAGAAAAGAAAGGGTTTTGTTGAGCCTACATATCCCCTTAAAAAGTTAAGGAGTGATTATGTGGATTCAGGTAGGTCTACTGTTGGTGGCAAGTCTTCAGAATCCATTAAAAGGCTGCTGGCACAGAGTATCCAAAATCCGGAAGTTAGCTTTAAAGCTTTGCCCACCCATTCCTCTTCTTCTCCTTCGTATTCAATCACTCCT
Source organism: Chrysanthemum makinoi (assembly GCA_910596185.1). NCBI lineage: Eukaryota > Viridiplantae > Streptophyta > Magnoliopsida > Asterales > Asteraceae > Chrysanthemum > Chrysanthemum makinoi. Next base: position 168,422,489 of record OU343221.1, on the reverse strand, counting down.
ATCCATGAATCCGGAACTCCTACCTATTGCTGATTCTCCACTTCGTCCTGATGGTTCCCCTGTCAGGTTTGCTTCTTTTTTAGGTTTTATCTATTTTAATGCTTTAGTGTTTTCCACTTTGGTCGACTTGTCATTTGTGTTTGTGTCTTTTTGTCAGGTCTCTTGTTCTGGTTATGACAGATGCTGTTGCTACCACTGTTTCTTCTGCTGCTACTTCTGCTTTCCTTGAGAAAGGCATGGACAAAATAGGCCACCTTTCTTCGTTCCCTGATGCCTCTCAGTCTGCTGGCAGCATGCTTTTTAATATTAGCAGTTTTTCTGATGGTGATTTTTCAATTGGGGATATGCGTATTGCTGATGATGTAGATTCTAGTCCTTCATCTCATGTTCACATTTCGAAGTGGAGCGTGACCAAGAGCTCTCTTCTTGACAATTCTAGCAAATGTCGCGGGATGGTTGACGAGTTTGCTCCTCCTGCCTTTTTTCTACAGTCCGTAACATGGATTATGATCATTTTTTTCCGGAGGTTAATGTTGGGACTGCTCGTCAAGTATGTCTTACTGCCGAGGTGCGAATGCGCTCGGAGTATAATATGAAGGAGAATAGGCGCCTGTCAGCTCTATGTAATCGTCAGTCCATTTTGCTAAAGGAAAGGGAGGAGGAAATTGCAACTCTAAAGGCTGAAGCTGCAAAGGTAGTATCTTTTGAGGATCGAGTTTCTGCTATGGAGTCTTCCAAAGCCCCCTTGCTGCTTAAGTACATTCTTTGAGAGGTCTGAACTCTGCTCTTGAGCAGGAACGGGACTCTCTTCAGTCAGAGTTAGCGGCACTTTGGTCGTCCATGGGTAGGAAGGATCATGAACTTGTCGCCTTGAAGGCCGAGGTTGTTGTAATCAAATAAAGAATACCACTCTTGCGAGTCAGGTATGCGTTGTGATTCTTTGACCATTTTCTCCTTCATTATTTTTTTAATTATTTTTTTTAACTTGCTGCATTTTTCTTTTATGTCGCAGATACGCACTTTGGAAGCTTCATGCTCTGAACTTCGTAGCCTGATCCCTTCCTTTGACGCCTTGAGAGAAGAATTTTGTAAAATTCAAGATGCTTAGTCATATCTGATTGCGAAATAGGTTGATCTGTTGGATGCCAATATTTCGGAGTTAGCTTTTCATCTTGATGAGGAGTTTTACCCTTGCTTCCTAACTGTTTTGTCCGGCCGCCACTGGCTATTAACTTATGGCATGAGGCTTGCTGTTTTTAAATTCTTGAACTCCCCGGAGTATGTTGTGGCTCTAGCGACAGCTTTTAGTCGTGCTATTGAGAAAGGTATGAAGGATGGCTTAGCGGCTGGTATTTGTCATGGCAAGGAGAAGAGGGAGCTCACGAACTTTGATGTTCATAACCCTTTCGCAAGGGCGGACTACTGCTCTGCTTTGCAAGCCCTCAATGATGTGGAGTTTTCTTTACTTGCTGCTCGTAAGTCACATAAGGATGCCAGTATTGCAGATGTCATGGATCGTTTTCGCGTTGAGGGACCTCATGCGAAAGCTCATGGGATAGCCGAGCTGCAACCTAATCTGGAGCAACTTATAATTCCTATTCATGATAGGAAGACTAGCGCCGTTATTGGCGCCGGTTCATTATCCCTTTCTTTAGGTGTTGCTCAAAAAAGGGTTGAGCATTTTAAGAAATATCTCGCTACTCATCGGTCTGCGATTGCTGATGTCTACAAGTCTTTGATAGATCCTTTGTCTGCTCAGAATGTTATGGGTGTGGAAGCGTTTTGAAGCGGTGAGACATCTATTGCCCCTACTACTTCCTTGTCAATAGCGATGGAACTGATCCGTGCCCTTGGGCGGGTGAAACCTCTTCCGCTTTGCTTAGGGCAGAGGTGATTGAGGCTGGCTTAGAGCAGAACTAATTTGTTTCCATTTAGATCTTTCTATTGTTGTGGTTTGTAACTTTGAACAATATTATATTCTCTTTGGACATGCCTTGAATGTTTATCATGGTTGCGTGCAACCTTTTTTTGTATACGGTTTTTCTGCACATGTGTTTTAATCTGTACAATGCTATTATTATAATTATATACTGGTATGCATGTTATAATATTCTTTGTTGAATATTTGCAGGTTATTCTCCTAGTATTGGACTTGCAATACCTCTTATGTACTTTGGCAAATTTTTTGATTATTCACCTTTTCGTTATGCGGGATAACGTGTATCTTTTGTTATTTGGAATAACGTTCTTTGGGTCGTACCCAAGTTTGTGCGTGCGCGTCTTATGCACTAATAAAGTAAAATTATTGAAAATAAAACGATGAATGTAGCTAATCTTCACTCTTTTGTTTATTTAACATTTTCCAAAATACATTACAAAATAGATAAAGTCAAATAAATTGTACATAATATCCATAGGCGACTGCTCTGACCCCTTGTATGTAATTCTCTTTGTTATCACTTGGGTTCTATGCCTGTTAAAGTTACATTTTTCCCGGAGTGTTTTGATGACGGACATCATATTTGTGGGAGTTGTACTTCTTAAGATGTTCTCATAGTGGAATCACTATACTTGCGGAAATATGCGTTTTTTTCCCTGGAGATCGTCCGTGGCAGAATGCTATGTTTGTTGAAATTGTAATCTCATCCTTGAAGGGTTTCCCTGGTGGAATGCTTCTTTGTGAAAGTTGTAATTTTTCCTTGAAGGGTTTCCCTGATGGAATGATACTTTGTGGAAGTTGTTATTTATCCTTGAAGGATTTTCCTGGCGGAATACTACTTTGCGGAAGTTGTAATTTTTCCTTGAAGGGTTTTCCTATTGGAATGCAACTTTGCGGAAGTTGTAATTTTTCCTTGAATGGCTAGAATGCTCTCCTCATCTATTATGTTCTCCTTTGTTCTTTTCTCTCAGAACTGGATCAACTAGTTTTGTTTGCTAGAGTGGGTACAAGAAATGACCAAAGCCATTCAAAGAACTTTTCAGACGAATCTACCCTTTTCCGTGATGGTAAGGCTTAGTGGGGTAGTGATGCAGGTTTTACAGACCAGGTTTTGATATTTATAAAGTCTCGTTATACCTACGGTCTACCCTAATGCACTAACGGGCAGTGTACCCGGTCGTGTGTAGTGTAGTATTATGTAAAACCGAGGTCGTCCCAAGAGATATGTGTGCGGATTTTAACTAAGTCTAGGTGTCATAGATTTTAAGGTTGAAATGATTAATTAATAACTAAAACAAGAAAATAAAAGATATCAAGTAAAGGCGAGGGTTGTGATCAATAGAGGAGAAGTGTGCTAACCTAGTTAATCTTCCTATCATGTTAAGTTTACGTTTAATTACTTCCAATTTCTTCAAGTGGGGGTAAAAGTCGCTAGGACAACATTTGGTCAGTTCGTCCTAACCTATCAGCAAAGGTTTCCACCGGAGATCATCGGGTGACCCCTCGAAAGTCCAATTGTTTTTAGTCCCTAAGCCAAGTCATTAGTCCCGGGCGCTAGCATCTTAAACACTCATCCCTAACTTCTTAAGTTCATCCAAACGGTAGGTGATTAGTTGGTCAAATTGCACAAGCGAAGAAGGGTCGTCAGTTGGTCAATTCTTACCCTTCCCACTCAGTCTACCTACTTAGGGTCAGTTGGTCATATCTCCTAAGTAACTAGCCACTACCGCCATTCAAAACTCCCGAAACAAGGGTAGCTACCAACAAACTATGCATGCATACACTAGAAACAATTATACGGAAGCAATGTAAACATAAACAAAACAATCAAGGAATCATAACTAGGCTAGCACCAGAGGTTCTTAGTCGCTCATATTAACTAAAACAATCGATTCAATGTTTAACATATCGAAATACATGAACTGAAAGTAAAGAAATGATAAAATGCTAATGCTTATCGTAGGGGAGTGATTTCTCCCTTGGAGATGGCTCCGTAGGCTCCCTAAGATCTGCCTTCAACCTTCTACTCACCTTCTCTGATTTGGTGTGTGAAGTGGATGAATAGAAATGCTGGAATTTGGGCGGTATTTATAAGCCAGATCTGGTTAAGGTGTAACTTAAGTTGAGAGTTACGCCGTAACATCCATTTCTTCGTAATTTGCTCTGGAAAAGTTGGTTACAGTGTAACATCAGGAATGAGTTACGCCGTATCTTCAATAAATCGTGATTACGCCGTAATTGTGGAATTAGTTACGGCGTAGCTTGCAGCGGCGCGGAACATCATTTGACATAATTAGTTACGACGTAATCCTATGAGGGAGTTACGCCGTAAACTTCAGTCGAGTTGGTTTTCTGAGTCACGCTTCTGTTACGGTGTAATGTGAGAGGAGAGTTACGCCGTAACATCTTCAAAATGAGCATACTATCATATATCTTCAATAAACTCTCCAAATCCACGTCTCATTAGCTCCAATGCTCGTAATTTACCTGAAAGTTAAATATAGAGGAAAACAAGCGTAAATCCATATAAATGATATAAAATACGAGCATTATCGAGGGAAATTGACACTTAATATTCAGGATTATTTGATATTATCAAATATCCCCCACTTGAACTCTACTTGACCTCAAGTAGACCTTATTAGATAGATTCCTAAAAAGATATCTCCCATTACCTGGAAAATATAAGTTTACAAATCCCTTATGCTAGAATAAAACAAAGTCGAACACCTCAAGAAAAGGGAACAAAACACTCAAATCTCTCAACTATTCTAAGTGTCAATTTCGGGGTGATCACTCAACGCACAGTCATAGCATGTATTCTATCATAAGCTTGGCAGTTACACAAATCTCCACCAATAGAGTTAAGGGCTAAACAATTCTCGAAGGCAATATGGGTAGACACGATAAAGGTTAAGGGTGAGTTGTCATTACTAACATGTCACGGCGAAGTGGACAAAATCAATGATACATGACCAAATCCATGGCCAAGACACCAAAGATTGCTCGCTGCATCACCTAGACACGCTTCATGACTAAAGGGTAGGATAAGACATGGGATAAAATTGGTGTAAAATAAAATCAAGCAAATAGTCTAAATCTATAACCAAGTCATCACCATTTACCGTTCGTCCAAAGTTCAAGTTTCGAAGTTAAGAAACCGGATCATGATAATACCAAGGTAGATGTGCCATTGGAGGACGTCATGATGGGCACATTACCAACTCCATTCTTCAAAAGTGACCGAGGTGGCCTCCTCGATACTAAATCTATAATATGCTCATAACATAGTGCTTATAACTTCGCACTTTACAATAAAAAAAATAACTTTTTTTTTCGAATTACTTCATCATTTTTTTTTCAATAAACATAATAACAAAACATAACATCCCCCAACTTGAGATGAACAATGAAAAATTACGGGGTCTTCAATGATCTTTAAGAATATGTCGTCGACGAAAGCGTGATTCCCGAACCTTTCCACTTGAGCCTTGAACTTAGGCAAACAATGACTTCCCAATTACAAATAAAGACTACAGGGTAAGCTAAGGTGTATGGGTGTAACGAAACAATATGTTGGGTGAACAAAATGAAGGGAATGGCTCAGATGGGTGTATCTAGGGGTATCTTTCACTAAAGGTGAGTGCAACAAGGTTAACATGGGGATCGAGAAGTCGAGGTGACTAATCGATAGACACACAATGATAGGCTATTTGGGTGATAATTCTATAATACTGCCTTCTTAAACTGGAAAGTCTAAATACATCGAGCTAACTCAACATACCTCGTATATGGTCTCGAAATGATGCAAAGGCCAAGTTCTAAAGTTTACAAGCTACCGACACACTCATAATTTAGTGGATTTGGGGTAAAATTTAGAAACGGATAAGGCTAATCTCACCATATAATATCAAGGGTTATAATGTGCTCAGCTAAGGGCTAATCTAGTTAGGTTAAGAAAAACATGTCAAAATTTTAAAAATGGCATAATTTTTCAAAATAAACTAGACAAACGAGGGCAAAATAAAGTTCAAGAGACAATTCTACTCCCGTCCCCCCACTTGAAATGTACAAAGTCCATTTTGTACTAAGCGTTAAATAAAGGTGAAGTGAAAAGTAGAATTAGAGCGAGAACTTCCCTGAAATTTGCTCCAAAAAGAAAGAAGGCCCACAAAAAGAATCGTGCCTTCGCATAAGCATCCACGAGCAAACTTCCATCCCTGAAGTCACACTACCGACAAGCATAATTCTAAAAAAAAAAGAAAAATGAAAAAGAAACCTTACTCACTTTCGTAGGAATCATGGCTGCATTTAGCGTATGCAACAAGCCTTTTAAACCACTTGGTGTCCCAAGTGGACGAGTGTAGTCTCGTGAGGGCTTGCAGGGAACATACCCACAAAGTTCATTTAAAAACTAATACAAGGTTATTGTGTTTAAAAAGAAAGAAGTGTTACAGAGGATAGTTACGTCGTAACTCTTATAAGGAGTTACGCCGTAATTAAAGCAAAACCTGGCAGACGCTACAGGAGTGTAGCTACGGCGTAACCGTTGCATGGGATTACGCCGTAATTGGTAATGCTCTGAGAAACTACTGCAAAAATTATGTTACGGCGTAACCATAAGAATGAGTTACGCCATAACTGTGGACAAATCAGGTCCCCGTTCAGCATACTGCAACAACTTTTCTCCGTTTTCCTGCAAAAATGGTTAAAAACACAAAACCCAACAGAAATGGAAATAAAACAAATGAAAGGGATAATTCGGGTTGTCTCCCGAAAGAGCACTTTTCTTTATTTACAAGTCTTTAAGTTAGACTCAAGGCCTCGTGGCTTTATGGCGGCCTTTGGACTTCGCCAACTTCCTTAGCTATTTTTTTGTTCGAGGATGGCTGGTCCCAAACACATGGAGGAATAATCGGGGTCAAGGAGTATCGATTTTCTTGCAAAAAATTAGCTTTCGCCCATTCGTAGCGAAACTTGGCCTCGACTTCCCATTTTAGCTTTACAGCTCCAAACTTCACTTTTAACCAATTTTCAAATGAGATTCCCTTGTATCCGACTTTCATTCTCCTTTCCTCGTCAAAGCACGCCCATTCCTTGCGTTTGAGCCAGTTGGGATCGGGGAATTCTCCTCTATCGCAAATTTTCCTGTTGGGGTCGCACGTAGGCCATGCTCTGGTGAATTCATCAGAAATCATAGCCGGTTCGCAAAAATGAAGAGTCCAATCGACCTCAGTGAACCAATCGTTCATAATATCGTGTCCTTCAATCCACCGCTTCTTGATTAGTTTTTCATCTTCCCAGCACCACCAAACTTCTACTGCCCTTTTTATCCTTCAAATGATAAATTGTCCCTCCCCATTACATCGTTTGAGAAACGGAGAACACGTAGGCAATGTCACTTTAGAACCCTCAATCAAAGAAATTTCAGGAGCACAACAGTGACGTTTTCCCGTAACAACAATATCAAGATCGGAATGTCGGATATCATCATCTTCTTCTTCGATGTTGTCGTCATCACTAGATTCGGTTCCTTGCAAATGGCCAAAATATGAAGGAGGAAACCTACCAAAACAATTAACTTGAGCCTCCTTTGAATCTTCATTTGCCACAATTTCATCCAGCTCATGGCACAAAGTTTTGTCCATTTTAAATTCTACTATGTCACTATAGTATCCCAATGAGTCAAGGAAAGGTTAACCAAGAATTAAACGTTCCCTCATGTTTTTCTCCATGTCGATAACCACAAATTCAGGAGCAGATACGAACCTGTCTACCTTAACACAAATACCACCCGTGATTCCCAGGGGGTAGCCTTGGTCATATTGGCCAGCTCAACAACCATATATGTTTTCCAAAGACGGAGGACAATATCTTTGGATGATATGCTTTTTTAGTAGAGCATATGTATCAACTGCCCCGGCGGGCAATCTTTCGATCCATCTTCTTGCTCCCCCAGTAAGAGTCCTGGGGAACACCCTTAGCATAACAGCATCATGAGATACACCCGGAATGTTGAAAAGGCTTGCGATGTACAAGACATTCTCAACGTGCTCATACGCATCTTCGTCCCTGTTTCCTGAAAAAGGGTTAGCACGAAGCTCCCTCATAAACTGATCTTTAATCTCGAAACGGAAATTAGCTCCAATCGCCGGTCTTACGAGCCCCGGCCCTTGTTCTTCTCTTGTCAACGCCAAATATTCCTCAAGAGTGAGGTCATCAATGTTAACAACTTCCATAGTACCTGAAACTTGAAAAAAGATCGTGAGAACTTGAGAAAATTTAAAACAAAACAAAAATGAGAGACTTAATGAAAATCCTAATATAATTCCCCGGCAGTGGCGCCAAAAACTTGATGCAGGTTTTACTGACCAGGTTTTAATATTTATAAATTCTCGTTATACCTATGGTCTACCCTAATGCACTAACGGGCAGTGTACCCGGTCGTGTGTAGTGTAGTATTCGGTAAAACCGAGGTCGTCGCAACAACTATGTGTGTGGATTTTAACTAAGTCTAGGTGTCACAGATTTTAAGGTTGAAATGATTAATTAATAACTAAAACAAGAAAATAAAAGATAGCAAGTATAGGCGAGGGTTTTGATCAATAGAGGAGAAGTGTGCTAACCTAGTTAATCTTCCTATCATGTTAAGTTTATGTTTAATTACTTCCAATTGCTTCAAGTGGGGGTAAAATTCGCTAGGACAACATTTGGTCAGTTCGTCCTAACCTATCAGCAAAGGTTTCCACCGGAGATCATCGGGTGACCCCTCGAAAGTCCAGTTGTTTTTAGTCCCCTAAGCCAAGTCATTAAGTACCGCTACATGGAAGATTCATAATAATGAGTACCCGGGCGCTAGCATCTTAAACACTCATCCCTAACTTCTTAAGTTTATCGAAACGGTAGGTGATCAGTTGGTCAAATCGCACAAGCGAAGAAGGGTCTTCAGTTGGTCAATTCTTACCCTTCCCACTCAGTCTACCTACTTAGGGTCAGTTGGTCATATCTCCTAAGTAATTAGCCACTACCGCCATTCAAAACTACCGAAACAAGGGTAGCTACCAACAAACTATGCATGCATACACTAGAAACAATTATACGGAAGCAATGTAAACATAAACAAAACAATCAAGGAATCATAACTAGGCTAGCACCAGAGGTGCTTAGCCGCTCATATTAAGTAAAACAATCGATTCAATGTTTAACATATCAAAATACATGAACTAAAAGTAAAGAAATGATAAAATGCTAATGCTTATCGTTGGGGAGTGATTTCTCCCTTGGAGATGGCTCCGTAGGCTCCCCTAAGATCTTCCTTCAACCTTCTACTCACGTTCTATGATTTGGTGTGTGAAGTGGATGAATAGAAATGCTGGAATTTGGGTGGTATTTATAGGCAAGATCTGGTTACGGCGTAACTTAAGTTGAGAGTTATGCCGTAACATCCATTTCTTCGTAATTTGCTCTGGAAAAGCTGGTTACGGCGTAACATCAGGAATGAGTTACGCTAGTCTTCAATAAATCGTGATTACGCCGTAATTGTGGAATTAGTTACGGTGTAGCTTGCAGTGGCGCGGAACATCATTTGACCTAATTAGTTACGACGTAATCCTATGAGGGAGTTACGCCGTAAAGTTCAGTTGAGTTGGTTTTCTGAGTCACGCTTCTGTTACGACGTAATGTGAGAGGAGAGTTACGCCGTAACATCTTCAAAATGAGCATACTATCATATATCTTCAATAAACTCTCCAAATCCGTGTCTCATTAGCTCCAATGCTCGTAATTTACCTGAAAGTTAAATATAGAGGAAAACAAGCGTAAACCCATATAAATGATATAAAATACGAGCATTATCGGGGGAAATTGACACTTAATATTCAGGATTATTTGATGTTATCGAGTAGTTTTTTACAGCTGCGTAGCATTTTATTTTATCCCGGCCTTCACAAGGTTGTCATCTTGGCTTTGACCCAGTCTTTCCAACCCATTATAGCTGAGTTGGTAGACCATAGTCTTGCTTGCAGGCCGGGCTATAACAAAAGAAGAATGAAGGCATTGTTTTCATCCTTTGTTTCTTTACATTGTAAGGGAAGCTTCTTATTAGTTAGGGGCCGCCTTATGCGATTCAGTGCCCCTAACATTCTTTTTTGCCCTTCCCTAAGGACCCATCCCTTTCCACGTTCTATCATTCCCTTTGGTACCCCCAAACTACCATCGTTCCTCCTTCCTCTGGTTAATACCAAGGTTAACCAGGGAGAACTTGCACCATCTATTTTCTGAATTGCTAATGAGAGTCTAATTGTGAATAAGACTCCCCCTCAGAATTCACCATATTGCTCAAAAAGGTGCTAGGAGATGTCATAGAAGGGGGTTTGAGTGAAAGGACTTTGTAGGGGATTGTGGTGGTGTGTTATTAGTCATCATTTTAGAGCGACTAATTATTATTAACAATCATTAAGAGCAGCTTTGGGTTACGTGAGTATCCGCTTGGCTTTTTCGTCTTCTATTGGTTTTTTCGTCATGGAGGTTAAGACTTGAGTGATTCATAAGTTTTCTAGAAACGATCGCAGATGAATTGCGAGTTGTTATTGAATAGGGGTTATGCTCTTGTTTTTTTTGGTAAAAGGGATTCACCCTTGTAAAATATATCAATAATCAACCAAATAAGTACAATGGAATGTGACTGACGTGCCACATTAACCTCAAGCTAAGCTTGAACAACCAATGAAAATCACTAGTGACATGCCACTAAGCGCGTTTTGCTTCTGAATAACATCTTCAGCTTCTTTCGAAGTGTTTTTTGAGTTCCTCGTGTGTGGTTACTATGTCAAGGGTTTTGGCGTTAATTGGTGATTCTTTTCTTCTTGGTTCTTCTGCCTTTTCCCTTTTTTTCGTGTGTATTTATAGTGGAGATTTTACTGTTCCTGCACGCATGAGCAGTAACTTTGATCTACTGTTTGGTAGGGAGGCACGTGTCTAGGCTCGTAGCCTGAGCGTCTGATTGTTCCGTCAGATTTGACATAAAGTTTCTTGAGAAGGAACGTAAATTTGTACTTCCCAGATTTTCTTTTCTATTTGGGTATATGGATAAGGCTTATCCTTAAATTTGTTCCGCAATGGCTGGGTTAACATGTGTTATCAGGAGCTTTACTCCCCCGGAGCCGCGCGCTTTTCTTGATTATGTTGCTAGTTTCCCTTTGTAGCGTTTATAAATCGCGTCGAGTGCGATCCTGTGTGTACCGGTGAGCCTCTGTTCACTCTTCTGAGCTATTTTTTCGATAAGTAAGATCTCTTTTTCCAGACTGCTCACGGGCTTCCTTACCCGTTACCTTGAGTATGGGTTTTGTTGACATGTGATCTTCGATTCTTTTTTTTTGTTAGCAGCGGTTCTTCTACGGCTGTTACATTTGCTTCGAGTCCTACTTCCTTTTCGTTGTGACCCTATGCTCTTTGTTATTTTTTCCATATATTTCTTAGGCAGCATCCCTGTTGTTTGCTGTGATGTGTTTTCTACCTTTTGTCAAATGAACTCACTTGAGCTAGTTATGCCAGGGTGGCAAAGTTGCTCTTAACATTTGTATTTGGAGCTAGGGTTTCCTACTGATATTCATTCCCTTTGTTGTTATACCTACCATTGATTCCTTGCCCTCTTACTTGGGGTCTTAATTCAGAAATTTTAGGCCATACTTATTGCTTGTAAAAATGCGGAAATAAAGACTTTTCATTTATTTGAGGATATCCGTGTTCTTCTTCTATCCGGTATTTATGATCATTCTGTAGGACTTTAATACTTCTGCCACGCGGGAGTTGTGATTTCACCATCTGCGTCGTCGTCTACCATTTGCTTGTTTCCGCTGCTTAATCTGGCAGGAGATACTATGGTTTTGGCCACGCGGTCTTTCCGCGTATGTCCATATTATATTTCTCCAGCACATCCATTGTGTAAGATGTTTCCGCATTGCACTTTGCTTTTATTATTATTTATACTAGCCGGGTACCAGCACATTGCGGCAGCGGGTACCCGTGTCATTATATTTTCCGGTTAGAATTATGTTTTAGGTTGTAAAGAACATATTTTTTGTGGGTTTTTGTTTCTTTGTTTGGTGTGTGTTTTTTTACATGTGTAAAGGTTCGGCTTTTATATGGTGCAAACATACGTGTGTAGTGTTCTAATATTAGGTTCGGAGTTAAGATTTTTTTTGCAAAATGTTTAAATTAATAATGATATAGTAAATAGATAGTAGTTTTGTTTTTCAAATTCTAGCATTTATATAAATGTTCAATGTTTAATTTTTGGTTATAAAGCCTTTCTTTATTACATGACTTTTAATGTATTGACCATTTGTTATTTTATTTATTGTTATTGACTAATGGCTTATTATTTTTTAATAAGGAAATGTTTTTGGTCTTACATTTTTAAGACTACTTCTTTTAGCAAGTCTCAAATCTATTATAAAGTAGTATAGATTATTATTATTTTTATTTTTTTAGTTGGAAACGAAGTTGAGGAATTTTTCTGTTCTTCCTCCCTGTTTTCTTATTGCTTAATCTTTGGTTTTTCTAGGTGCTTCTTTTTCTTCCACCATCTTCCCTTTATTTCTTTCCTCTCTTTGCTTTTTTAGATATAGACATTCGTCCATACTATGTCTTGCTTTTCCATGGAATTCATAGAACTTGCCTTTATTTTTTTCTTCAGTTGGGGTTCTTGCAGGTAAATTTGAAAATCTTGCTTTCTTCGGTGTCGGGACTTCCCTTGGGGGTTTAGGAGAGGTGGGGAAGCCGTTTTTTTCTCTTGCTTTAAGCATGTTCCTGAACTCCCTTTTGGAATTTTGTCGATGCCCGACTATGTTTTTCTTCCTCGGCATTTGTATCCATAGCTTCCTCCTTTCTCTATTCCTGGCGGCTGTTTCCCCCCAAAGGAAAGATGTGGTTATATTCATTACTTCATTCATTGATTTTGGAATCCTGTCGTGTAGCCGTTTGATTTGTTCTGTATCGGTAATTTCGTGCATGAATCCTGAGATTTTCATAACTTTGGTGCTCCCTTCACATCCCTGGTTTTTTCCTTGAACCTTTGAACAAAGTTTTATGTAAATTCTCCTTCCTTTTGCTTAATGTGATGAAGCTCTGTGGGATCTTTAATGCAGTTCTTATGTTGAAGGAAATTAGCTAGGAAGGCTTATTTCAGACCATCATAACTGTCAACGGATTCTTGCGGAAGGTCATCAAACCACACCCTGGCGGAACCTGTAAGTGTGGAATTGAACATGTGACACCAGGTTGGCATAGCCCAGCGTTCTACCTTTGAAGCTGTATGGAAAATCTTGAGGTGGTCTTTTGGGTCTTCTCTTCCGTCATATGTCTTTACGTTATTTGGCATGCAGGTTCTTTTTGGTATGTCAAAATAATGAATGCGTGGAGTGAATGGGTCAGTTTCCTTACATACCCATGGCCTTGTTAAGTCGTCCTCCAGACTTGACTTTAGTTTCTTTGATCTATCTCTTCTTTCAGAGGGTCCACCCGTCTTATGTGGAGATACCCTACCATCCTCGTGCCTTCTGGAAGTGGATTCTGTTCTTTGCGAATAAGAGATATCGTAGTAGCTTCCTTCTCCTTTTTGGGGACTGTGGTGGGTTGGTTGTTTGGAGTCCTCGGAATACATTGAGGTGCTCCTATCCCTGTTTCCCAATCTATGAAATACACGTTTTCGCAGTCTTTTGAATACTGCTTCTCGCTCTATATCTTTCTTTGCTGGCGATCTAGACCTATTGTTTCTCCGGTCAGATCCTTCTCGTATGTCTCGGCGTTTCTTAGACTCGAGTTTTCTTCTAAAATCTTTTCATCTGTTCGGCACTCCTGATTCAGAATTTTGCGAAGCTTTCCGAAGATCGAGCCAAGTTTTCACAGCCTCCAGCGCTTTGACCTTCTCCTCTTGCGTCCTTTCTTGACGAACTCTCTCTGTCACAATTGGCAAGATCTGATGGTAATACTTGTCACAGTATCTCCTTAAGGCGGCATCGGACGCGGGGCCCTCAAGTTCCATCAGGGATGTATCATCTTACCTTCCCGACACGTTCCGCATGGCTGATGCAAGGGCGGGAATCGGTCCAGGCCGAGTGCTCAAGGTGAATATTTTTGAGAACGCAGTTGTGTACTTGTCCCACGGATGTCGCCAACTTGTTAGTACAAAAAGTGTGACGGGTTAGAATAAGTGTGTATGATGTATGCTGGGTTAGACCAACAAGATGTTGATGGGCTAAGTTTGTACTAATCCAAGTGATTGATTAAATCCATGCACAAGTGAAAGTAAACCGTTAGCCTTACCGTGGGGACGGAACCCACGATTAAGCTCCGGTGTGAGAGTAAGTATACATTCTTGTCAAAGATAATAAAGATGTGTGTGTTATTATGTGAGAGAAAGTTGTACCTTGTGAGAGGATTAAAACCCCTTTTATAGGCGAGGCTAAATGCTAGGGTTTTCTAAAAACTCGCATATAAAAGTTAGTGGCCGGAATGGGACCCTTGTCGGGCAAGGTTCCGTAGTAATCGCGGATGCGGACACAAAGCACTTTCTGCGGCCAAAGGTTTGGTCCGCTGGGTATTCTGCGTGCGTCTTTGAGCCCGGACTGTAGCAAATTTTGTTATTGGGCTTATTGTCTATCCAATACTTGTGGTTGTTTCGTTGTTGGGCCTATACGTCATCAGATTCGGTTGGAGGCTTCTGTCCCAATTTTTTTAAACTTTTTGTTTTTCTTGTTTTGTGAGTTTTGTGTTTTATCTGTTCTGTGATCTCTTGCATGTTTTTTTGTTTCTTTTTGTTCGTGTTATTCTTGTCTAGATTAGTTTTGTATGTTTCAATAAGATTATCTTGTTTTATATTGTCTTGTTTTGATTTTTGTTACATGACTAATTGTGTTTGTTTGTGTCTATGTGCTCGTCATTTTATGTTATCATGCTTTTATTTGTTTATGTTTAATTTTGTTTTAAGTGTCGTTTTATGTTTTTAATGTTCTTCTAGCTAATATGTGTTTATGTGTTTTATTTACTTGTGTTTATTTTCATGTTCGTGACCTTCTACGTTCTTGTTCTAATTTTTCAATAAAGGTTTATAAGTAAAATCATGTTTTGTTAAAAATAATAATAACAAATAAATAAATAATTAAAAAAAAACACTTTAGCCTATCGGCAAGCCCCCATAGTCAATCCGGTTGGATCTTTTGGCCCAAATGAAACCAGCCAAACCAATCGGTTATATCCACTGACTGATTGGCTGGATCAATCTATCTAAAAAAATCATTTTTTTTCTTTTCGTATATTTGTTCTTTTGTGTTTGTGTTTAGATCGAATATGTTTAAATGTCTTGTGGTACCATTCATAACATAATTGAGCATTATTTTTATTATTTTTCAACCTAAATATGATATTGCATTTTTTTTAAGTTTTTTGTACGTTGTGAATAAATAATTACGTGTTTTTAAAATAAAATTATTTTGAACTTTGTGGGTGTGTTCGATGAAAACCCTCACGAGACTACAACTCGTCCACTCGGGATACCAAGGGGTTTAAGGCTTGTTGCATAAGCTAAATGAAACCGTGATACCCACGAAAGTGAGTTTTAGTATTTTATGCGTTTTTGTAGTGTAGTTTGTTTTTGCATATGTAATAAGCTCTTGGAGGATGGAATGGTTGGATCGTAACCTGTGAAGATCCTTTCCCGTGAAGTTACTTGCTTATTTTTGTGAATATTTTCTTATATTTTAAAAACAAAAACTAAACATTAAAAAATCACACTTTTCCTAAAGTATTTAAATTAAAAAAATAAATTAAAAAAAAACCAACAAAAGAAATCGAGAAGTCAATTGTTATGTCGGCTCACCTTTAGATTACGAACTATATGAGAGGTATGAGGAGGGACGATCCAACGAACTTCGTCCCAAAAGGAGAAGGTTTTTAAAATTACCGTGATTTCCCTCTCCCCCGCCTCTTTGTGAGTAATTCTCGAGAGCTACCGAGCACCGGTTGGCTAATCAATTACAAAAAAATATTAGTTTTTTCTATATTTCTAAAAATAAAAACCCAAAAATATTTTCTTTTTCAAAAATTTTTTTTGTTTTGTTTTTAGTGCGTGCGCACTAGTTCTCAATCGAATTTAATCGATAAATCTCCCACAATACTGACTCATCGTTATCGTAGACGTAATCGTCAACAAAGAGACGTACCTGAGATACGTACTCTCGTTGAAGCTCCCATAATCGAAATGGCGGATACACGTACTATGTTGGAATTGCTCCAAGCACCCACCAAGGGTTACGGAGATGCTATAGTTTTACCACCGATTCTTTCTGATAATTTTGAGTTAAAACTACGTCAAACCAATTTCATGGTTTCGAGAGGGACGATTCCCACGCTCACATCCGATGGTTTAATAAGTTGACTTCGACTATGAAATATCCAGATGTTCCTCATAGCGCGATTAATCTGATGTTATTCCCATTTTCTCTCAAGGGGGCAGCCCGGATTTGGCTCGAAAAAGAACCCCCTCTTTCGATTACTACTTGGGAAGATCTCATTTCTAAATTTGTGAATCGCTTCTTTCCTCCTTCTAAGACGACGAATCTTAATAGCGATATTATGAATTTTCAACAACGTTTTGATGAAAATTTTGGTGAGTCATGGGAACGATTCAAGGATCTCCTTCATAAATGCCCACATCACGGTTTCAGAATTATACCAAATCGATACATTTTATAATGCTTTAACTCAAACCGATCAAGATTCGTTTAATGCAGCCGTCGGTGGAAATATTTTGAATCGAACTTCAAGAGATATTTTAACTATTATCGAGAACAAATCAAAAGTTTGCACTTCACGAAATAAACCGGTTGTTTCCAAAATGAATGCTCCTACTTATTCTTCGTCTACTTCGGCTCATCCATCGGAGATGGCCGAACTTACGGATGCTATAAGATGTATGATGAGAGAGATTAAGATTCACAACCAAAAACCATATCCCATTAAATACGTTACTGAAAGTTGTGTTATTTGTGGTGGTCCCCATCCTTATTATTATTATCAAGCCACTGATGGGAACGTTTTCAATGCTACCGCAATAGCATCGAATTACAATCAAAATCGAGGATTTCGTCCTCAAGGAGAAACTAATTACCGTGCTAGTAACCAAGTGGTACCACCCGATTTTCCTTCCGTTCAAAACTATTTCAACCAAAACCAAAATTTCAATGCTAATCAAGGTTATAACCAAAACCGTGGAACAAATTTCAATCAAGGAAACCAAAATTACCAAGCTCGACCTCAACAAAGTTATCAACCTCCTCCTCCTTAAGTTGGACTTTCTAATGATTCTTCGAACTACATGAAGACGAATGATGTTAGCTTGCGATCTATGCAAAATCAAATCAACAATATGAAGGTCGAGCTTAGGAAATAAATTGATATTACATTTACTAGACAAACGAATGAGCTTAAGAACATGATGAGTAGTTTTATGCAAATGAATCAACCCTCGAGTTCAGGATCTCTTCCAAGCAATACCGTTGCTAACTCGAGAGGTGACATGAAAGCTATCACTACCCGAAGTGGTGTTGCTTATGATGGACCTACGATTCCTACTACTACTTCTTCTCTTCCTAAAGTAGTGGAACGTGAAACCGAGGTGACAAAGGGACACAATGCTTCCTACTAATAAGGGAAGTACCGAAAATGTCCAACCTCCGATTGTCCATGTTTCTGAGCCCGAAGTTGCTCCAATTAATATTCCAAAGACTAATCCTAAACCGTCAATACCTTACCCATCAAGACTTAATGATCAAAAGCTCCGCAAAAAAGCTAACAATCAAATGGAGAAATTCTTCCAAATCTTTCAAGATTTACACTTTGATATTAGCTTCGCGGATGCTCTTCTTCTCATGCCTAAATTTGCTTCGACAATTAAGAATTTGCTAAGTAATAAGGAAGAATTATTTTAATTGGCTAAACCCCGTTAAATGAGAATTTTTTGGCGATTCTCCTGAAAAAGTTACCAAAAAAACTTGGAGACCCCTGATAAGTTTCTCATTCCGTGTTTTCGAGAATGGTTGAATACTTAGATTTGGCCGATCTTGGCGCTAACATTAACTTGATGCCACTTTTGTATGGAAGAAGCTTTTCCTTCCTGAACTTACTCCTACTCGTATGACTCTCGACCTTGCTGACCAATCAATTACTCGTCCGATCGGTGTCGCCGAAGATATCTTCGTAAAAGTAGGAAAGTTCCGTTTTTTCGCCGACTTTGTAGTCGCTGATTTTGATGCCGACCCTCGGGTTCCCCTCATTCTCGGGAGATCCTTCTTGAGGATGGGACGTGCTTTAACTGATGTTTATGGTGAAGAATTAACCCTTCATGTTAATGATGAAGTCATAACATTTAATCTCAATCAAACTTCAAGATACTCCTCTAATTATGGTGATATATCGGTTAACCTGATCGATATAATAGATATTGCTTATGAGGAGTGTGCTCAAGAAGTTCTTGGATTTTTGAACAATTCTTCGAGTGGCAGTTCCACTCTATTTTCAGAACCTATCATTGCCGACTCTTCCCCTTCTCTCACTCATTTTGAGGGAAGTGACTTCGTTTTGGAAGAGATCGAGGCTTGTCTTAAGAATGATTAACTTTCACCGGAAATTGATGATACTGATTTTGATCCAGAGGGAGACATTCTTCTCCTCGAGAAGTTACTCAATGAAGATCTGTTATCTTCACTCCCTCCGAAGGAAATTAATATTGAAGAAATTAAGGAAATTCAAACGTCTAATCCTCCAAACTCAAACTCAAGGATTTACCTCCTCATCTTGAATAAGCATTTTTAGAAGGAATCGATAAATTACCCCTCTTAATTGCTAAAGATTTAAAATATAAGGAGAAGACCCGACTTTTAGAAGTGCTTAAGAATCATAAGAGTGCCATCGCTTGGCAAATTTCCGACATTAAAGGCATTGACCCTCGTTTTTGTACTCATAAGATATTAATCGAAGATGATTTTAAACCTGCGGTGCAACAACAAAGAAGGGTTAACCCGAAAATTCATGAGGTTATCAAAAAGAAGGTTCTTAAACTCCTTTATCCCGGAATGATTTACCCCTAGTTCCGATAGCCCGTGGGTTAGTCCCGTTCTTGTGTTCCCAAAAAAGTTGGTATAACGTTATCATCAATGAAGATAATGAGTTGATTTTGATACGTCTCATCACTGGATGGAGAGTGTGTATTGACTATTGTAAGCTTAATGATACGACTCGTAAAGACCATTTCACGCTCCCTTTTATGGACCAAATGCTCGAACATTTAGCGGGAAATGAGTATTATTGGTTTCTCGATGGATTTTCCGGATATTTTCAAATCCCGATTGACTCACAAGACCAAGAAAAGACTACCTTTACTTGTCCTTATGGTACATTTTCCTATCCACGTTTGCCTTTCGGTTTATGAAATGCTCCAGGCACGTTCCAAAGGTGAATGATGGCCATTTTTCATGATATGATCGAGAAAACAATGGAAGTTTTTATGGACGAACTTTCGGTGGTGTTTGTTTGGCTGGTTTGTGGGGTTTTTGAGAGATGGAAAAAGGTTTTTTTGATAAAGATGGTACGAGTAAAGTTGCAAAAGCAGCCACCAACTTGGCCGGTCAAGTTGGCTTGAATGTGGACTCGAATCCGTATGCTAGGGTGGATATTAATGCATTGGAAGCTAGATTGAATCGTCTTAAGGGTACTGATGTTGCTGTTCTCGAATTGTAAATCGCCTAGGGTTGTTGGTAACCCTAGCACTAACGATGGGAATCTTTTTGGGGATAGTGAGGTCGAATCTGTTTGGGGTACGGAAAATATGGTGAATACTGGTGGTCTTGACCCATGGATGAACACTAAGGCTGGAATTGATAGTGATAAGGTAGGCTCGTCGTCTTCTCTTAACGCTAATGCTCATGATTATGGTTTGAATGAGAATTTGGTATATTCTAGTGTCCCTAATTCGAAGGTGGGTAATGCACCCACTAATGTGGTCAATGAGTTTAGTTCGCATGTGAATGCAAATGACAAAGTGCCTAATGTTGTAAGGTCATTTGCCAATGTGCTGAACCCGGAACGAGTTACTAAGAAGGTTAATTTTCGACCATTGGTGAATGAGCATCATATTGATAATCATGATACGGTTCTCCCTAAAGCTGCAATGGAGGGTGTATGTAACCGTTATGACAATACTCTTGTTGGCTTTTTTGTTGGTAAGAATATTGCGTTTCCTTTGGTCCAAAACTACGTCTCTAACACATGGGGTAAATTTGGGTTGAAGAAACTTATGAAGAATGACGATGGTGTGTTCCACTTTAAATTTGATTCTAAAGAGGGTGTTGATATTGTACTTCAACGGGGCCCTTGGATTATTCGTAACTCCCCAATCATCCTTACTAGATGGACTCCTGATGTGTTATTGTCTAAAAGTGAGGTCACCAAAGTTCCCGTGTGGATTAAACTGCACAATGTCCCATTACTTGCATATTTGGAAGACGAGTTGAGCCTTATTGCTACTCAAGTGGGTATGCCGATTATGTTGGATGCGTTTACTTGTTCCATGTGCGTTGATTCATGGGGTCGCATTAGTTTTGCACGTGCTCTTGTTGCATTATCATCGGAATCTGAACTGAAACATGTGGTTACTATGGCGATCCCTAAAAAGGACGATAGTGGTTTTATTACGGCTAATATCAAGGTTGAATATGAATGGAAACCTCCACATTGTGCTGAATGTAAAGTGTTTGGGCATGTTAATGCTTGTTGTCCTAAGAGTATTAAGGAGCACCATGATGTTGCTCCCACCGCGTCTTTGGATGAGCCTGATGATGGGTTTAAGGTGGTGCAGAATCGGAAAGCCAAACCCAAAGGTACGAAGATGTCTAGTGGTATTAATATGGGAAAGGGTCCTAGATTTGCACCTAGGAAGCAGGTTTATGTTGCTAAGACGAAGACACCGGATGTTGTTGGTGTTAATCCTAAAGGTACACCTATTACTACATCTAACTCTTTTGGGACTCTTGAGGTGGAAGATGACACGGGTATCCCAAGTACTGTGGTTGATTCTACTACTAACGAGACGAAGACTAGAAGTCTTCTGGTACTACTAAGGAAGCATGTATTGATGGTTCTCGGGGGAAGGACTCTCGTGTTGATATTGGTGCGGCTTCTAAGCCCCCAGAGACTGTGACTTCTTCTGCTACCAAGGTAAGTAATCCGTTTTCTAAAGTCGGAATGTGACCTGCTCGACAAAGAAGAGGATGAGGTTTGGGAGCCAGATAACCCTATGGCGTCATTTTTGGCTTCTGGGGGTGGTGGGGGTTTTGATCTTGAAGATTTTGATGATTATGCTGAACAAGTCTACGATCTACCAAGACACTTGGAGGATATGTGTGATATGTATGATGTTAGTCTCTTAGGTCGTGGTAGGAAGTAATTTTGGTTGGTTGGTAGTTCATAAGATTGGCATGTCTTTCTTATGTAATTTGTTTGGTTAAGTGCACTTTTAGTGTATGTCTGTTGCCCATGTAACGGGCCGAGGTGAGAGATTCACTCTCATCCATTGTACTTAAACGTTTTTGGTTAATATATTTTACCAGGGTGCAGGATTACTCCCCTTTACCCAAAAAAAAACTTTCGGTTTATGGGGATTCTTTTACACCTTGCCTCTACCATTTAGGCAAAATGCTAAAATGGTGTGAAGACACCAACTTAGTTCTAAATTGGGAGAAGTGCCACTTCATGGTTAAAGAGGGCATTGTCCTCGGCCATAAGATTTCCAAATTCGGGATTGAGGTAGATCGAGCTAAAGTCGATGTTATCGCTAAGTTACCTCATCCCACCACCATAAAAGGAATTCGAAGTTTCCTTGGTCATGTCGAGCAGCAAACCTGGGAAAAACCCCAACGATCCAACCCCAAATGGTTAGATTCCAAAAGAAATCAACCAATAACTCACATGATTCAACTGATAACTCAGTTTGATTCAATGAAAAACAAAAAACAGCGAAACCCTAAAAATACAATGAAACTCTAACTTATAAAACCCTCAATCCGATAAAAATTTGTAAGAGATAACCAGATAGCCAATCAATCACAAGATTGTTAAAGGATTTTAGATTCAGAAAGTTGGGAGATCGATTGAAAGGATAGGGAGAGAAGTCGCCATAGGGAGAGTCGCTTACGGTTTTATTAAATCTAAACCTCGTGCCAGTCTCTCAGGCTGAAAAACCCTTTTGTTGCGTTAGAATTAGGCTTAGTTGGACTAACTTAGATGATTAAAATACTGATAGATTTAATTATTAATGTTTCACTCTTAGTGGTCGACACCCTACTTACCAAATAACCTACCATCGATCGGGTAACTGCCCGTTAGTGTTTGTTATAGGTAAAGTCGGTATAAAATAAATAGTAAAACTTGAATACAAATATTACCCACACACAACAACACGTCACTTTTTATGACTACTGTAGAACGAATTATGTTGTAAATTATCTTTAACCTAATCCTAAATGCCCCTGAACTTGTAAATTGATTAGGATAAAATAATATTTTCTTGAGGACAAACAAATCCCAAGTGTAGGGATATTTGATGAGGTGTAATTTACACATTTTTAAGGGGTCATTTAGCGTCTAAATTTGTGCATATTCGATCATTTATTGCCCTAAATTGTTTCTATTTGAGTCTTAGGAACTTGGGAAGCAAATGCTGGAAATTATGCATTTTGGGCTCTATTGGATGAGAAAACGAAGAAAACGACAACACCGGGAAAAACATCACGAAAAGGCCTTGTGACGGCTTCACGGCCAAATATGTAACGTCGTCACCTATGTTGTTATGACGAATTAGACTCCTAAGACGGCCTAGAGATGATGTGTCAAGACGAAGAATATGAAGGCTGACGGCATCACAATTCCAAAGTTTGTAATGCCGTCAAAACTAAGTCGGTGCAATAACGAAACCCTAGATGATGGCGAGCTGACGGTGTCACAAGTAACAAGTGACCCTGTCACATTTGTAAGTCTATATATATTTAAGCATTGTTTTCATTGTAAATTGTGCAACTTTAATATAACCTTGGAGGTCCAAACCCTAGCTATTCTAAGGTGTTTTTCCAGGCCTTTTGGCCACAAATACTTCAATGTATTGATAAGATAAGTTATTTAATAAATCATTCAATTATGTTTAATTGTGATCTTTTGATTTCTTTACTTGTTTTTCTTTTTATTACTATGCTAGGCTAAACATAATAGTATTTGCTTAAGATTACATGAAACCTAGTTATTGATTATTGTGTGTTGTCACTTGTTGATTAGTGATTTGCGTTAAGAGTTGAAAAACTGGCTAGGTCTTATTATACTAGCTTGAACATCAATTAAAACGTTAATTAATAATTATTTAACATGATACTCGTTATATTAAATGTGTGAACTTTGCTCGTATTATGGAAGTTGAGATAAAAGGGCATTCTTAGGCGTTGATCAATTAGGACATATTTCATAGCAGTTAGGGCTTGACCACCCCTCGATTGGTAATAAGGAATGTTAATAAAAATAAACCGTAAAAACGTTCGTTCATATTTAGCGATCTCATTAAGTTTTGTTGATAACAAATATAAAGTTGTCATAAGTATAATTCTAAAAATACATGCTGTTTTGAAAAATACATTTGTTTATTTACATAAATGTTGTAATAATAATGTGTTGTAATAAAACATATATTAGGTTGAGCTAAATCCATGACCCATGATCCATACCCATGGAGCTAAATCTATAACCCATGACCCATTAATGACATCATGCATGATATTATTCATGACTCATGACCCAAAGTCCATAACCCATGACCCATGACCCATTGACTAGGTACAATATATCTTGTTGGATATCATGTCCAAAGTCCATGACCCATGGTCCATAACCCATAACCCATAACCCGGTTTAGTATCCAAAATCCGAACTTAAACTGACCCAGAGGCCGAATCCCTCAACTTACACTAGCTGGATCCCTTGGGTGAGGGATCCACCGGAACAGGCCTACCTAAAGACATAATTTTTATAAATAGTGAGTCATTTCTTCATTGTTTCTCACCCTTCTTCTTACAATTCTCTCATATATTATATCACTCTCCTAACCTCTGATCACTTGATCATTCTTGTAGTTCTTCTCTCTTTTGTTGTGATTCTCTTTTAGGTCCTTCACGAAGGCGAGATCACACTACTCTACAAGTCATCCAAGCAAAGGGTCCTTGATTGATTTTTCCATCCACAAGATTTCAGTAGCATATCTTGTATTTCATATTTCACATATTTGTTGTGTAATAGTTGTGTAAAGGTTTGGTTCTACCTCGTCGAAGAACTCGGTATTTAGCTTTGTACCGAAAAAAGTGTAAGCGATGTTGTAAGGCTTCTTCGCCGATTTGAAGGAGCTTGTTGACATAGTTCTTGAACTCTCGAGTGGGGTACTCGGGGAGTGGAGTAGGGCAAGGAAGGTGTTCTCAGCCGAACCACTATAAATCACGTGTGTCACTACTTTCTATCTCTTACTTTACTTGCATTATTTACTTACTTTATTTATTGTTTGGTACTATCTATTCATCCACAAGAATTCACATAAGATTGAATCTAAATATTTAAAACTTAAATTAAAATTGGTAAAACTATTCAACCCCCCCCCCCTTCTAGTTTTCCACAATTGGTATTAGAGCAAGGTTTTCAAAGAGTTCTAAAGTAAATTGTATTTTAAAACTTTTCGATCAAAATGGATTTTGAAAACTATATAGAAGGGCAATCCATGTAACGACCTCCACTACTTGAAACTAATAGTTTTATTTATTAGAAAAATAGATTTGAAACTTATGTGAATCAAAAGATATTGATCTTTGGTATATTATTATTGAAGGTAATTTTCAAGCAACCGTAAAAGATGATAAAACCGGTAAAGAAGAAAATATTTCTCATGATCATCTCACTGACAACCAAAAGAAAAAGCTTTCCAAAAATAGTGAGGCAAAAATGGTTTTATACAATGCCTTACCCAAAAAGGAATTTGAAAGAATCTCTATGCATTAAACCGCTAAAGAAATTTAGAACTCTTTGGTAGTAACACACCAAGGAAACCAACAAGTAAAAAATAACAAAATTAATTTATTTGTTCAACAATATGAACAGTTTTCAATATTGGATGATGATAATATTGATAATGCATTTGCTAGTTTTAATACAATTATTACTTCAATACAAGCACTTGATGAGTCTTTTTCTAGTCCTAATCATGTCAGGAGATTTCTAAGGGCGCTTCCATCAAAGTGGAGACCGAAGGTAACGACCTTTGAAGAATCCAAAGACTTGTCAATCCTCACTCTCGATGAACTTATTGGCAACCTAAAAGTCCATGAGCTCGTACTCGCTAAAGACTCCGAGGTCTCGAAGGAAACGAAAGAGAAACATAAATCTCTTGCTTTAAAAGCCAAGAAAGTATCTAGTGATAAAGAAAACTCATCCTCAGAGAGTGAAGACGAGGAGTATGCAATGGTGGTATGAGACTTCAAGAAATTCTTTCGAAGAAAAGTAAAATATGTCAAGCAACCCTATGATGGCAAGAAAGGTTTGCGGAAAAGCAAAGACGACAAGAAAGTGAAGGATGAGTGCAAATGTTTTAAATGCAATGATCCAAATCTCTTCATTGGTGAATGTCCCAAACGCTACGAACAAAATGCGTTTGTAAGCGGATCATGGGGAATGAGTGAAGAAGAGAAGGAAGAAATTTGTCTTATGGCCAAGGACTCCAACGAGGTATGTTCGACTCCCTATACTATAGTAGTTCATCTCTAGATGATGAGTCATTACATCTAGAATATATAAAGCTTTGCAAGATTAGTCTCAAGGTAATAAACAAAAATAAACTTTTGAAAAATAAAAATGGACTTTTAGAAAAAGAAGTTTTTAAACTAAAAGAAAATTTAAAGACACTAGAAAAGGGAAAGGAAGTAAGTAGTGAATGCAAGCTTTGTGTAGAACTTCAAACTTTGGTTGATCACCTTGATTCTAAAATTGCTAGACTAAGCACAAATTACCTTGATACAATACTTGATAGTGTTAAAACGGGTAATAATCAAAAGGGTGTAGGTATTCAGAAAAATAATGCGTTAACTAGCAAAGTTAAGGAAACATAATTTGTTAAAGCAACTGAAAAAACAGCCACTGATGTGCCGGATCCGGTGGATCCTTTGAAAAGGGATCCGGCTAGTGAAAAAGAAGGGATCCGGGCATCTTCAGCAGTAAAAACTAAAAATAATGCAACCATCTCTTCTAGAACCAAATTTGTCGTCGTTAACAAAAAGAAACCATCCCATGTTAGTGTTAGGAATGTCAAACAACCACCCTTTTTAAAACAAGGTCAAGGTTTAATGAAAAGCAAACCCCCACTTTCTAAACCTAAAAAACGATAAAAAGGCCAAATAATGTTTTTCTTAAAAGTAACCACCATCAAATGGGATAGAATCCTAACTCATAAAATGGTTTTCCATTTTAAAACTACGTACCTTGGAATGCTTTTACACCTATTTTGTATATGCCTGATATGAATGAATTGTATAACACCAATGGACCCATGAACAAATGGGGACCAAACTTTTGAGTTGTTTGTTGTCTTAGGTGTGCCTAAAGGTTGACTTGGATCAGGACGGATGGATCAAAGATAGTGGGTGCACAAGGAATATGACTGGTAATAAAGCATTGTTCTCCACATATGAATCCTTTAACGGAACGTGGTGTTCGGCAATAGTAAAATCAAAATCATCGGAAAAATTTACAATCTCTCACAATTCCTTAACCATTAATGACGTATGTCACGTAGAAAACCTAAACTTTAATCTACTAAGTATAGGTCAAATATGTGATAAAAAGTGCAACGTTCTCCTTAGCTAAATCGGTAGTAAAATATTAAAAATGGTATTACTATAGGAAGAGGTATTAGAAAACATGGCATCTACGTTATTAAAATCGGAAACGAACCAAAAGATAAACTTTGTCTCACCTCTATGGATGATACTTTGACCTTATGACATCGAAGATTGGGTCATGCCAATATGCGACTTCTTCAATCGCTATCATCCAAAGAGCTAGTAAGAAACCTAACTAAACTAAAATACGAACATCATTTATGTGATGCTTGTAATATCTGAAAACAAGTCCATGCTAGTCATAAAGATAACAATATGGTTTCTATATCAAAATGTCTAGATTTTGCTACATATGGATTTATTTGATCCGTCAGCTATCCAAAGTTATGGAGGTAACTTCTATACCTTGGTTAGAGTAGACGATTACTCTAGGTATACATGGACTAAATTTTTAAAGAATAAATCTGAAATGTTTGATCACTTCGAAATCTTAAGTATAAAAATCCAAAGACAACTAGGAAGTCCTATTGTGTCGACCCGAATGGGTCATGGCCGGGAATTTGATAATGAAGTGCAATTCGGAGCTTTTTGTGATGCAAATGGTATTACTCATAATTTCTTGGCTCCTCGCACTCCACAATCAAGTGGGGTAGTTGAAAGAAAAAATTGAGCCCTACAAGAAATGAGTCACACCATGATTAATGAGCAATCTATTCCTCAGAAATTTTGGTGTAATGCCGTCGACACATCTACCTATATTCTAAATTGAGTCTTAATTAGACCATTCTTAGGAAAAACTCCATACGAGTTGTTACGAGGCAAAAAGCCTTCGTTGGAAAACTTTCGAGTCTTTGGTAGTAAATGTTTTATACTTAACACAAAAGACTACTTAACCAAATTCGACCCAAAATCAACTGAAGGTATTTTCTTAGGATATTCTCCTAATAGTAATGCATACGTAATACTAAATAAAGAAACCATGAAAGTTAAAGAATCTTTAAATGTCAAATTTGACGAGAGTCCACCTAAAACTTCTTTACCTCTCGTTGACAACAAACTAATCAAAAGTGAAGTCTTATAAATAGAAGAAAAAGGAAACAAAGAAGATGGACTATTAAACAATGAAATTATCAATGTTAAAGTGTCTAAAGATGATCCCATAGAAAATGTCATAGGAAAATTAAATGAAAGAACTCTAAGGTCTCAAGTTCAAAACAAAAGTAGTCTCTTTTGTTTCGTGTCAACTATAGAACCTAAAAATACTAAAGAAGCTATAAAATATGAAAGTTGGGTTATGGCTATGCAAGAGGAATTAAATCAATTTGTTTCTAATAACGTTTGGACACTTGTCCCTCCACCTAAAAACCAAACAATTATTGGAACAAAATGGGTGTATAAAAACAAATTAGATGTAACTGGTGTCGAATCTGGAAATAAAGCTAGACTTGTTGCTCAAGGGTACAACCAATAAGAAGGCATAGAATTTGATGAGACCTATGCTCCCGTAGCTAGATTAGAGTCTATAAGAATCCTTCTTGCGTATGCTTGTGCTCATGATCTTAAACTCTTTCAAATGGATGTCAAAAGTTCTTTACTTAATGACTTTATAAATGAAGAAGTTTATGTATCTCAACCTCCGGGTTTTGTCGATTTTGAAAAACCTAATCATATGTACAAATTAAAGAAATCTCTTTATGGTCTTAAACAAGCCCCAAAGGCTTGGTATGATAGACTTAAAGCATTTTTAATTAAAAACAACTATACCATGGGGTTAGTTGACAACACATTTTTTACAAAGAAAAAGGAGTTACAAATAATAACGTGGGTCGGTGCATGATTCATTCACTTTTTTGTGCCTTGTTTTATAGTCGCTGATTGGCTTATTATTTTATTCTTATCTTAATCGAATGATATCATGCATGCTGCTATATTCATATTGTAATTGATTTGGTACCCATTCTTTTGTTACGTATCTAGTTATGTGCGCTACTGTACCAAACTCGATTTAGGGTTTGGTTTTATCTCAAGATCAGTTTCGTGTGGTGGTAACCTCAATTGTTAAGCGAGTTCCGTTTTGGGATTTGCTATTTTCTGAATTGCAAGTACCTCGTCTAGGGTTTCAGATTTTTAAGGTGCGATTGTTTATTGTTGTAAGTCACTCGTTTGTGTGTAAGTGGGTTAAGAGAGATGGAATCGGGGTTTCTCAATGGTAAGCTGGCTAAAAAGCATTCTGGGTTGGCTACAAAGATTAACAATATTGATGGTAATGTGATTGTTAATGAGCATAAGCCATTGAAGTCTATACTTAAAAGTGCAGGTTTGGGAGGAAAAACGGGGAGCTTTGCCCTTCCCTCTGAATTTGGGTCTGTTTCGGCATCTCACATTGTTGCTCCTGTTATTTCCGAGCCAATACCTGCTGGTCATGAAAGTGTAAGTTTTTTTTGTCTCGATTCTGATATTCCTAAAGTTGTAAGTGTTGTTGAACCTGATGGTGACTCGTGGGGGCTGGTAACACGGGTAATTCTAAGGTTATATGGTGGAGGTCTAATAATGGAGGTAATGTTGGTGGTGCTAAAGTTGTTATACCATTAGCCGTTATTGATGATATGCGTTCTAAATTCGATCATACTCTATGTGGCTATTTCCTTGGGCAACGTTTAGCTTTTCCTACTGTTAATGATTATGTGAAGCATGCATGGGCTAAGTTTGGCTTCGAATGTGTTATGATGCGTAATGATTTCTACCGTTTCAACTTCAAGACTCAAGATGATATGCGTAAGGTTCTTGAGTGTGGTCCTTGGTTTGTCAAATCGAGTCCCACGTTCCTTAAAATTTGGGATCCTAATACGAGGATGGAGAGGGAAAATATTACTAAGGTACCGGTATGGATTCTCATTCACAATGTACCGGCGATTACATATTCTGAAGTCGTTTTGGTTTGATTGTGCAACAGATTGGTTGTGTTATATGTATGGATGCAGGTACTAGAGCTATGTGTAGTAATCCTTGGGGTCGTTATTCTTATGCACGGGTCCTAGTTGAGTTATCTGCTAAAAATTCTGTTTCAGAATCAATTGAAGTGGCTATACCTTTGCCGGAGGGTAAAGGTCATTATATGGAAGTTCTTGAGGTTGAATATGAATGGTGGCCAGATCGGTGTTCTAAATGTAAGGTCTTTAACCATGAGGACGTTAATTACCCTCTTAGAAGAATGCCGACTACTAGGGGTTCAGATTCGGCTCATAAATATGTTGGTGTTAATAGGGGTGTTCACCTGGATAAGGATGGAAATAAGACTACCAAAGGTAACCAAAGGCCACGGTTTTTCAAACCAAAGTCTAATTTTGAATATAAACCTGTTTCCAAACCTACTACGAAGAAGAATGCCAATGATACTAAACGGAGTTTGGATGCTGGTCCGTTGGATCAGTTTTCAAAGGATGATTCTGTTGGTGTTACTTCGGGAGTGTTAAAGGGTGAAACTGGTCCGAGCAAGGTGGTGGTGGGGGTACCACATGTTAGTGACAAGACGAATACCGTCTGTCAAGTCTCTACTAGTGATGTACCTGCGAAGAGTGGTAATGGAAGTTTATGGGATCAATTCTCTAAGATCCACAAGGTGTCTACTAGGAAGGAAAGTTCATCCTTATCAGTAACTGGTTCGTCGGATGAAGATGAAGTGTGTATGCCTGAGGTCATGCCGGGAGCTAGTTTTTTGGATGATTTGAAGTCTTATGATGGCTATGATTATGATTTTCCTGCACATGGCTTTGAGAGTCGCCCAAAGGGCCGTCATAGGTAGTTTTATCTTATTGTGTTTTTTATAAGAATGGCCTGTCATTCTTATATAGTTGGTTTGGTTAGTTGTTTTTTGCATGTAAGTGTCCTATGGGACTGAGATGATGGATACACCCTCATCCTTTGTACTTCAATGTTTTTAGTGTAATACATTTACTGGGGTGAATTAACTCTTTTACCCCAAAAAAAATTGTTCAAATATACGTGGACGATATTATATTCGGATCAACTTGTTAAGAAATGTGTGATGATTTCTCAAAAATCATACATGATGAGTTTGAAATGAGTATGATGGGAGAATTAAGTTTCTTTCTTGGTCTACAAATCAAAAAATTAGAAGATGGTATCTTCTTCTACCAATCCAAATACATTAAAGAAATGTTAAAGAAATTCGGATTTGAGGAGTCAAAATCAATTATAACACCAATGTCCTCCGATACCAAACTAACCAATGATGAAGACGGTGAATCCGTTGACAACACCAAGTACCGTGGCATGATTGGTAGTCTTCTCTACCTCACGGCTAGTCGGCCGGATATCATGTTTAGCGCATGTTTTTGTGCTAGGTTTCAAGAAAACCCTAAAACTTCACACCTAGAAGTCATCAAAAGAATCTTTAGATATATTAAGGGTACAACTCAATTAGGATTATGGTATCCTAAAAAGGAGGGGTTAGAAACTATTGTATATGCAGATTCTGACCATGCAGGTGATTACATTGATCGTAAAAGTACCAGTGGTGTTTGCACCTTTATGGGGTGTTGCTTAACATCTTGGTTTTCAAAGAAGCAAATGGCATTAGCTATCTCGACAACTGAAGCCGAATATGTCTCCGCGGGAAAAGCATGCCAACAAGCACTATGGATGAAACAAGGGTTTGTCGACTACGACATCCATCTAAGTGACATTGCCATTCTCTGCGACAACAAGGGCGCTATAGATCTTAGCAAAAATCTGGTGTTGCATTCTCGTACCAAACATATAGAGATTCATCATCACTTCTTAAGAGATAATGTTAAAAAAGGGAAAAATTCTATTGAGAAAGTGTCATCCGAAGACAACATAGCCGACATCCTCACCAAACCATTGAAGCGCGAGCACTTCAACTTACTCCATCTAGGTCTTGGTCTTTAAGAACAATCGTCTTGAAATCCGTCTTTCTTTACAAGGTACGTAAACTTGTGCTTTTCTTCTTCTTCTGAGTCTAGGAATTCTATTTCACACGATTCACAAACAATATAGGGAGTTATTTCTTATAATACTAAAAAGTATTTTTCTTCAAGAAACTCTTCAAAATATTTCTTCAAATATTTCTCCCTGTATCATTTTGTCTTAAAAGAACTCTCACATCTAGGACAAACATTTTTTTTCTCTCATCGTTAATGCAAAGTAAAAACCATTTTCATTGCATCTCATATGTCTATTGAATGCTAAAGGGAATACATAATCAATATATATTTTCGGGTACATTCAGGAAAAGCAACAATGAATTAAGGAGTCTTTGGGTTATCTCACGTATACATATAGATACGTATTTTTCACTTCTATGCTTATTTTTTTTCTTTAAAGAGTCTAGATAACCGCAACTCCACATGGTTTTCATGTAGGTACACACTAGGCACTATCGTTTCTTAACGATTTTGTTTCTTCCTAAAAACACCAATTCCCCGGATCCCTGCATTAATGTAGGCCAAATCCCTTACGGGATGGATCCGTGGGAACCGGCTAACAGAAGCCTTTTTAATAACCTCTTTTTAATATTTTGGCTTGATATTTTCAAATTTCAACATCCTATTTTTTATCAACTACTGAGTATTTAACTTAATGCTTGTGCTCTCATGATCACTTACTTTAAATTCATATTTAAACATTAGATTATGGATTATTTTTGTGGTTTTAGCATTCATTGCAATGCATTCTTTTTCCTATAAATACGGTTCCAAAATGCTTGCATCTCCATCACCTTCAACCTCACAAACACATCTCATCTTGACTTCCAAAATATCTCCAAACAATGATGAACTTAGTGCAAACAACCCTTTTTAATAAATCCGCAACTTTTTCCTACCACCTTCCGTAATACCACCACCACCTAAAGCTAGGAAAACCGCTTGGATTAGTATCCGACCATGTTGCTTGATGAAACCTTTGTATAATAACTCCTCACCAACTACTCTCTTACCACCAACCGACTACAATGTAGAACCTCCACCATCTCCTCAAAATTCACCACCACATTCTCCAACCGAGTCTCAAATTGACTCACAAATCACTCTAACAGAACTACTTAGGACTCCAAAAACCTCTCCACTACCTTTGGCTAGTCCACCACCCGCTCCAACTCAACCATCAAAATCTACACCTCTAGTCTCAAATGTAAACCCAAAAGAGCTAGTTTTCTCCACACCTCCTACATCTCCAAATGCTCTTTTCAATGAGCTTGAGTATCTACCACCTCTACCACCAATCACATTACAAGAACATCTAAGTTCTCCACCACCACCAATCACCAATATCATGGACATAGATCCATACTTACCAGCATTTCCACCACCTAATCCGTACTTCAATAAACAAACTTGGCCGGATGACATCCACCCACATCTCCCTCACCATCTCTTTTGCGAACATTGCCAATCTACTCGGGATCTCGCACTAGAAATTATGGATGAAATGCGATTTATTCTCAACCATATTCTTGATCGCATTAACATTATCGCTCACCAAAACCTCCACCATTAGTCCGCAAGCATGGAAGGAACGATAATAATACTTTTTCTAATTTTTTTTCTTTTTTTTTTTTGGTATTTATAAAGAACAAACCCTTATTCTTATTTTTACAATTGTATGTGGCATATATACCACTACATTTTGATATTTTATTACAAGGACTTGTTTACGTACCTTGGTCTTCTCTCTTGTCTCTCGTCTTCTATATGGTTATATTATATGTTATCACTAACATTTTTTGTATGTATTTTTTTATGTCTCACTTGATACCCTATTCTAGGGGGAGCTACCGTCAAGGGGGAGTTAGTGCTTTGTGGAACATTTTTTTTCACCATTTTTTTCTCCTCAACTCACTTTTTGTTTCGATGAAAAGGGGGAGAAGCGAGTAAAACTTACATACATTTTCAAAACCTACATCTAATCTTAAGTTTTACTCCCTATAACTTTATATTTTGCCATCAACAAAAAGGGAGGGGGGGGGGATTGGGTAAAGGGGTTTACCCCGGTAAATATACAACCAAAAAATAATGTTAAGTACAAATGGAATGTGGCTGAAGTACCACATTAACCTCAAGCGAAGAGCTTGATAAAACTAGTGTTTATGACAAGCCATAAACACAAAGAACCTAGCTATATTACATCACCAAACTAGGCATAAACAAGTAAAAAAACTTGAAGCAAGCGAGCATCCCGCATCCAGCCAATCCACGAAGGGAGCAAGTTAACCCAGGAAGTTTGCCTCCTTAAAAACCCTTTCCAAGAAAAACCCAAAGGGAAAAACCTTGGAGTAGGGAAAAAGAGTACAACCCTTACCCGGCACTCCCTTTGTGCGAAATACATATACTTGGAATCTTCCATTTATCCAGAATCAACCGAGACCGCGAGGTTAGCTTCTTGAACTTGAAAGTAACCAGCTTCAACCGAATAGTAGAGACAATGGTGTTAACCACTTCAGCAACAGTAGACTTCTTACGCTTGAACAACCTAGAATTGCGCTCCATCCAAACGAAGTAAGTAGTAGCAGCAAGCAATAATCGAGAAATGATACTACTAACCGACCGGCCCTTAGATAAAGGAATAAGAACTGTAACAACACTCTCCAACGAAGGCGGGACCGCATTGTGACAACTCGTATTTTCAGGTCATTTTTTCAAAACATTACTCATGCTTCACCATTTATCGTTTATCGTAAACTAGGTTTACGAGTATCAAATTCGCGTAACCTTAATGGTTTAGCTGTGAATTCATGAACAATCATCAAGGACATTCCATATAGACTAGGTTTAGTCTACATATCATTAGCATCATTATCATCATATTAGTTCATGCATGGTTTTTGCATATTACATTAAACGTATAATTTCATATTAAATAAACGCTATCGCGTGATTAATTATTTTGAACATTTGATCCGTTACTTCCAAAAATTATCCCGATATATTTTTACACTTATATTAAGATTACAAAATAATATTATGAGTTTACCCAGTGTTTTAAATTTATTTTGTATATAAATTGTTATATTTATATAATTACGACGTTTTCTTAAATACTACACGATAATTATCATTTCACTCAAATTTTGCAAGAAATGTATTTTTATAATTTTTATGACCTCAATATATTTTATCTTGACCCGTTAAAATTTATTTTTAATTAACGCTACCCTAAATACTCAAATGTGTATACAAGTTACCACATGTCTTCAATTAACTTACATTTAATTATACTTATACATAATTATAAAAAAAAAGTATTAAAGTGATGACTAATACCCCCTTGTCGACACAAGGGGGGGGGGGGTGAGTCATTTGAGTTTACTAAATATCTTGCAAGTATAATGTATTATACTAAACACTAAACACATTCAACTCATTATTCACAAAGTAAAAGATATAAACACTCTCTTCCTCTCCTCTTGCTAGAACCGGCAACCACAAGGACCAAGGAGAAGTTCATCCAAAATTTTACAAGACAAGTTTTATACACTCTAGCTACACTCTTGATTAAGGTTGTGAAATAAAAACCTTGGGTGATTAGGGAAAAAAAAACCTTTGTTCATAAACCTCATCAAGTTAACTAGTAAGCATCTCATATTCATTTTCATATTTCATATTTATTTTACATTCATTTCATCATATTTGAGCAAAACATGCAAGTCTCATGGATGTTTATACCACTTTTTCATTGTTTTTAAGAGTTATATATATTTATGTCATCCTATAATTACTCCTTGTAATATATCACTCTTGGTGATGTCTAGGAACCCATGACACCCTAAGAAGGTGTATGGTAGGATTAGAATAGTTTCGGAGTTGTTTTGAATTGGTTAGAATAGGTTTGGCGCTAGAAAAACTCATTTCGACAAGTTTTCTAAAGGGTCTGTCCATATTTTTGAAATCTGGAAAATTCGACAGTAGGTAAAAATTTTTAGCCTAGATATTTAGAAAATACACTTTAAAACGAAAACGTGGCCGCTTGAACGGATTAAAACGGAGCTATAACGAAGAAGTTATGAATTTTTCAAGTTAGGCGACGAAAACTATAAAATTCTGAAAATTTCAGCATGTTACGTCTACTTTGTACGAGTCAAAAATGATGCTTAGGCGTTATAAATTGTGTCGAATTATCAAAAATATACTAGTATACTTTGATACAAAGCTAAGGACATATAAAACATAGAAAACGGATTTGTAACGATTAAATTATACACGTTTACAAAAAGTTGTCGTAACTTTATTATATAAGAAAAACTATTAAATTTCTAATAGACATGTATTACGGCAACAAGTGACCATGTTGAAGGTTGTTTTTAACATTGATGTAGAACTTTTTATAAAGTGATGTCTTCTAGTAAAAGTAAGTTCGCCAAGCATATTTTTCAAAATGTCCGACCGTTTGTCAACCGGAGTTGTAATGAATTATATACGGTTACTTAAACTTTGCCGAAAACCACCCTTAAACTATATTTTGGGACACAAGTACCATACTTAACCTATATTTTTCTTTATGTTCGAGACCCCTAGGATGGAAACTCATGTACTAAAACTTTGAGATAATGATACAAACTTCCCAAAACCGTTGAGTACGTTTCCTAACGCTCGACGTGCACCATTTTACGACTAGCTTTTAGAGGCCGTTTAGTCACTTTCATGAAAATTTCAACGACATTATTTTACGACGAAAAGTTATAATTTCATAATAAATCACTAAATGATTATCGTCGGATATCATTTCAATGTAAATACATGTGAAGTAATTTAAAAATGGTCAAGACGTTAAAAGATTATTTTCGACGAGAAATATTATTTTCAAAAATTCATAAGTGGTATAGATATCATCCGAATTGCATGCATAACATTACATTGTAACTTATTACGTATCATATCATTCATAATAGGTCAAGGTTAGAGATTCACGCTACATTTCGGTGTACTCACTTTTGTCATCGCATCAATTCATCAAGTGAGTTTTCATAGCCCCGATTTATTCAAGTTTTTACTTTATTTCAAACCTACGGGGGAGAATACATTGCACATCATTTTTATTACGATACCAAGTATATCAAATTCATTACATTGCTTAAGTTACCTCATGCCAATTGAATGTCCCCATTATATAACATGAACCGTTAATTTAATAGAAGCGAGGGTGAGTGGATAGATCTATCGAGGGTGACTCCTCCATCCGGGTTGGTGGATTCCAACTGGTTAAATGGATGCATTTCATTTAATATCATTATTTGAGTTGTTTGGAAAACACTCTGTTGGGGCGAACATCATGATCAGTCTAGTTTCGGTGTCATGAACTTATAGCAATTGTAACATTTTTGTGACATATTTGTCATACATAATTTATACTTGTGGTAGTCGTATTAAACATTTACCTAAACTCTATGAACTCACTCAACCATTGTGTTGACACTTTTAGAAATGTATTTTCAGGTAACTAAGACATTCGCATCATGGCACGAATAAGGAACCCTCATAGAGTCGCGGCGTCGACGCGTCTTATTGTATATTATGGCATTTCAAAACATCGTTTGGACTTGTAATGAACATATTTCCGCAAACTTTATCAACTTTTGGGACCTATCTTGTAACTCTGAATGTTTTAAATAAATATCAAACGATGTGTTTATAAAACGACACTTTAGGTCGTTCAATATAACTGTGATTGTGATGCTATGACAGTCAATCCCGTGAATTCTATTCCGCAAAAAGGTAATTTGGGGTGTGACAGATTGGCATCAGAGCTTCATTATAGAGAACTAGGTTGCATCATTGACCCTAGACTATAACTACATCATCATAGCATCTCATCATTTCATCATGAGTGCATATTCACTTTACATGCGGATTCATATACATTTTATTCGATTTATTTACTTTCATTTCAAATCAATTGTCACATAGATGCCTTTAAATACCCATCCCATTATCATTTCCTCATATTCTAATGTGGAGAATGCTTTGTCATTCCCTATCGCAATTTTAATATCAGCTGATTCATCACCGATAACGTCGAATGCCGAGCTAAAACCTTTAAGTACGGCGAAGTCACTCTCACTCCTTTGTTCCACCACTAACATGTCGAGTTACACGTTATTCACACATTAAGTCACTAAACCATCATACATTTGAAGCACTTACGACATCTCATAACCCATCTTTTGGGAACCCGTCGATCATTTTGAAAAATAACCTCAAACTTATCACCTCATATCATATCTCCTTAGAGCGTTATTTTTTTTTAACATAGGACTTTGCTACGTCTCATTTTCCTCTTATTTTGAAGAGTTATGGCGCCGAAGAAAGCTCCACCAGCTATGACACCATCTGCTATCCAAAAGTATATAGAGGATAGTATAGCTAGGGCACTAGAGAAAGAACGAGCAACGGTAGCTGCCGCTACTGCCGCGGCCGCTATTGAAACTGCTAGACTTGCTACTGCT
Organism: Chrysanthemum makinoi; assembly: GCA_910596185.1. Classification (NCBI taxonomy): domain Eukaryota; kingdom Viridiplantae; phylum Streptophyta; class Magnoliopsida; order Asterales; family Asteraceae; genus Chrysanthemum; species Chrysanthemum makinoi. The sequence goes on along the minus strand of OU343221.1, from coordinate 168,384,103 downwards.
GCAAGAGCTGCAGGAGGGTCTGGAGTTCGAAATGGTACATACCAGTACTTTAAGAGCGGTGATCCCCCAAGGTTCAAGGGCACAGAAGGAGCCATTGATATGATCCGTTGGTTGGAAAAGATCGAGTCATTATTTATTCTATGCGATTGCCCAGATGTTTGCAAGGTGAAATTCGCTACTAGTACACTCTTGGATGAGGCAATGTCATGGTGGAATTATTATGCACAGCCTATTGGTATGGAAAATGCTTACAAGCTCACATGGGATCAATTCAAGAGGTTGTTGACTAAGAAGTATTGTCCGCACACTGAGGTGAAGAAATAGGAAATGGAATTTTATGAGTTAGTGACCGTTGGTTATGACATCGAGACCTACATCAGAAGGTTTCAAGAGTTGGCTGCTTTATGTCCATCTATGGTTTTGGAAAATGAGAAACTACTGAAAGGTTTCATTGGAGGACTTCCAAAATGTATTCAAGGAGATGTAACCTCTTTCGATTCACAAACAATTGAAGAGACCATTAAGATAACTCACTCATGGCTCAAGTTGTGAAGAGGGAAAACATTATCGACAATAACAACAACAACAACAACAACAACGACGATAACCAAATCAACTACAACAAAAGGAAATGGGAATATGACTCAAGAAGTTATAATAACAACAACCAAAACCGTAACACTAACCATCACCAACAACAGAATAGAAGACAAGAAGCCGCCATGGTTTATGTTGCTGCACCAACAAAGGGAAGAGCTTATGCTGGAAACTTACCAAGATGCCACCAATGCACGCTACATCATGATGGTCCATGTGGTATATGCTTTAGTTGTCGCAAAGTGGGACACCTTACCAAGGACTGCAAAGGCAAAGGATATGTTGGAACTCAACCACTATGTAATCAATGTAAGTTTCATCACTCAGGTCTTTGCCCTGCCAAGTGCCACAAGTGCCAAAAATTGGGACACCTAGCCAGGGATTGTAGAGGTAAATCCGTAGTCACATGCTTCGGATGTGGGGAGCAAGGACACTATCGGAACCAATGTCCCCGGAACCAAGGTTAACAAGTTGAAGGAGCTCATGGGAAAGCAAATATGTTAGAAGGAGGAGAAGCTCAACAAGGTATCAACAACGCGAAAGACTGAAGAAGTTCGGAAACTAACAGTCTTATTTTTTTCCTTATGTATTATGTCGTACTAAGTTTATGTCTTCCATCGTATCCGAATCTTTATAACTTAGGATGTATTACTGTTTGATAAACCACTTGTTGTAAAATATTCTCATCTATCGTACTTTATTTTCTTACGATTCGATATCACTTATTAGAATTTTAATTCCTTTTACTTTAACTACCATTTTAACGACACGGTTTAAATCCTTGTAAACATTGAGAGTAATAACAACTAAACCGAATGTCACATTATCGTTCCCTAATTATACATAGCCTAGCTAACTATGTCTAATTCTGGAGGGATCATGTTATGTTGGGAGCAGTTATTTATAAATCTTAGTGCAAGCAAAATTTTCACATCTTCCAAGTCAAAGTGTTACTCATGGGAGATTCATCTAATATTCTCTTTACTATGATGTTTTATACACCCTTAATCATAGATAACCGTAACGACACCTCCTCATGTCTTCTTTCCTCGATATTCGTCATAAACTCAAAAATTCGATAGACTCAGTATTATATCATGCATCAAGACGGAGAAGTACATAAAGAAAGGTTGTTCTGCTTTCTTAGCACATATAACCGAGAAGAAGTCGGAGGAGAAGCGACTTGAGGATGCACCGATTGCTCGAGAATTTCCTGAAGTCTTTCCTGAAGACTTACCAGGACTCCCACCGGTACGTCAAGTAGAATTTCATATTGACTTGGTGCCCGGAGCTGCACCAGTTGCACGAGCGCCTTATCGTCTAGCACCATCTGAGATGCAAGAGTTGTCTAACCAGTTGCAAGAACTTTTAGACAAAGGATTCATTAGGCCAAGTTCCTCACCTTGGGGAGCACCGGTCTTGTTTGTGAAGAAGAAAGATGGATCCTTCAGAATGTGTATAGATTATAGAGAGCTGAACAAGTTAACGGTGAAGAATCGTTACCCACTCCCCAGAATCGATGACTTGTTCGATCAGTTGCAAGGCTCTAGTATTTACTCAAAGATTGACCTAAGGTCAGGTTACCATCAACTAAGAGTTCGGGAGGAGGATATCCCGAAAACAGCGTTTAGAACACGTTATGGACATTATGAGTTTCAAGTAATGCCGTTCGATTGAATAATGCACTGCGCAGTATTCATGGATCTCATGAATAGGGTATGCAAACCGTATTTGGACGAGTTTGTTATAGTATTCATCGACGACATATTGATTTACTCAAAGAGCAAAGAAGGGCACGAAGGGCATTTAAGAACGATTTTAGGACTACTCAAGAATGAGAAGTTGTATGCCAAATTTTCGAAGTGTGATTTTTGGAACCGTAAAGTACAATTTCTTGGTCATGTCATTGATAGTCAAGGATTACAAGTAGACCCTGCAAAGATTGAAGTCGTAAAAGATTGGGCTACTCCAACAAATCCTACAGAAATCTGACAATTTCTAGGACTCGCCGGGTATTACCGAAGATTCATCGAAGGTTTTTCAAAGATAGCTAAAGCTTTGACCAAGTTGACACAGAAAAACAAGAAGTACGAATGGGGAAAGAAACAAGAAGCCGCTTTTCAGTTGTTGAAGCAAAAGCTTTGCAGGGCGCCAATTTTGGCACTACCCGAAGGAATTGAGAACTTCGTTGTATACTGCGATGCTTCACATAAAGGGCTTGGAGCTGTATTAATGCAAAACGAGAAGGTGATAGCTTATGCTTCTCGACAACTTAAGGTTCATGAGAAGAATTACACCACTCATGATCTTGGGTTGGGGGCCGTAGTTTTTGCACTCAAGATTTGGAGACACTACCTTTACGGTACAAAGTGCACAGGGTTTACGGACCACAAGAGTTTACAATATGTTCTTGATCAGAAGGAACTTAACATGAGGCAACGTCGTTGGTTGGAATTACTCAGCGATTATGATTGTGAAATCAAGTATCATCCGGGAAAAGCCAATGTTGTGGCTGATGCTCTTAGCCGGAAAGAAAGACCCAAACCTTTAAGAGTCCGATCATTAGGAATGACTATCAGTTCACCTTTACCATAAAAAATACTCGAGGCCCAGCTCGAGGCACTTAAGGAGGAAAACCGACCAAGTGAAAACCTTTATGGTATGCCCGAAAATGCAAATGGTTTTGTAAAGAGAGCAGATGGAGTATTATGCTTCAAGGATAGAATGTGGGTACCATTTTATGGCGGGATACGAGAATTGATTATGCATGAGTCGCATAAGTCAAAGTATTCTATTCACCCGTGATCGATAAGATGTATCGATCTCAAGAAACTTTATTGGTGGCCGGACATGAAAGCGGAGATTGCCACGTACGTTAGCAGATGCCTTACTTGCTCTAAGGTAAAAGTCGAATATCAGAAACCTTCAGGATTACTCCAACAACCAGAAATTCCCCAATGGAAATGGGAACGCATTACGACGGACTTTGTCACGAAACTTCCTAAGACATCGGGAGGTTACGACGCTATATGGGTAATCGTTGATCGTCTTACCAAATCAGCCCATTTCATACTAATTAGAGAGACTTATTCCATGGAACAACTTACTAGACTTTATGTCAATGAAATAGTCTCAAGGCACGGTGCACCAATTTCCATCATTTCCGACAGAGATAGTCGATTCACTTCAAACTTCTGGAAATCATTACAAGATTCATTTGGAACCAAATTAGAGATGAGAACAACATATCATCCACAAACCGATGGTCAAAGTGAAAGGACAATTCAAACATTAGAAGATATGCTGAGAGCATGTGTGATTGATTTTGGAAATGGTTGGGCTAACCATTTGCCATTGATCGAATTCTCATACAACAATAGTTATCACACCAGTATAAAAGCGGCACCATTCGAGGCACTCTGTAAAACCCTAAAAATCGTAAACGAGTGAAAAGACTATTTTGCCCCTCTATTTAATATTTATAAAATACGTAAAATCCGTCAAGCTCAGTAAATGTAGAATTTAACCTACCTTATAAATTGTTCGTCAAATCAAATATATGAGATTTATTTACGTTTACATTTAGAATTTCATTACACATTTATACATTACATGAACCGAAATTTACTAACTTACAAGGGATATTAACTTAAATGTAAAAAGCCCATCTAGTTTATAATATGGAGATTGGACTTGGCCCATTTTTCTTTCTTTAGCTCGTCTAAAACAAAACCGGTATTTTTCCCCCTCCCTTTTCATTGTACGCTCCATACTTTTGAGCACATTACAAACCCTAATTCATCTACAACCAAAGGTGACGGCTGGACCTTGGTTTCTTCTCTTCATTCGATCAGAAAACAAAACGAGTACAAGAAGATTGATTGTGGGTTACAAGGCTCGAAGGGGTGCTGATGTCGTGGGTGTTGGTTCAGGTCATGAGTCTCCTTAGCCATGGTTAGGTCGTGGGTTTCTTAAGCCATGGAGGCTGTCGTGGCTTTGGGTGACTCTTGGCACTTGTTTTCCTTTTCGTACGCGCTACTAGGGTAACACATCTCCATCTCGTTTCTTTTTCTTCTTGTTTCTTGATCATGTCAGATGGTATTAACATGTAAACCTTCACATAAATCTGATTTTTGGAACCCTAAAGCGAATTAATAGTCTAATCATGTGAGTATAATGGTCTTTAATGGACCCTAAAAACTGGACAGCATCATATGACGAATTTGTGTGGGTTATAGATCGATATTTATAAGTGCAATAATCTGGGTTTTTGTTGGAAAAGTTTATTTTATGTCTTAGTTAAGTTTTCCAAGTGGTTTGGTCGAATTTGGAGTTCTTTAAGTCGTATTTTTGAATTTAACAAGATCAAGTGTCAAAGCTGAGAAAACGGGTCTGAAATTTAGTTGGATTGTTTGATTTTTCATTTTCAAACCATAAGTAATTAGGAGCTCTCCTTTTACAGGAGTGATATTTAGGATATAAATGAATTTCTGGGAGTTTTGGGAATTTTTCCAAGGTGTCTAAACAGGTCCAATAAGCGTAAACTTTTAAGGTGTATTTTCTGATCACTTTCTGGACAGGTCTGGACTTGTGATTTTCCATAGGCCATTTGGCATGGAGATAGAACCCACCAATTTTTGGAGAGTCTTTTAACTCATGTGGGAACCCCTGGGAATTTCCTTGATTTTATTTGAGCTAAGTAAGTATTTTATAAAAATCGCTAAATTCTGGTCCAGATATGAAGTTAAGAAAATAAAAGATAAAAAGATTATATCAATAAGTAAAACACTTATACATGCATAAGAAGCTTATAAAAGGAGTATATAAGTAATATATGATATCAATCCGTGTAGATTCGTTGACGAAGATACGACGTTGCTTTCCGGTGTTACTTTTCCGTTGTTTTCATTACGTTGCTAAGGTACAGATATTCTGACCTTTTCAATAAAGGTTTCTTATGACGTTTTCTTTCGTTAGCTTTTCTATTTCAATTATTAGGGTTTCCTATGCCATTGCTATGAACCCTTTCTGATTGTTTGATCTGTTGCTTGTTTGAAACACCTGTTTTATTGAATCATGCAATATCTGACTTGAACGTTATGATAGAAAGACTTTGATACACACATTTGTTGAACCTTGCTATATTTGACTATGAATTTCTGAATTGTGAACATTTGGTTATGAAAGTATGATATGTGACTACGACATTAACTTCTGACTTCTGAACCTGTGAACATGAACCTTATGATATCTGTTATCTGATATGTTATCTGTTGAACTTTGTGTTTGATTATGATCTGTGTCAATTATGACAATCTGTTTGACCTAAGTTAGTTTGACACCCGAGCCAATATTCTCACTAGTCATGGGGGTTCCATGTCCGTGTCAGTGATGCACCTCTGACATGACTCTAGGGCAGTAGAGTGATGTTCTGCCACGTCCCTTTCCGTTATCTGTTTATTGATAGTATGGCCACTATCTGTCTGTTGGGGCATATGGATGCATCCTAGATCTGTTCTGTTATCTGATATGTTTCTGGTGAATGATGTCGTGTGCAATACGCGTCTTCACAAAATTCTGGAGCTAGCTACTCCAATTAGTTTATGAGGTTACCTTCTGAATAAGAAAGATATTTCGGATATGATATGTTCTGGGCTCGTGGTAGTTAACTAAATCTTTATCTGTTATTTCAGTATTAAGTATTTGATGTTGATTCGGTATGTTCAAGTGTTTATAATTATGTGCTAGGCTTATTATATGTTATTATACGTGGTTATGCTTTTGTATGTTTAAGTGACTACCGTCTACTATGCTAGGATATGATTAATATGTTTTCAATATGATTCGCAGGCTGTCATCTGATATTATGTTAGTTTATCGTTATGTGAATTAGTTGATCTGTGAGATGAATGTGCTAGTGTGAAAGTGAGTATCCTGAAAGTTTATTAAGTATGATTGTTCAGTAAATCTGGTGAACTTTGCCTATCCGTTAGGGTATCTATCTGCTTATGTTTGATCTGCCATGTTTAGACTCTGTTTATATTAAGTTTTGGTTTGGAAAATGGTTTAATTATGATATCTGTTTTGATAATTTGCTAATTGCTATGCTATGTCTTTTGCTTATTTAGTTATAGTTTTCCTACTATGTTTTCTATTTGCATGTGTGACTGCCATGATTTGACTGCTATTCCCGCTGCTACAATATTGGATTAAGCGTGTTAAATGTAGATTAATTGACTTGTATGAATGCCATGTTTACTTTCTAGAAATTGTTTCCGTTAGCCTTTTGATATTTCGTTTGGCTCATATGTACTCGAACTTCCTGCTTTAGTTAACGTTTGGTTATCTTGATGCGTTTGCGTTGGTGCCATCAATATGATATGTGTTTGTTCTTAATTGCTATTTGTTCTTCCGGATTCCTGTATGATCGTGTTTCCACAAAATCCTCAATGATTCATTGATCTCATTCCGTTGTGACTTCGTTATTCGTTTCTTTGTTTTATTTCGTATTTCTATTTTGTTTAGTTTTCGTTTCTGTTATATCTGTTCACTGGGCTTTGTAAGCTCAGCCGCATTTTCTTTTCTTGCGGCAGGTTTTAAGCATTTAAGATGAGCTTATGGAATAGCTGATCTGGGTTGAGAGTAGAGCTGAGAGCAAGATTGGAAGATAGGGATCTTAGATTTATTTTGATTATTAAGTTATTTATATTTTCTTTTGTAAGTTTTGTAAAGGCTTCCGCTATTGTATAGTATTTTAAGGTTCTGATATGAAGCTGTATTTGTGACATTTTTGCCCTTGTCGGGTTGGGGTGTTACACACTCTATGGTCGAAAGTGCCGATCACCTGTTTGTTGGGCCGAGGTTGGAGACGCACAACTCACTGGTCCGGATATGGTACGGGAAACAACAGAAAAGATAGTCCAAATCCGAGATAGACTCAGAACTGCCAGGAGTCGACAGAAAAGCTACGCAGATGTTAGACGCAAACCGTTAGAATTTCAAGTTGGCGACAAAGTGATGTTGAAAGTATCGCCTTGGAAAGGCGTGGTACGATTTGGAAAACGCGGTAAGTTGAACCCGAGGTACATTGGGCCATTCAAAATTTTGAGCAGAGTCGGCCCTGTAGCTTATCGACTTGATCTTCCGTCAGAACTTGGTCACGTACACAACACGATTCACGTTTCAAACCTGAAGAAATGTCTTTCGGACGAATCACTCGTTATTCCATTGGAAGAAATTCAACTCGACGATAAACTCAATTTCGTGGAGGAACCTGTAGAAATCATGGACCGCGAGGTCAAGAAGTTGAAACAAAGTCGTATTCCTATCGTGAAGGTTCGCTGGAATTCTCAAAGATGTCCTGAGTTTACTTGGGAACGGGAAGACCAGATGCGCCTCAAATATCCTCATCTTTTCACCGACAACACTGTAGGACCCAACAAGGACTGAATTCAGGGACTGAATTCCTTTTTGGATGGGCGAATGTGACAACTCGTATTTTCAGGTCATTTTTCAAAACATTACTCATGCTTCACCATTTATCGTTTATCGTAAACTAGGTTTACGAGTATCAAATTCGCGTAACCTTAATGGTTTAGCTGTGAATTCATGAACAATCATCAAGGACATACCATATAGACTAGGTTTAGTATACATATCATTAGCATCATTATCATCATATTAGTTCATGCATGGTTTTTGCATATTACATTAAACGTATAATTTCATATTAAATAAACGCTATCGCGTGATTAATTATTTTGAACATTTGATCCGTTACTTCCAAAAATTATCCCGATATATTTTTACACTTATATTAAGATTACAAAATAATATTATGAGTTTACCCAGTGTTTTAAATTTATTTTGTATATAAATTGTTATATTTATATAATTACGACGTTTTTCTTAAATACTACACGATAATTATCATTTCACTCAAATTTTGCAAGAAATGTATTTTTATAATTTTTATGACCTCAATATATTTTATCTTGACCCGTTAAAATTTATTTTTTATTAACGCTACCCTAAATACTCAAATGTGTATACAAGTTACCACATGTCTTCAATTAACTTACATTTAATTATACTTATACATAATTATAAAAAAAAAAAAAAAAAAAAAAAAAAAAAAAAGTATTAAAGTGATGACTAATACCCCCTTGTCGACACAAGGGGGGTGAGTCATTTGAGTTTACTAAATATCTTGCAAGTATAATGTATTATACTAAACACTAAACACATTCAACTCATTATTCACAAAGTAAAAGATCAAAACACTCTCTTCCTCTCCTCTTGCTAGAACCGGCAACCACAAGGACCAAGGAGAAGTTCATCCAAAATTTTACAAGACAAGTTTTATACACTCTAGCTACACTCTTGATTAAGGTTGTGAAATAAAAACCTTGGGTGATTAGGAAAAAAAAAAACCTTTGTTCATAAACCTCATCAAGTTAACTAGTAAGCAACTCATATTCATTTTCATATTTCATATTTATTTTACATTCATTTCATCATATTTGAGCAAAACATGCAAGTCTCATGGATGTTTATACCACTTTTTCATTGTTTTTAAGAGTTATATATATTTATGTCATCCGATAATTACTCCTTGTAATATATCACTCTTGGTGATGTCTAGGAACCCATGACACCCTAAGAAGGTGTATGGTAGGATTAGAATAGTTTCGGAGTTGTTTTGAATTGGTTAGAATAGGTTTGGCGCGAGAAAAACTCATTTCGACAAGTTTTCTAAAGGGTCTGTCCATATTTTTGAAATCTGGAAAATTCGACAGTAGGTAAAAATTTTTGGCCTAGATATTTAGAAAATACACTTTAAAACGAAAAAGTGGCCACTTGAACGGATTAAAACGGAGCTATAACGAAGAAGTTATGAATTTTTCAAGTTAGGCGACGAAAACTATAAAATTCTGAAAATTTCAGCATGTTACGTCTACTTTGTACGAGTCAAAAATGAGGCTTAGGCGTTATAAATTGTGTCGACTTATCAAAAATATACTAGTATACTTTGATACAAAGCTAAGGACATATAAAACATAGAAAACGGATTTGTAACGATTAAATTATACACGTTTACAAAAAGTTGTCGTAACTTTATTATATAAGAAAAACTATTAAATTTCTAAAAGACAAGTATTACGGCAACAAGTGACCATGTTGAAGGTTGTTTTTAACATTGATGTAGAACTTTTTATAAGGTGATGTCTTCTAGTAAAAGTAAGTTCGCCAAGCATATTTTTCAAAATGTCCGACCGTTTGTCAAGCGGAGTTGTAATGAATTATATACGGTTACTTAAACTTTTCCGAAAACCACCCTTAAACTATATTTTGGGACACAAGTACCATACTTAACCTATATTTTTCTTTATGTTCGAGAACCCTAGGATGGAAACTCATGTACTAAAACTTTGAGATAATGATACAAACTTCCCAAAACCGTTGAGTACGTTTCCTAACGCCCGACGTGCACCATTTTACGACTAGCTTTTAGAGGCCGTTTAGTCACTTTCATGAAAATTTCAACGACATTATTTTACGACGAAAAGTTATAATTTCATAATAAATCACTAAATGATTATCGTTGGATATCATTTCAATGTAAATACATGTGAAGTAATTTAAAAATGGTCAAGACGTTAAAAGATTATTTTCGACGAGAAATATTATTTTCAAAAATTCATAAGTGGTATAGATATCATCCGAATTGTATGCATAACATTACATTGTAACTTATTACGTATCATATCATTCATATTAGGTCAAGGTTAGAGATTCACGCTACATTTCGGTGTACTCACTTTTGTCATCGCATCAATTCATCAAGTGAGTTTTCATAGCCCCGATTTATTCAAGTTTTTACTTTATTTCAAACCTACGGGGGAGAATACATTGCACATCATTTTTATTACGATACCAAGTATATCAAATTCATTACATTGCTTAAGTTACCTCATGCCAATTGAATGTCCCCATTATATAACATGAACCGTTAATTTCATAGAAGCGAGGGTGAGTGGATAGATCTATCGAGGGTGACTCCTCCATCCGGGTTGGTGGATTCCAACTGGTTAAACGGATGCATTTCATTTAATATCATTATTTGAGTTGTTTGGCAAATACTCTGTTGGGGCGAACATCATGATCAGTCTAGTTTCGGTGTCATGGACTTATAGCAATTGTAACATTTTTGTGACATATTTGTCATACATAATTTATACTTGTGGTAGTCGTATTAAACATTTACCTAAACTCTATGAACTCACTCAACCATTGTGTTGACACTTTTAAAAATGTATTTTCAGGTAACTAAGACATTCGCATCATGGCACGAATAAGGAACCCTCATAGAGTCGCGGCGTCGACGCGTCTTATTGTATATCATGGCATTTCAAAACATCGTTTGGACTTGTAATGAACATATTTCCGCAAACTTTATCAACTTTTGGGACCTATCTTGTAACTCTGAATGTTTTAAATAAATATCAAACGATGTGTTTATAAAACGACACTTCAGGTCGTTCAATATAACTGTGATTGTGATGCTATGACAGTCAATCCCCAGGAATTCCATTCCGCTGCAAAACAGGTAATTTGGGGGTGTGACACGCATCCATACCAGATAAAACCCGTACCTGAAACCAAACCTGCATAGAAAATTGGCACTCAAAAAATAAATGAGAATGAGAATCCGGAACCAATTCACAAAGCGGGCATCTAAGCAAGTCCAAATCAACGTCAGGACCAACATCCCATTGTCGCATCCTATCCTGAGTCTTTAGCTTCTGCTTAATAGCGAGCCACAGATGTATAGCATGCCTTGGAATACAATGAGAGAACCAAGGAACATTACACCATTCAACCAAATCAGCCCTTAGACGCAGTGATTCCCATGCACCCGAAACTGAAAAACAACTAAAGTTACCATCCAGGTTGCGCCATAATAATCCATCGTCAGTATCGTTTAGAGTAGGAACCGGGAGAGCAGCTAACAATGGAAATCTAGATAACCAGTCCAACGGCCATCGCCAAACATCAGTTGCAATCAGATCATAAACCGAGTCAGATAAATTAAACCCCGCTCGGGCAATATCTCTAGCAGTAAGTAAATCACGAATCGGGCTTAACTGACACCACATATCAAACCAAACCGAAGTGTCCTTCCCATTATTGATCTTATGCCAGATAAAGGGACGAACCTTGGGTCTAATGGCAAGAAGCTTGCGCCAGCCCCAGCTAACATCCCCCAAACAAGGGACATCCCAAAAGCTTCTCCCACGGAGTTTATACGAATGGATCCATTGCACCCATAGCGACTCTTTATATGTCAAAATATTCCAAATGTGAGTAGTCATGAGAGCAATGTTAAAATCCTCCAAACGACGAATACCAAGACCACCTTCTTTCTTTGGCTTACAAGCAGATTCCCAAGCAGCCTTAGCCTTTCCCCTTTTCATTTATCCTTGACACCAAAGGAAACCCCTCATAAGCTGCTCTAACTCATGGATAATACGAGTAGGAAAAATAAAGACCGAAGCCCAATATAAATGCATCGAAGATAAAACAGACCTCACCAACTGAAGCCTACCCGCAAGAGATAAGAACTTATTACACCAATCATTCACACGACCTTCCAATTTTTCAACAAGCACCTTGCAATCCCTATAAAGAAGTCTTGATGATATAAGGGGGACCCCAAGGAACCTGACAGGAAGAGAACCCTCTGCAAATGGCATAGACTGGAGAATAGCAGCTTTAATAGCATTAGGAACATTACAAAAGAAAGCTGTACTTTTAGGGATACTTGGGAAAAGACCCGAAAAGTTCTTGAAATCCTCCAAAGCCTGCATAATGACATTAACAGAATCCTGATGGCCTTTAGCGAACAAGAAGAGGTCATCTGCAAAACAAAGTTTAATAATTCTCTGTTGCTCACACAAATGATGAAACTGATAATCTACTGCATTCGAAACCTTTTTCTGCAATATAAGAGTTAGCACTTCCATAACCAGCGTAAACAAGTATGGAGATAACGGGTCACCTTGTCTAAGGCCCCCCTTACCTTTAAACCAGCCAAGAAGATCCCCATTAACAGATATGGAATAAGACGTAGAAGAGATACATACCATGATCCAGTCAACCATTTTGGAGTGAAAACCAAAACTAATCAGAATAGCCTTAAGAAAAGTCCAATCAACCGTATCATATGCCTTCTGAATATCAACCTTAAACGCACATCTAGGAGGACCTCTCCCTCTATGATAATTCCGCATAAGCTCTTGGGTAAGTAATATATTATCAGATATACGACGACCAGGAACAAATGCAGATTGATTAATACTAACCAACTGACCAAGGTCCTCTTTAATACGATTAGCAAGGATTTTGCTAATGCATTTATACATGACATTACAGCAAGAAATAGGCCTATAGTCATTAATCTTAGACGGGGTAGACACTTTAGGAATCAAAGATATAATGGTATGATTAATCTCCTTGAGAAGCTTACCATTAATGAAAAAATCACGAACAGCAGTCATTACCTCAGCACCCACAATATCCCATGCTTTCTTAAAGAAAGCAGCCGTGTAACCATCGGGACCAGGAGCTTTATCATCCCCCATAGAAAATATAGCATCCTTAATCTCCGCATCCGTAACATGACGAACCATCGAGCCAGCCAATTGATGAGGAAGAACATTAGAGAATATACCATAATCATCAAAGAGAGTACAATTTCCTTCCATACCAAGAAACTGTTCATAGTGAGCAACAAAAGCACCTGCAACCTGATTACCCTCGTACTAGACATTGGTTGCATCTCTAACCAATTCGATTACAGGCACATTTGCTTTTAACAATATTGTGAAAATAGGACGTATTAGAATCACCTGCATGAAGCCATTGAACTTTAGATTTCTGCTTTAAAAACCGTTCTTCATCTAAGGTAGCCTCCTTATATGCAAGAAGATAGTGAGCATGTTCATCCCGTAAGTCTGAATTAGACTGGTCTGTATCAATTGCCTTTTGAACCTCATCTAGCTCCTTCCGAATCCTAACCACCCGCTCATGCAGATTACCTTGACTGTGCAAAAGCTTACGAAAAGGAGATTTCAGCCCCTTTAAGCGTTGAACCACATGATACATAGCGTTGAACCACACGATAAGTATCACTAAACCCATCTTTATGAACCAAGAAGTTAGAGAATTTGAACGGTTTAGGCTTAGGCTTAGTTACCTGGGGAATACGCAGAACACACGGAGAATGATCTGAAATACGATAACGTTGAAATATAGCAAACGAACCTGGAAACGAGTCAGAAAATTTTAGATTGCCCATCACCCTATCAATTTTCTTCAATGTACCAAATGAGCCTCTTGGTTTCTGATTCCAAGTAAAGTGAAGACAAGTACTATTAATATCCTCAACCTCCATTTTATGAACACAATCTTTGAATTCACGCATAGCAATGACAGGAGCATAACTACCACATGAATGATCCTCCAATTTGAGTGCCGCGTTAAAATCACCCAACAAAACCCGAGGCCTACTACGCATAAATCCATCATGGCGAACAAGGTTGGACCAAAGGGCACGCCGATGAACATAATAATTATCTGCATACACAAAAGAACAAAAAAATGTTTTGCTGTCCGCCCGAGTATTAACCTGAACATGCATAACCTGATTAGTTTGAGACATAATCATAACATCAACAATATCATCATTCCAACCAAGAATAATACGGGACCCCTTATCACAAAGACTACCATTTGACGTCCACTTCCACCGACGACAAACATTACGACATGTATCATACACCACCGATGCATCAACATGAGATTCCAAGATAGCACACACACTAAGATTATTATCATTTACCACCTGTTTAACCTCTTTTTGTTTAGGGGAATGGTTCAAACCCCTTATATTCCAAGAGGCGATACTAAACATCAGGGACATTCAGAACAGGAGTGCTTACCCCCGATTTGTCAAACAAATTACCAGATTCATCATAAACATTTTCAACCTCATCATCATCCGCCAAACCATTATTCTCATCAACATCATCATAAGTAGCCAAAGAACCAAATGGGTTAGATGTAGATATATTAGGAGCCAGAATTGGATTACAATCCCTATAAAGAAGTCTCGATGAGATAAGGGGGACCCCAAGATACCTGACAGTGAGAGAACCTTCTGCAAATGGCATAGACTGGAGAATAGCAGCTTTTATAGCGTTAGGAACATTACAAAAGAAAGCTGTACTTTTAGGGATACTTGGGACAAGACCCGAAAAGTTCTTGAAATCCTCCAAAGCCTGCATAATGACATTAACAGAATCCTGATGGCCTCTAGCGAACAAGAAGAGGTCATCAGCAAAGCAAAGGTTAATAATTCTCTGATGTTCACACAAATGATGAAACTGAAAATCCACTGCATTAGAAACCCTTTTCTGCAATATAAGATTTAACACTTCCATAACCAGCGTAAACAAGTAGGGAGATAACGGGTCACCTTGCCTAATACCCCGCTTACCTTTAAACCAGCCATGAAGATCCCCATTAACACATATAGAATAAGATGTAGATGAGATAAACACCATGATCCAGTCGACCATTTTGGAGTGAAAACCAAAACCAACCAGAATAGCCTTAAGAAAAGCCCAATCAACCGTATCATATGCCTTCTGAATATCGACTTTAAACGCACATCTAGGTGGACCTCTCCCTCTATGATAATTCTGGATAAGCTCTTGGGTAAGTAATATATTATCAGATATACGACGGCCAGGAACACATGCAGATTGATTAATACTAACCAACTGACCAAGGCCCTCTTTAATACGATTAGCAAGAATTTTGCTAATGCATTTATACAGCACATTACAGCAAGAAATAGGCCTATAATCATTAATCTTAGACGGGGTAGACACTTTAGGAATCAAGGATATAATGGTATGATTAATCTCCTTAAGAAGCTTACCATTAATAATGAAATCACGAACAGCAGACATAACCTCAGCACCCACAATATCCCATGCTTTCTTAAAGAAAGCAGCCGTGTAGCCATCGGGTCCAGGAGCTTTATCATCCCCCATAGAAAATACAGCTTCCTTTATCTTAGCATCCGTAACATGACGTACCATTGAATCAGCCAATTGGTGTGGAAGAACATTAGAGAATATACCATAATCATCAAAAGAACTACAATTTCCTTCAATACCAAGAAATTGTTCATAGTGAGCAACAAAAGCACCTGCAACCTGATTACCCTCGTACAAGAAATTGTTTGCGTCTCTAACCAATTCAATTCGATTACGGGCACATTTGCTTTTAACAATATTGTGAAAATAAGCCGTATTAGAATCACATGTATGAAGCCACTGAACTTTAGATTTCTGCTTTAAAAACCATTCTTCATCTAATGTTGCATGTTCATCCCGAATGTCTGAATTAGATGGATCCTTATCAATGGCCTTTTGGACCTCATCTAATTCCTTAGGAATCCTAACCACCCACTCATGAAGATTACCTTGACTGTGCAAAATCTTACGAAAAGGTGATTTCAGCCCCTTCAAACGTTGAACCACACGATACATAGCACATCCATGGACATTAATACTCCATCCCGTAGTAACAGTATCAAGAAACCCATCTTTATGAACCAAGAAGTTAGAGAACTTGAAAGTTTTAGGCCTAAGCTTAGTTACCTGAGGTATACGAAGAATACACGGAGAATGATCTGAAATACGATAAGGTTGAAAGATAGCAAACGAACCTGGAAACGAGTCAGAAAACTTCAGATTACCCATCACCCTATCAATTTTCTTCAATGTACCAAATGAGCCTTTTGGTTTCTGATTCCAAGTAAAGTGAAGACCGGTACTATTAATATCCTCAACCTCCATTCAGTGGACACACTCTTTAAATTCACGCATAGCAATGTCAGGAGCATAACTACCACAAGAATGATCTTCTAATTTAAGAGCCGCGTTAAAATCACCCAACAAGACCCAAGGCCTACTACGCATAAAACCAGCATGGCACACAAGGTTGGTCCAAAGAGCACGCCGATCAACATAATAATTATCTACATACACAAAGGAACAATCTTATGGACTACCAAAAAAACAAAATTACTTCCTACCACGACCTAGGAGATTAACATCATACATGTCACACAAATCCTCCAAGTGTCCCGGTAAATCGTAGACCTGAGCAGAATAATCATCAAACTCTTCTAGCTCAAATCCCCCACCTCCTCCAAAAGCCAAAAAAGACTCCATTGGGTTATCCGGCTCCAAAACCTCATCCTCTTCACTGTCAGAACAAGTCACATTGCCGACTTTAGAAAACGGATTACTCACCTTAGTAGCAGAAGAAGTCATGGTCTCTGGAGGCTTACTGCCCCCGATAGCCATCCATACCTGTTTCCTTAGTACAACTAGAAGAATTCCCAATCTTTGCCTCATCAGTGGTAGAATCAACCACCAGACGTTGAATGCCCATGTCATTATGCACCTCAAGTGTTCCAAAAGAGTTAGAAGTAGTAACAGGTTTACTTGTAGCAACAACATTAGCAGCTTCTGGTGTCTTCTTCTTTGGGACATAAACCTGCTTCCTAGGTGCAAATCTAGGACGCTTACCCATATTAATACCGCTAGACAACTTCGGACCTTTGGGTTTGGCTTTCCGATTCTGCACCACCTTAAACCCATCATCATGCATATCCAAGGACGAGGTGTGAGCATCATCATGATGCTCCTTAGTATTCTTAGGACAACATGCATTATCATGCCCAAACACTTTATATTCCAAGCAATGTGGAGGTTTCCATTCATATTCAACCTTGATACTTGCCGTAGTAAAACCACTATCGTCCTTTTTAGGGATCGCCATAGTCACCACATGTTTAAGATCAGCTTCCGATGATAATTCAACAAGAGCACGAGCAAAACTAATACGGGCCGAGATGAGAGATTCACTCTCATCCGTTGTACTTAAAACGTTTTGGTTAATATATTTTACCAGGGTGCAGGATTACTCCCCTTTACCCAAAAAATACACAAAGGAACAAAAAAATGTTTTGCTGTCCGCACGAATATTAACCTGTATATGCATAACCTGGTTAGTTTGAGACATAATCATAACATCAACAATATCATCATTCCAACCAAGAATAATACGGGACCCCTTATCACAAAGACTACCATTTGACGTCCACTTCCATTGACGACAAACATTACGACATGTGTCGTATACCACAGATGCATCAACATGAGATTCCAAAATCGCACACACACTAAGATTATTTTCATTAACCACCTGTCTAACCTCTTTTTGTTTAGGGGAGTGGTTCAAACCCCTTATATTCTAAGAGGCGATACTAAACATCGGGAACATTCAGAACAGGAGTGCTTGCCCCCGGTTTGTCAAATAAATTACCAGATTCATCGAATACATTTTCAACCTCCTCATCATCCGCCAAATCATTAGTCTCGTCAACATCATCATAAGTAGCCAAAGACCCAAATGGGTTATAGGTAGTTACATTAGGAGCCAGAATTGGGTTACTTACCGTAGGTGAGATATGAGCAGGTTGGCTATCCTTATTAGTCGCATCAGTAAGGACAGTAGGTGTAGCATTATGAGGTGGAATAGAAGTGCCTACCAGGTTGGGGGAATGACCCGCACTAGTACTAGCAACTCCTTGAGGAGGTTTCCTAGTAGAAGGAGTGTTTGCTGCTTTGGGTCTATACTGCATATTTTTACCAACCGGAACCCCATTAAACACATTACCACTTTTATTATTCGTAGCATTCTTCTTAGCTTTACCCTTTTTCCCCACTAGTTGAAACCCATCATTTTTATCCTCTACAACCGGTGCAGTCACAATTTTCTTAGGACAAGTATCAACAAAGTGGCCAAAAATCAAACAAACATCGCATCTAGGAGGTTTCCATTCATATTTTACCCTAATAGTTTCAGAAGAAAAACCAAGTCTATCCATATAGGGAACCCCAACAGTAATAGATTCCTTAAGGGGAGCATAAGAGTCAATTTCAATTAAAAAACGGGCAAAACTACTCCTTCCCCAAGAATCAATACACATAGAGCTAGTATCTATTTGGTTTGATTGGTCTGGTATACGATGGGATTGGAAGTTAAGGTTCGCTAAGACCTATGATCGTTACATCTATGTTATTTGGTGCATGGGATTGAATGTTTTACGTGATTTGTTGCACTGATGATGCTGATCGCTATGGATGTTAAGTTTCTAGGGTTCTTATTCAAAAACTCTAGGTTTCGTTGTTGGTTGCATGATCATGAAGGTTTTGTTTGTGGGTTTCTTTGCTAATACAAACAAATGTTATGTTGAAGAATGCTTGGATGGTCTTTCGTGGATTCTTCATGGAAGTTAAAGTGGACTACAATAGTGATATAGAAGGCTCAAGTACTTTTCTTGAGTAGTATTGTATAATTTTTTATGTACTTCGTCATTATTGGTAGGGTCATTTTATTGTAAGTTATAAGAATGGTGTGTCATTCTTATATTCGAGTCTGTAAGTGTCCTAAGGGACTGAGATGAAGGAAATCACCTTCATCCTTTGTACCTCAACTTTTTTTGGAGTAATACATTTTACCGGGGTGAATTAACCCTTTTACCCAAAAAAAAGAGCTAGTATAAGAGTCAAGCATGATAGGCATACCAATATGTGTTGCAATAATACTAATACCATCCTAAGAAAATACCTGTAAAGGAACATCATGAAGCTTAACCCATACCGGAATGCGGGTTAAGTCCTCTTTCGTCAAACTAGTACTCATGGTCCATTTTTTAAGAATAATAGGGCTATTCTTAATCATCCACGGGCCTTCTTCTAAAACAGCCTCCAAGCCAACCTAGGAATCAAACTTAAAGAAAAAGAAGCCTTTTGCATTCATCATGATTCGTTTTAAACCATACTTAGCCCAGTTGTTACGTGCAAAATACTCAACCACAGGAAATGAAATACGCTTACCAATGAAATATCCATACAGGGTGTTATCAAATTTAGTGCTAATGCTTTCAACCACCTTACAAGGAATGGATACGTCAACACCATTATAAATATTATCAACTTTAAGTGCACGAAAGTTAGACTTACCTTGGACCGGAATAGACTTAGTACCATTAGGATTAGCATTTTGAGATCCACTAGCAACTCCAACGTAGGTTGATGGCTGCATAACTTCAGACGATTGAACAATAGGACTCTCATAACTTGCTTTAGATTTATCCCTGGTTGATAACGGAGAACTAGTGTGTACACCATGCAACCTACCAGCTAGATGAGCAACCTTTACATTATCTCCACAAGGAAGATTAGCCGCGTTACCATTATCCACACCACCATGATCATTAGACGCACCCAAAACAGATTTAGGATTAAGTGTAGACCCCAATGAATCACTAAGAAGAAAGAAACCATGCATGCCAATAGTAGTCGAAATAACATCATGATGGATCTAAACACACACCTTGTGTTAGTGATATTTTGAGTTATATTAATAAGCACGCGGAATATACTTAGTAAGACTTAGAAGACGGATTATGTGATGTAATGTAAGTGAACAGTTTAACACCAAGCTCCAATATTATTAAGAAATAATACGAGTTGAAGCTTATGTAAGTATTTCGTACTCTGAACAATGACCTAGGATCTCCTTTTATAGCACAAGGAGTCCTTAACAAGATAAGTATAATCCTAACAATATAGATTATACACAAGATCTTTTCTATACTTATCAATATACAGATACATAACAATTATCCTAATAGCAGTGGTAATACTGTACTGGCAGTGGTAATGAGTTTCCACTGCTAGTGTAATCTTTAGCAGTGTTAACCATAATGCTATCAGTGGTAACTGTTAGCTTTATTCCCAACAATCCTCCCCTAAACTTATGATTTCTTTGCAAATCAATAAGTTACTTCAATCTGCATCTTCTGTAAGGATTTGGGGAATTCTTTCAAACACTTCTCTTTCTTCTTAATTCCTGAATTGCTCTTGAACATTGATCTTGAAGCCTATGTAACAATGCTCTGACCTTCTCATTGTCTTCATGAACTCTGATTGTTGTACACAGCATCGCAGTGAGACTTCCAGCTCTGAGTGGATATTCTTTTTCAGCAAACATGAATGCATCCACTCCATCTGCTGTAGAAACATGATGAACTTCACATGAATCATAATAATACCATGTAGTACCAGGACATGAACATGAGAATTTCCAGAAATCATCATAAATATCTGGTTCATAGAGCCTTCTTATATTAACCCATAACTGCATTTCCTTCATATCTTTGAGATTTTTAGCATCAAACCTTTCTTGAACCAATCTCCACAAAGTATCCAGATCATGTCTGTCACATGCTTTGATGAGTTCTTCAAATTGAATGAATGATGAAGTTTCACCACCTAGCCTTGTAATCTTCGATGTTAGAGCAAAATTGCTAGCAGTAAACACTTCCCAATCAATGATAGGATGTCTGACTTGCAGTGGTTCAGGGTAAAAATCTTCTTCTTCTATCAATATCATTTCAGTCAGTTGTTCTTCAGTGAATTTCTCAGTTGGAACTTCTTGTTCTTTAGCAAACTTTGTCTTCTTAAAAGTCTGATATTCACTATCTTTGGCCTTCTCTTCAGATGAGGATATCTTCTTTCTTCTTCTTCAGTGTTCATAGGAATAAAATCTTTATCTTGTCTTTGAACTCTGTAGTAGATACCTTCAACTTGATCATCACTCATCCTTTTGAATTGATGTCTTTTCCAGCCACCAACATTGCAACAGTAAGTCTTCATGTATGAGATAACTTGTGCCTTGGTTGGTTTCCTTGGTTTCTTTTTTCTGACTGAACCAATTACATCTTGAAGTGCTTGATTATTCTTTATTTGAATAAAGTCCTTTAACTGTGATGTTCTTTGTTCTTCAGTTAAAGACTTATCTGCCACTAGGTCAATTGCCTTCTTCTTGATCACTGGATCATTGGTAATCAAGAACTCAATTTCTTCTTCTGTAGGTACATAGCTGAACTCTAGAGTCTTTTCTCTGAATATTGTAGGTGGAACAGTGGAAACTGGATTTACATCCATTGGATCAGTGGTGTCCATTCTGCCCAGCCTTTTAGCCTCCATGAAGTCTGCAATCTCTATTTCCTCCAGTCTTTTCTTATTAGCAATTTGATCTTCATTGATCTTTCTAGCAACCTCTTCATCATGAGCAATTTGAGCTTGTTCTTTCTTTGAAATCTTCCTTCTTGTTTGCTCTTTACTCTGCACAACTGCTTTACCTTTCTTCTTCTTGATTTCTTCCTCTGCAGTGGTAATAGCTTGATCAGCAGTGGTAACTCCTTCTGCAGTGGGAATGAAATCAGTAGTTGTAGTACTGAAAATTTCTTGCTCTGGTTTCTGTTGAGGAACATCTTGAGTATCAGCTTCCTCAGTACCTTTACTTGAAACACCTTCATCTCCAAAGTCAATTTTCCTCCCATTGGTTTCAGCATCTGTTTTCCTCCCCTGTTTGAGAGAATTTCCCAAATCTTTATTGAAACCTTCTGAATCACCATTATCAGGTGAGGATGGAGATAATATCACAATCTTTGCAGTTTTCCTTTGCTTTAACCCCTGTAACTCTTCCTTCAAGGTCTGAATCTCCTCTTTCAAATGTGTAATATCCTTGGCATGTTGCTCCTTTAGTTGTGCCAAGTCTTTCTACAGAGATTCAACCTGCTTTGCTAATTTGGTACAAAGTTCCATCAAATTCATTTGTTGCCCACTGCCCTCAACACTTCCAACTGTGTGACCTGTTGGGAGAGGTGAATCATAGGGCATTGGCTCAGATTCCTCCCTAGTTGGACTAGAGTGAAGCCTGGAACCACCACTACTTGTTCCTAAACCAAAAGGATCAGGGACATGCTGTGTTGTAATGAGAGGAGTTGGCTGTTTATGCCTCCTCTCATAGGTGTGAGAAACTGGTGGAGTGTAATCAATGTTTGGAACAGTGATCATGGGTAAGTTTTGTACCTGTGAAATCTTTGCAAGCATTTGAGGAAAAAGAGGTGTAATAATCATATTGCCATCTTTGTTCATGTTTTAAAAAACTTTAGGCTTAAGGCAACGGATGTTATAAACTCTTGTATGGGGTTGCAGTTGAAATTCATTTAACACTGCTTGCACAAACCTTGGATACATCAAAATTTTTGTTGAATTCTTTACATTGCCTTTCATACTTGTAAAAATATAGTTTGACCAATTAAAAATCCTATCAGTGGCTAGACAAACCAAAGGGTAAGCCATTGTTGAACTGAATTGTTCATAACAGGTTTTCTTAGGACTTAGGCAATGTAAAAGAGTATGTATCAAAAATCTCCAATGAGGACAGAAACCACTATTTTTGAAAGTAGCCTTTTTGTCAGTGGTATCATACCCCATGGATGAAAGATGTGTATGAATTTCTAGCATAGGTAATGTGATGATACCATTGAGATCATCCAATTGGAGAATCCTCCTCAAGGATGCCTCAGTAACATCAATAGTTACCCCATCCACAGTGGCTCTAAGAGCATCCACTGTTTCATGTGTATCTCTATTTTCAATGGTTATAGACTGAACAAAAGTCCAAAACTGTTTGATTTGAGAGATATAGATTGTGGGATTAAGAAGTAAAGCATACCTTATATGGGTAGTATTAAGAAAGTCCACAATCTGATGAAAAACGGGGCCACTCTTCTCGTTTGAATTTTCCAAGTAGGCCACTTGGTTGTGCTCATCTGCAAAGGTGATTGGTGCCATAAAATCTTTTGATGAAAAATATATTCTGTCAGTAAGAATTGAACAAATAACTCGTCAATTGAAAGAGAAAGATATATAGTTGTAGGGTTTAAGAGTTTTGCGTAAGAAAGATTATCTAAGGAAAAGATTTATCTTTAGAGTATAAATAGCAATTAGGAAAGTAGATAATCTTCTAAAAATTTACTCTATATATATATGGAAAGCAATTTCTCTTCAACGGCTAGTAAAAAAATTTGTTACTGACACAACAGTTGTAACGGCTAGATCAACACTGTCAGTGGAAACTGTGAACTAGCAGTGGGAATTTTTCACAAAAATTTTTCAAAGAGCAGTGGTAAAGAAAAAAAAACATATGAAAATTGGATTGCTCTTTATCATAGTTTTTAGCAAACTACCAGCTATCAACGGATTTGATATGTCTTTACCATGAGCCATTTGCTATGGACTAGCCAACTCTTAATCATAAAGAATATGGTGAATTGATAACCATATAGTTTTTGGTAAACTATCAACCATAAACGGATTTGTCAAGTCTTTACCAGTAGCCGTTTGCTCTGGACTAGTTGATTCTTATGTGGATTAGACATGGTGAATCAATAACCATTTGTTGTGTGTCTCGGTTACACACCTTTTATGATCAACTCCCGTCTAAGTTTGGTTATGTACCTGCATGTGTTAGCATAATACAAAGAATATGAATAACCAACTTGTTTTAACCAAAGTTACTTTTAACCAAGCCACTATATAAAAATATCTTCCCAAAGTCAACCCGATAATATCCATATTTACTCTTCAACCTACCAAAATAGGGAAAAATAAATATATTCTTTAATAAACCCTTGTGATCGACTTTGCCTATATAAAGAGGCTCGGCACATCATAGTCTTTATCAAAACACATTCTAGCTCACAAAATCCCTAAACATCACCATGAGCAATCCTTACAACATTATTGACATCTCCTCTGATTCTGAGACAGAGTTTGTGATCACTTTTGATTCATCATCAGAGGCCTTAGGGTAGGCAGGTTACTTTCCACCATGGGCTGCAAGCACTTCTTCCAAGAAGTCAACAAAGAAGACTACCAATCCTGCACCAGTTGCCAAACCTGCACCTTCTCTTGAGTTCTACTCCAGTTCATCAGATGATGATGCTGATGATGAGACCTATTCCTTGTCCAAATAGTTACCAAGGGCTCTGACAAAAGCATTGGAAACAGCTCTCTCAAACTTGAAGCAGATATCCATACCAGAGAAGCCTGCAAGATTACCAAGGCCTCCTCTACAAGTTCTTCGGCTTGCTTGTCCAAGAATGCAGTCAACCTTTGAGAACAAGAGGAAGAGAGCACAGAAGAACAAGCATGACTACCAGGGCAAGGGCAAGAAGCCAATGGAGTAGCTAGTGTGGGGTGTAGGGATGTAGGATGTGTTAGATTGTTGTCTTTTGTGTTTTGATTGTGGTTGGAAGCACTCCCTCTTAGAATGTAATGAATCTTCTTCATGAATAGAATAAAGTTTCTTTGTTTTACTTTTTCCACTGTGAGAGTAACTTTTACCACTGCTTGCATTATAGTTTTCACTGTTAGGCATAAATTCTATAAAAGATAGTGGACAACCAATAATACAAGCACTAAGCAGCAACAACTCCAATGTATACAAAGAATCCTTCAAACCTGCATATCACAAACATAAACCACACACTGAAAGCATTGTTAAGGTTAGTAGTGATTAGTGAATAACTCGAAGTGAATAAAATTTTTGCTGGCAGTGGTTAAAACAGTACTAAACCACCCAGTCAACAAGTCAACTACAAGTCATTATCATACCACCAAAGTCAAAGAATTCCTTGTATTAAAGAACCTTTAACTCACAAGCCACTCATATCACACATACCCAAAAACATTTCTCTCTCAAAGACTTACTTCTCTCCAAAAATCACCATGAGTCATTCAAACCCTATCAATGTCTCATCTGACAGTTCATCTGCTGATAGTGCTTGGGATGATAGTGTTAAGCATTTTGTTCTGAACAATCCATGTAGACTCAAGAAAGAGGTGTTTGAAGAGGTTGCTTCAAGAAAGAGATCTCATTTTTCCATGAGCACTACCCCTTCAGTTGTTGGTCCATCATCACTTCAACCAATGCCTCAGGATGCTATCAAGGAAGGCAGCTCTGACATCAGTTCCTATGTGTCTCCTTATGAAGAGTCTGATGATGAAACAGCTTCTAGAGTCCTTGTAGTTCCTCCCCTTGCTACAATCCTTCCATCAGGAGAGCTGCAGGCACCACCTTCTCTACCATTGTTGACAGCACCACCACCAGAGGGTCCTTCATCATCCTCACCACCTGTTGGAGGAGTGGTGATGGGGCTAGCATGCCCAGGGGTGTACAGGGTGATTGATAGGCGAATGGCGCCTAAAGTGATGCCAGAGTGGGCCTTCCCTAAGAAGCCTTAGGTGGTAGTTGGTGGTTAGATTGGGGTTGGGTTGTGGTAGGATGTGAAGCTTGTGTCATCAGTTGGTAGTTGAATGATGTTTTCAGTTTTCTTTTCATGTAATGATGCTGGTTGTATGTAACTCATGGATGTATCCTCTGCACTCAGAGTGCAGATTTGTTTAATAATAATAAAAATCCATGTCTTTTGCTTTAAAATCCTTGCATCATACTGTTTGTGATTTACTTCTTTTATCTCCAAAACTAACAAGCTGTCCATCATAATGTTCAAAAACTGAGAGATAGGACTTGTTGCCAGTCATGTGCCTTGAACATCCACTATCTGTGTAGCCTTGATCTGATCTTTTTGTCCTTGGATGTTCCTGCACATATAAGTAAGGAGTTAGTTTCCTTTGGGGACCCAAGCCATGATTGACTTGGATCTGCCTCGTGTATCAATATAGTTAAATCTATCAAAGGTCATTGATACACCATTGGGATTGGTTGTGGATGTAATTCCTTTATGTTTCCATTCCCAATGTGCTGAGGCCTTCACAACATTTCCCATGTTATCCCTGGTCTTGTTTATAACCTTTGCAGTGGGAACTTTTGATTGAGCAGTGGTAACTGCTGGTTTAGATTTTGGAACCCACTGTTGGTTATAGTTAACCCTTTTATCAGAAAAAGACTTTTTCCCTGTTTATGTGCCGATTTTGCAAAAGTTGTTTTGGATTTTGCACTTGCATCAGGTGATTTAGGGTGAGCAGTGTTGACAGTTTTAGTAGTGGCAAAAGTTTTAAGACCACTTCTTAGTTGAACTGCTCTTGGGATCATTTTGCTGTATGAATTAGGGTGTACATTATTTTGAAACTTGTTAGACTCCACCCTTTTATTCCCATGGACTTCCCTTCTCCCAAGATGATAGTCACAATTAGCACGTAAATGATAAAAGCTACCACTGATATAACATGCTTTATTGTACATCACAAAATCACTACCTAGTTGTTGATATTTGACATGATTCCAACTCCTCTGGTTACCCCTAGGAGTTGATGGCTTGTTTCTATACATCTCAGCATACCTTACAGTTGATCTAGGCTTGTTAACTTGTTTCCTAGGTTCTTCTGTAATAGTATTAACAACTTTTGGGATAGAAGCCTCTACATTCTTTTTAACATTCTCATCTACAACAGATGAGTCACTTGCACTTTCAAAAACATCGGTTTCCTGCTTAACCTGTTCCTCAGTTTTCACAAATGTGTTCTTTAAAGGACCATATTCACGTACAAGATCCTGAAACTCTTCTAGGCCTGTATGAGCTAAATCTATGCCAGGAGGTGATGGAACACCCCTTAATGGTGGAGGAGCAGTGTTGTAACCCATACCAGACTTAACTTTACCAGTAATTATAGCATTCCAAATTTTATCAATTGACTTAGGCTGATAATAACAGGTGTCAACAGAGAAATTTACATTCTCATTTATCTTTTTAAGTTTTTCATACTCTTCTTTTAATGCCTCATTCACTGCTGTCTTATGATCTATCTCTCTTCTAAGAATAATCATATCATCCTTATATTTTGACTCATTTGCTCTATAATGCTCTAGTTGTATTTCTAAAACAGCTATGCCTCTTCTAAGGTTTGACACAGTATAATTTACAGCATAATACTCTGTTCTTTGGTTGTCAAATAATTCATTAAGCCTTTCACATTCTCTAGAAGCCCTACATGTTTTAGAACAACTTTCAAAGTTTTGTACCTCAGAGTTAGATAAAGCCATGAGAGCGTGTTCTATAAACACAAGGGCAGCATCTGAAGGTTGTTCCTCTTGTCCATCAGTCATGAAACTCCAATCATAGCTCATACCATCAATAGCCAGCATTGCCTTTGGTTCTTCCACAGTTGGTTCTTTCTTTTGCTTGTACCAAGTAGACCTTTTGTCCTGGTTCCTTTGTCTTCTGCATTCTCTAGCAAAATGCCCCAACTTGTGACAATTGAAACACTCTACTTTCTTTTTATCGAACCCTATAGTTTCACCACCATTGATGTGAATTGGCTTGCCAGTCTTCTTGTAGAATTTTCGAGCCCTCATGCTAAGAAGAGCTATCTGCCATTTTATGTCCATCTCTTCCAAGTCATCTTCATCAATTTGCTCTATGTCTTCATGAGTTAAAATAGAGCCATTAACTTGAGTGGAGATAAAAGCATAAAAGGTAGGATCTCCAATACCAGCAACCTTCTTCTTCGAACCTGCAGTGGTAACACTAGCATTACCAGTGGAAAATGTAGAACGAGCAGTGGCAAAATCATCATCATTGTCATCTTCAGAATCATCACTGTCAACAGAGGTTGACAACAATGCCAGGCTGCTAGAGCTTGTACCAAGTTTCCCTGCCTTCTTCAATCTTTGTTCAATGAGTTTGAAGTTGTTGTAAAGATCATTGAGCTTCATAGTTTCAATCTCTGGTTTGCTTTCCCAGACTGTGACATTTGTATGATACCCAGAAGGCAAACTTCTTAGAAACTTCAAATTGAGGTCTTCCTTTTCTACCTCAATGCCAAACATAGTCAGTTGTGTGGCAATCTTCTAGAGTTTGGTGAAGATGCTGTCAAGAGAGTCATTGCTTGAAGCAGAGAAGTTTTCATAACTTTGCTTCAACAATGTCTTTTGTGTCTTCTTTGTAGCATCATTGCCACCAAACACTGAGCAGATCTCTTCAAAAAGTTCTTTTGTTGTCTTGTACTTGCTGAAAGCAATGATCTGGTCTTTAGGAAGAGTCATTAGTAACAAACTTTTGGCCTTCAGGTCATTCTTCTTCTTTGCTCTTTCATCATTAGTCTCAGGTACAGAGATTTTTACAACTTCTGTGTCACCAACTTTCTCAGTCTTCGTAACAGACTTGAAGGAATCACCAGTTAAGATGATCTCCCATAGAGCATAGTCTTGTATGAGAAAGTATTGCTCAATCATTATCCTCCACATCTCAAACTCATTAAGTTTGAGCTTAGGAAGCCTTGGAGCAGAGTTGGACTGGTTGTTTTCCATCTCCATTGATCTGAGTGAGTATGTTAAGCTTATTCCTTGGATCTTCTAAATCAAAATATCATAACCTTCGCTCTGATACCACTTGATGGATCTAAACACACACCTTGTGTTAGTGATATTTTGAGTTATATTAATAAGCACGCGGAATATACTTAGTAATACTTAGAAGACGGATTATGTGATGTAATGTAAGTGAACAGTTTAACACCAAGCTCCAATATTATTAAGAAATAATACGAGTGATCTTTCTTATCACTAGGGTTACACCTTGAAGCTTATGTAAGTATTTCGTACTCTGAACAATGACCTAAGATCTCCTTTTATAGCACAAGGAGTCCTTTACAAGATAAGTATAATGCTAACAATATAGAATATACACAAGATATTTTCTATACTTATCAATATACGAATACATAACAATTATCCTAATAGCAGTGGTAATATTGTACTGGCAGTGGTAATGAGTTTCCACTGCTAGTGTAATCTTTAGCAGTGTTAACCACAATGCTATCAGTGGTAACTGTTAGCTTTATTCCCAACACATCAGGTCCATCTGCCCAAAACGACTCATCCACTATGTTTTCTCCCTCAACGTTTGTTAAACTAGTTTCTAGACGCGTTTGTTCCATAGTATCTTTAAGTATATCACTCATTGGTAGTCGAGTATCATCAGAACCACTCCCAGAACTTACGTTAGAACCTGGTGCAACATTAGTGTCAAAACCAAGATTAGGGTTTCTCAACACCCTAGTAGCCAATCGTTGCTTAACCGTATCACCATCATTACCAGCCTCGAGATCTTTAAAACGCTGCATACGAGCCTTCAATGCATACGAGCCTTCAATGCATCCAAACCCACCTTACCATCACCAACATTCGCCATACTAACAGAAGACAATAGCAGAAAATGATAAAAGCAAAAACCCTAACAATTAGCAAACCCTAGTCGAATAAGAACCAGACGTCAAGAAGCACCACGTCCAACTTCACAACGATAGTCTTAAGCAAGTTAAGACATGCAATAAAGAACGAAACAAAGCAACTAACCAACACCCCTCATGGTCAAAAGATAATCAGTTTATGCGATTCCTACTAAACCCTAAAAACGACAAGAAGAAAAAAAACCGAGTTCCAAATCACACGACCAAAATTGCAATAGATACACACCACGAATGAGAGTAGCTATAGCAGATTGATGTGGAAAAGAATTGGATTAATAGCCAGAATAACAATCGCAAGTGTTTAGGGATAAAAGGGAATCGTTTTTTTCACCATAGGAAAATCGGTTTTAGGGTTTCTAAATAGCATACCTTACAGTTGATCTAGGTTTATTAGCTTGTTTCCTAGGTTTCTTTGTAATAGTATTTACAACTTTTGGGATAGAAGCCTCTACATTCTTTTTAACATTCTCATCTACAATAGATGAGTCACTTGCACTTTCAAAAACATCAGATTCATGCTTAACCTCTTCCTCACTTTTCACAAATTTGGGAGGACCATATTCAAGATTCAGATCCTGAAATTCTTCTAGACCAGTATGAGCTAAATCTATGCCAGGAGGTGATGGAACACCCCTTAGTGGTGGAGGAACAGTATTGTATCCCATACCAGACTTAACTTTACTGGTAATTTGAGCATTCCAAAATTTATCAATTGACTTAGACTGATAATAACAGGTGTCAACAGTTAAACTGACATTCTCATTTATCTTTTTAAGTCTTTCAAGCTCCTCTTTTAATGCCTCATTCACTGCTGTCTTATGATCGAACTCTTTTCTAAGAATAATCATATCATCATTATATTTTGACTCATTTTCTCTATAATGCTCTAGTTGTTTCTCTAATAAAGATATGCCTCTTCTAAGGTTTGACACAGTATAATTAGCAGCAAACAACTCTGTTCTCTGATTATCATATTCTTCATTAAGCCTTTCACATTCTCTAGAAGCCCTACATGTTTTAGAACAACTTTCAAAATTTTGTACCTCAAAGTCAGAGAAAGCCATGAGAACATGTTCTGTAGACACAAGAGCAGCATCTGAAGGTTGCTCCTCATTTTCATCAGCCATGAAACTCCAATCATAGCTCACACCATCAATTGCCAGCATTGCCTTTGGTTCTTCCACAATTGGTTCTTTCTTTTGCTTGTACCAAGTAGACCTTTTGTCCTGGTTCCTTGGTCTTCTGCATTCTCTAGGAAAATGCCCCAACTTGTGACAGTTGAAACACTCTACTTTCTTTTTATCGAACCCTGCAGTTTCAATACCATTGATGTGTATTGGCTTGCCAGTCTTCTTGTAGAATTTCCTAGCCCTCATGCTAAGAAGAGCTATTTGCCACTTTATGTCCATCTCCTCCAAGTCATCATCATCAATTGGCTCTATGTCTTCATGAGTTAATACAGAGCCATTAACTTGAGTGGAGATAAAAGCATAAAAGGTAGGATCTCCCATACCAGTAACCTTCTTCTTTGTACCTGTAGTGGTAACACTAGCATTACCAGTGGAAACTGTAGAACCAGCAGTGGCAAAATCATCATCATTGTCATCTTTAGAATCATCACTGTTAACAGAGGTTGACAACAACGCCAAGCTGCTAGAGCTTGTACCAAGTTTCCCTGCCTTCTTCAATCTTTGTTCAATGAGTTTGAAGTTGTTGTAAAGATCATTGAGCTTCATAGTTTCAATCTCTGGTTTATTTTCCCAGACTGTAACATTAGTGTGAAACTCAGCAGGCAAACTTCTTAGAAACTTCATATTAAGGTCTTCCTTATCTACCTCAATTCCAAACACAGTCAATTGTGTGACAATCTTCTGAAGTTTGGTGAAGATGTTGTCAAGTGATTCATTGCTTGAAGCAGAGAAGTTTTCATAACTTTGCTTCAACAATGTCTTTTGAGTCTTCTTAGTAGCATCATTGCCACCAAACACTGAGCAGATCTCTTCAAAAAGTTCTTTTGCTGTCTTGAACTTGCTGAAAGCAATGATATGGTCTTTAGGAAGAGTCATTAGTAACAAAATTCTGGCCTTCAGGTCATTCTTATTCATTGCTCTTTCATCATTAGTCTTAGGCACAGAAACTGTTACAACTTCTATGTCACCAACTTTCTCAGTCTTCTTTTGAGACTTGAAGGAATCACCAGTTAAGATGATCTCCCATAGAGCATAGTCTTGTATGAGAAAGTATTGCTCAATCATTATTCTCCACATCTCAAACTCATTGTTTTCCATCTCCATTGATTTGAGTGAGTTGGTTAAGCTTATTCCTTGGATCTTCTTAATCAAAGTATTAGAACCAAAGCTCTGATACCACTTGGTGGATCTAAACACACACCTTGTGTTAGTGATACTTTGATTTATATTAATAAGTACGCGGAATATACTTAGTAATACTCAGAATATGGATTGTATGATGTATTGTAAGTGAGAACAATGTAACACAAAGCTTCAATATTATTGAGAATAATACGAGTGATCTTGCTTATCACTAGGGTTACACCTTGAAGCATACGTACCAAGAACAATGACCTAGGATCTCCTGTTATAGCATAAGGAGTCCTTTACAAGATAAGTATAATGCTAACTATATAGAATATACACAGGATCTTTTCTATACTTATCTATATATGATTACATAACAATTATCCTAATAGCAGTGGTAATAATATGTACTAGCAGTGGTAATGTGTTTCCACTGCTAGTGCATTCTACAGCAGTGTCTTCCACAAGCCTATCAATGGTAACTGTTAGCTTTATTCCCAACAAGCTATCACCTTAAACCTGAGAACACATGCTAAAAAGGTCAGTTTATGCTGGTGAGTTCATAGAGTTTAGTTACAAAAGTAATAGTCGACTTGATAGAGTTTAATTGCTATGTGCGACTAAGGCAGATATATAATAGACATCCCAATCAACCATTAATCCAATCAATAATCAATCCAATCACTAATCCACAACACAATCGAGATCTCAGCAGGGCCCCAAGCGACTCTAGCCAGCGCAATCGTAACAAGGCCTAGAACACAAGCTACCATGGTCTAGGTCGGTCTATTCTTAGCTAGGCATCGCGTTGTAGCATAGGAATGCTACCCTAGTCTAAGTCAACAAATGTCGCATGTCTAACCTTTCCTAGTCAACACATTAGCAATTTAAAAGAGTAGTGGCAGGTCCAAGAAGTAGTTTGCACTCACATAAACACATAAGACATCAATCCCAATCAAATATTCCAAACATCAGTCATTCTCAAATAATGTTCACACATCCATTTATAGTTTGTTAAAAGCAGCATGTATTCTCCCCCAAAATAGTTATCAAAACCTTTGAAAAGAGGGGCTATGAAACTCACCTTAGCCACTGCAATGCACTATTCATTATTGATATGACTGGCATCTAAAGCTAATCTCCACGGCATCTAGATGAATGTACGACGAGTACGATAGAACAGAAGTGACGCAACCTAATGCGTATATGATTATCTTAAAATACAGCTCAAAGGATAAAGAAGTCGATAAAAAGTAATGTGTCGTAGTTTTCATGGATCATTCATGTCCTTACTTTCAAAAGTACATTATCGTTTCCAAAAGTATATAATTAATATCTCAAAAGTTTAGTTTTAACGTTTCGTGTGGTGGTAAGAAACATA
Organism: Chrysanthemum makinoi; assembly: GCA_910596185.1. Lineage (NCBI taxonomy): Eukaryota > Viridiplantae > Streptophyta > Magnoliopsida > Asterales > Asteraceae > Chrysanthemum > Chrysanthemum makinoi. The sequence goes on along the minus strand of OU343221.1, from coordinate 168,350,528 downwards.
GACGCGACATACAACTTACGCGAAAGAGGAGAAGACATCGACACAGTCGAGACATTCCAACTAGAACGCACGCCAAAAGGAAAAGACATCGACCAAATCAAGAAATACTGACAATACTCAAGCTAGTCAAATACTAGGAAATGACGACATCTACTCATCGTCCATAAATAGGTTATCTTTCGATAATTTCCCCATAATCCCAACCGTACATGTTCATCATAAAAGATAAGTTCCATTTATCGCTTAATTAATAAAGGTTTTCCAATCGTTATTCGTAATTATACAGGTTTATAAGAAGATACTTCATATAAGGTATATTAAGCAGTGTACTATAAATAACACGTTCGTTTATCCAACGTTCCCAAAATTATGACTTTAATAAGTTATCTTGTCAAAATGATATTCCTCGACAAGTTTATAAAGATTAACTTGTATTTATAAATAATGAGTTACTTTCTTTATTTAATAAGAGTTTATGATTAAATAAAATCATATTCATCGACAATATATAACTAGATATCTCGTTATTAGTTAAAAGGTAAAAAGGGAATACTTAAGCATATCGTGAAACAAATATATGAAACTCATTTAAGCTAAAACATTTAATAAAGTCCCACTTATTAGTCAATATAACTTGTTATCGATTGTTATTCCAAATTTATAAAACGTAGTTAAACCTTATAAGTTATAACGTATTCGTATTCTCCTTTATCAACTATTAGTTACATAATTAGTTCTAAATGTTTATCATACCATTTTATACATATTATTTGTTGTTAACTCAAGTTTCATATTGTTTTACCCTGATAGCTCTATCCCGGTTTCGTCGTGTAATTAATTCGTTATCAAATCAAGTTGTTACGCATATATTTATATACATAAATATATTTTCATCAAGTTAACTTCATCACCATATTTACTTATATCCTTTATACGAGGTAATTCGATGTATTTATCACAATACTATTACAACACGTTTCAAAGCTACTTTCAAACCCGCGAAACCATTTACCATCAAACACGTAACCAATACTAAACCGTGACCGTTTTATTATCCTCTAATCTTATTAATCGATAATTCATATATCATTAACTCGCTACACATTTCAAACTAGTCCATTGTTACCCTTTTCCATTTTATACATTCTGATATTATATATTAACAACATTTTACGACTTATAAATTATTTTCGCATCTTATCAATTTGTATCCGTAACATATTCAACTTATATCGTATATCTCATTTATAACCCAAGACAAACAATAACAAGGGGACATTCGGTCAAACCTTGACCCGACTCACCTTGCCCTAACTGGTCCAAATAAAGCACCCGCGGGTCATTTGACTCGACCCGATACGAGACCCAAAACAGAAGCATGACGGCAACCAATCTAACCCGAGAACAAAACAACAATGATAACCAAATACACAAGTTTATCCTAGGTAAAGCAAACCTATGCTAAAACAGTTTTAGAAACCGATACTCATTTACCCGTGACCAACCCATGTTTCAACCCGATACCACCGTCGGGTTCAACCCGACCCGAGACAACCAAAAGAAAACGAGAACAACCTCCTTTTTACTGATTTAGTACCACATGAAACAGAAAATAAAATGTTATAACCCGTTTACCACTCGAGTTCACCACAGAAACGTTTCAAAAACGTGTTTTCGCTTCAGTTTTCATCTTCTTATTTTCATCGGACTTGGTAAACCATTTTGTCCCGTTTTTACTTTACGTTTAACACATTTTATCCATGAAACAAAACACAAATTAACGTGTATATATATATATACACGTTTGGTAAAATAGAAAATAAACATAAATGAGACGAGGTGAGATTACCGAGAGGAAAAGAGAGACGAGGTCGTTGGTGGTATCCCTTTACGAGTACTACTCGTATTCACCAAGCTAGAACCCCTCGATTCGAAACTGAAAAACTAGATCTAGGGCGCGTATGGGAGATTTAACGCGCATACGATGCATAAATGTGGTCACAAGACCCCGATCTATCGATTGGGAGGGGCGGTGTAATAATTAGGGGTGGCCGGAATTTGCCGGATTCTGGTGACGGCGCGGGAACCCTAGGTGGTTGCCGGAAATTTAGAGAGAGATAGAGGAGAGTTTTTGGTGTGTGTGTTTGTAGAGAGAGAATGAAAAATAGTGAAATGGGAGAAAATGAGAAGTTGGGGGTATTTATACTACCAAGAGGGATTAAACTTGTATATTAGAAAGTGTAGGGGCGGAATGTAAACAAACACAAGGACCCTAGATGTAACTTTGTAAAACTTTCGATATATTAGGTTCGAGACTCGTTTGAGCTAGCAAACGAAGGATTCGCGACTCGAGAGTTACGCCAATGTTCTCAGAATAATATTTCCATTAAAAACGATATATAATACGACTCGTAACTCAACTTAGATGAAACGCTCGCTCTAATTGGCGTTTCTCCATTTACGGCGCATCGACGCAATTACTGGTTGTCACACACTATTCCCTTATAGAACGATCAATCCCCCGTGTCTTACCTATACTACACTACAACGGTTAGGTACTCTGCCTAGGCGGATTGTAAAACTTCTTGTGTTTACAATTATCTACATCAAATGGTCGAGTAGATTGAGAGTGTATTGAAGTATCGAAGGCAGATGCGGAGACTAGAGGCTTGTGTGGGAGGAAGACTGAGAATAGCAAACATCAAGAGCTTCTTACATCCTGAATATAATAGGAAATATTTGTAATAGCTAGAATAGTTAGAATGCTTGTAATAATTATTAGTGATATAGTGTAATGCTTGCAATGTTTTCTAAAAACCTTGAGCATCATTTATTCAAGAATTTTCAAAGTCTTTTTCAAAATCTTTCAAAATCCTACTCAAGAAGACTTTTCCATCAAGTAAGTAAACATTATTTGAAGGGGAGTATTTAAAAAGAAAATATATTTTAGGAAATACAACTTGTGTACACATTATAGTGTACAACTCTAGTTTTCAAACAAAGGAAAGTGTTACGCAAAAATGATTTTAATCAAAATCTTGCACTTATCCTAAAAATGAACCCTGATGTAAGCTTCAGTGCGACCTTCCTTTCCAAAACAAAGAGAAATCTTTGTTACTTTACAACCTTGATGCAAAATTTATTCAAGATATTTCCCTATAAACTTTTTGAAAAAGTTTAAAATTCTAAAATATGACTTTCTTTTGAAGGGCAGTATTTCAAAACAAGCATTGTTTTAAAAAGTTCATGCGAAAACATCCATTTCTCCCTACAGCTCCAAAAATAATGATTTTAATCAATTAATATAATAAACATCGTGGATATCCTATTTTTGAGAGGGAGAAATTTTTGATTAAAATGTGATCTACGTTACCTCAAAGAGCTCGACTCATATGTAAACAAAGAATTGACGGGAAAATAATGAGAAAACTCTAAATGATTTGTTCCTAGATGGGCAATAACTTCAAGTTAGTTACTAGGACTAGTTGTCACCTAAAAGCTGACAATGCATCCCTTTAACTAGCGAAGTAAGTGTGTCTCGAAAAGGACTTGTCAAATTAAGTCGATCATTTCATCAATAAATATGCTGAATTTACCATCTTGAGAAGCTCTTTATATACTTGTATCTTGACGGGTAGTAATTTCAAATTGGTTATTAGAGCTAGTCGTCACTTAAAATCTGACGATGGATCTCTTTATCCAGTGACGTAAACGTGTCTCGTGAAGGTCTAGTCTATTAAAAGCTGATCAATTCAAAAGTGTGAACTCTTCCCTCAATATGGAAATTTATATCGAAATCTATATGAGCACATGTAGAGGGGGAGTATTTCTGACAAGTTAAAACTCTCAAAGTGTTATCAAACGTGCTTTTATAATCACGGACACTTTGAGTGATTTTACAAAGGTTTTATGGCAACAAGATCGTTATTGAACTAACCAAGAATAATCATGGAGATATAAGGTGATTAAGGTTAGGTTTATGTTCCACGATCCAGCCAGAACTAGAAGAATCTACCCAGGACAATTCCAATAAATAGAATTAGAAGTCCTTAGATATAATTGAAAATATGAGTAAAATGAGATAAAGAGAGAGAAGGGGTTGAAGAATGAAAAAGAAATGAGTTATGAAAGGGTGAAAAGAAATGAGCTTTCCATAACAACATTAGTAGCAAGTTGAAACATGAATTCAGATATAAGAACAAATCCTTAATGAGCTTTGTAACTCTAAAGACGATCGAGAAACTACATTGAAGGACACCAAGCGCAAAAGATGATATTTGTGTATTGTATTTTCAAACCCACTTTAGATAACGACATAACATCCTTCAGTTTGTTTTTTTAGTCAAGTTATAAAACAGTTTGAGTGTAGACTCAAATATCGAATTGGCTGCAAATCATGTTTGTAGTTTATGCCATATGGCTTTTGCGACACCAAAATTACGACTCATAGAGTAACTGAATCATCATAGCGAAGCAAGTACCATACAAATTAGATCTACAAAATATATGACAATCATTGAAATCGCACATCTAGTACCCTAGCTCAGATATCAATCAGCTGCAAAATGCAGTTGCATTTTATGCCACACCGGTGTTTGCAATGCCAAAACTAACGATGGCTGCAAAACACATTCGCATTTTATGCCATCTGATTTTTGCCAAACCAAAATTATGACTTATCGGGTGACCGAATTATCATAGCAAAGCAAGTATATGGTTTTTTTTTTTTTTTTGTGAGTTTGAAACTCTCTCTCTTGTGTGGGCGATTCCTGCCTCCCCTCCCTAACAAAAATCCGGCAACAATTCTGTCTATCCCATGCGTTTATTCTTTAATCTTTCACTGGATTATTTGAATTCACGTTTAGATTTGGATCTGTTAGGGTTGGGGAGTGGGTTTCGTTTGTTACAGCTTTTAATCGCCCTTTATCCGAAACCCTAAACATTATTGTTAGGGTTCTTTCCATCGATCCTGATCCTTTATTCTATTAGTTGGTTATTGATAATCGACTATATATTTGATCGATCTCTTTATTACTGCAAATTGTTTACTACTTTGTTCGATATCCTTTTAGGGTTTCGATGTTATATATTGTGCAGTAAAGGGTATTGGTTTTTTACGATCGCACCTCTTATCCTTTTCTCTGTTTTATCATTCATAGGGTCGATCTGAGTAATCAAAACGTATCCCTAATCATTAGGGTTTTTCATGAACGATGTCCTTTTTTAGGGCTTATTTTTTCGGTTTTGATTTGCTCATTATTGGGATTGGTGCTGCTGTTCGCTCATTTATATATTCTGTGGAATGCATGTTGGATTCACCAATCCATTCATTCATGGTTAGTCGACCTGGTGGTCGTGGTTGTTATGCTGGGTTGTGATGAGTAATCGTGGAAGTGGGTTAAGAGAGTGGTGGTGATTGGTTAACGATCTGGTTGTTAGGGTTCAGAACCCTTGATTATTGCATATGCGTGATATTTTTACTGGCTACATGATCGAAACCCTTTGGTGATTTTCGTTGATGGCTGCTGGTTGCATGGTTGGGTCTTTGAAACCTTATTGTTGATGTTGATTGATCGCTATTGCTGGAAGTTATGTGGGATATGGGTTTAACACATCTCATCTTTCAAAGTCATGCTTTTGAGTGAGTATTGTATTGGTGCTATGGATTGATGCTGATGTATGTTATGGCGTTTTGCATTTTTACTTGATCATTTACTGTCTTCATGTGTTTCATTCGTATTGATTGGAAGAAGGGGTCAAGTTTGGATATGCTGGAAGGTTGGGTCGCTTAGACCATGTTTATGCTTCAAGTCGATTTGCTACGGAAGTCACTCTTATCAGGTTATTAGATTATTCATTTTGCATAATACTAATAGAAGACGCATTTGGTTGAAGCTGGAAGTTTGAACAATTATGACGATTTGAAGATTCAAGGATTTTTCTACTTGAATAGCATTTTATTGTTTATTTTTATAGTCGTTGTAGTTTACGTTCAATGTAAGTTATAAGAATGGCGTGTCATTCTTATATGTGATTCTGTAAGTGTCCTAAGGGACTGAGATGAGGGAAGTCACCCTCATCCTATGTACTTCAACGTTTTTTGGTGTAATGAATTTTACCGGGGTGAATTAACCCTTTTACCCAAAAAAAAAGTATATGGTTTTTGCCAAAAAAAAAAAAAAAAAACTACGGTTAGCTGCAATACACAGTAGCAAAACCGTTAAAAAATATTAAGTTAAACACGAAACAAACACAATTGAACTTAATAAACGTGATTCAAAATAAAATGATCCAACACTAAACAAAAACCCTAACACCTCGACTAGCTCTTTTAGCTAACTATAATGATATAGCAACCATAATCAAGTGTTCTACTCATCATTCAGATCAAAACCCCGAAAACAAATTCAGCTTTAACCACCTAAATCAAGAAACCCTAAATAACTAAATATTTTTTTGCATAAAATAAATTCAAGCTCTAATTTTCTTAACTACTCCCCTTGTGTGTGTCTGAGTTTATGTATAAAAACCCAACAAATGAAACAACGATTCTTTATGTAAATAGTTTTGGAGTTGATAATAGAAAACAGGTATGCGACATGCAGTAAACCATCAAAATCTTTGATAATCGGAAACATGTGTAAAACATGCAATTATCAGTTAAAAATAATAATAAAAAATTAGCATCTTGGTGGAAAACCCACTAACAAAGACAGCGAAAGGCCCAAGTTTTTAATTCTCTTAGTCGACGGCTTGACTCGACTCGGCGTGTGAACAATGTCAGCTCGAGTCACGGCTCCACATTGCACCCGAGCCATCCTCTTCCTTGCAGCCGACCTCCTACTCGGTGGCTTTGCAACAATACCAGCTTTCAAGTTCCACTTCAACAAATGTTATACAATATGATTTGTTGCATATTAGTCATTAACCTAGTTTGTTATATTTAAAACTTGGTAAGAATATTATAGGGTCATTGAAGTTTTGTCGGTATATTGATGTTTAAGATTTACGATCATTTGTGGACAAAAACTTCTTTACATATTAAGGGGTCAATCTCCACCCTCCATTTTTATTAAATCTAATGGATGATATTAATCCCAACAATTAAAAAAAACCCACTTTCATCATTTTTTTTTCAAATACAAATATTTTTCAAACCGTTAATCGTCAAGCGAAAAAAAAAATATACCATTACGACGAGCATTTAATTATCTTTCTATAGATAGACACTTTGAGATACTTTCGAATTTTTTTTTTTTCGTGTTTTCACGTTTTTTCTTTTAAGTTTTTTTTCGTTTTTTTACGTTACTGAAATTTGCATTAAAAAATCATATATGATTTAACACTAATTTGAATACCACATGTGATATTAGTGTTAAATCATATAAGATATGTATATCATATGTGATTTGTCATATATGATTTAACACTAGTATCACATATGATATTACATATCATATGTGATTTAACACTAATATCACATGTGATCTTCAAATTAGTGTTAAATTATATATGATATTTCATGCAAATTTCAGTTTCGAAGAAAAACGAAAAACAAGACGAAAAAACGTGAAAAAAATGATTTTTTTTTTCTTTTTTCGAAAGTATATCAAAGTTCTCGTCTATAAAAAGATAATTAAATGCTCATCGCGATTGTGTAATTATTTTTTGTTAACGATTAACGATTTAAGAGATATTTAAATTATAAAAAATATGTGAAATAATAAAATGCTTTTAATCTCAACTATTAATTTATTTTTAGATGGATAGTGAAGATAAGTCACTTAATATGTAAGAAAAAATTTATATATAAAATAACTCGACTCTTAAACTTATATGTGAGTCAACTCTGGATTTATTTTTCCACTCAACTTTATTAATGTTTAAGCAATGTTCGAGACACACATTTATATTTCACTATATAAATCCGAAGATCGTGTTTGTCAAACGTACAAACCAAATTAATTCCAATAAAATATTGTCATCAATGACTCATAGCACAACCTGAACCACACTGCACCCGTTTCTTTCTAATATTCTACTTTATGCGTCAAAAAAAATTGTTCACTGATAAAAATCACACGGTATAAAAGAATTATTATAATTATTATAATTTTTGCTTTTTTTAAAATAATTGTTTTACCTTTAATTAATTAATTTCAAAATTTTTAATGTTTTTAAAAATAACCTTAAGTAACAATAATATGATAAACTCGAACTAAATTTTTTATTTATTTTTGAAAGTGAATAATTAATTTGAGACAATTTAAAATAGAAATATGAACAGTAGATATGACACAGATAGAGTAGTATAATGATGTTCTCATTTGATCTTTAATCTTTATGTTTTAATCATATGCTTTCATATCATATGCATGTTACTTTTTCGAGATTAACATTATGCTTGTTTGTTGTTTATTCTTAATTTATTCAATACCATAATCAAAGCTACAAATAGTCTCAAAGGATGTTAATACGATGTTATAAAATACAATCAGTTGTATGATGTGATCAATTACCTCTATGTTAAATGCATACATACCAATGATACTCTATTATAGTGTGGGAATGAGTTAAGCCTGTAAAAACTCGATATTTGACGTATTGCTATATGTTACATATATATGTATGTTACCATCGTGATTTGCAAAATAATAAACGTGTTTTTCCGATTATTTTGGAGTTGTTAAGCATTGCATAACTTATTCAAAAATCATAAAGATTGGTTTATATATCGACTTGTGTAAAAGTTATAAGACATTGTTCTTCAACTATTCAAGTGGCTTACAAAGGTAACTTGAAGCCACCCAAACTATTGTGTGTATTAAAAGTCTCTTTCATTTAAGCAGGTTATCGTGTTGAAATTTTTCTCTAATAATTAATATATTAATAAGTTTTGTAAGAGTAAACGATGTCAAATCGACAAGTGGCTATTACACCATTTCAAAGGTTCAAGATTCCAATAAACGTTTCAACCAATGAATATTCTATGAACTGTTCTTGTCTATTTTTTCAATGATGGTTCCAACTTTTACTTGCACCCCAATTTTATGCTTGTAGCAAAGACACCCCCTCTAATTTATCTATTAGTATTTATGTTGCAATGTTACTACTTGTTAGATGTTTAAGTTAACCTTTTCTGAAATGCGAAACTAAACCGATCATAGATTTTTTTAATCGCAATGCAATAGTCTTCAACCATTTGAGCATCAAAAAGCTTAATTTCTTTTATCAAAAGGAAGAAAACATCTAATATATACAAATCGTGCAAATTCAATATAGAGACGTGTTAGACGATACACCTTTTCGAGACTTGTGTTGTTACCAGCTACCTAAATGCTCCATAATATTTGCAATTTTGATTAGGACTTTACTAATAAACCGAATTGGAAACCATAGTACTATCATTATCATCATATAACCTCATGTAATACTCATTAATTGGTGAAATAATATTTTACCCTTAATTTGTTTATTTTAGAACCTGTCAAGTAGAATCTTGCAATTCCAAATACTGTTATCAAGGAGAATCCCAAGTAGAATCCTAGTGGTACCTCATATTGTCTAAGAAACTTTTTTTTGGGTAAAGGGTCATTTCACCTGGTAAATTTTATTACACCAAAAAATCGTTTAAGTACAATGGAATGTGGCAGAAGTACCACATTACCCTCAAGCAACGCTTGAACTACCAACTAACACGCTTGTGACAGGCCACTAAGCGTTAGAACTATAAATACATAAAATAACCAAAACTCCTACCGGAAACAACCACCTAATTATTTTTGCTATGATTATTTAGTTGTATGGTCACAATTTTTTGCTATGGAGTACATTCTTATTTGGTTATTATTATCTTGCGTCATACGTAATTATAATAGCGGTCGCACATGGGTTTGGATATCATTGATAGGATCTTCGTGGTGCTATGGTATGTTTGGAAGTGGTTGTTGGTGCTGCACTCGTGGGGTATGTATGAAAGATTATTGAAGATAGAGTTGCTCACAATGGATGCAGTTCTTCGAACCTTGGTTTATTACATTTAGATTGTTATTTAAATGTAATTGTTAGCATTTAGATGTGTTTGTTCTACTTTTTTGTAGTAGTTGTCGCCTATTTAATGGGCTGAGGGCATGGAAGTCACCCATGCCAATTGTACTTCAATGTTTTTTGGCGTAATGAATTTTACCGGGGTGAATAAACCCTTTTACCCAAAAAAATTAAAAAATAAAAAATAAAAAATAAAAAATAAAAAAAAGATATGAAATTCCAACAAACCATCACGCAAAAAGAAAAAGTGCTTAATGTTATATCTATATGTTAAATAAAAAGGTAAACGGGTCGTTTTTAGGCTAAGGATTTCTTAATCTCTTTCGAGGAATGCTTTGCTACTTTTCATAGCTTTAGTAGAAAGAGTTTGAAATCTTTTGTATTAGAAGCGTGAGTTGATGACATTGCGTGAGGACACGGCAACCTTCTAGTCTAGGGTATTTTGGTATGTGAAAAAACACATACCTTTTCATTATCAAAACTGGGCCAAATAGACCAAAAACTAACCTCTAAAGCCATAAATATTTGTGTTTTGGTGTTTATGAATGTGCAGGCACGGATATCAACAAAATGGGCAAGAAAAGACCAAACAACGGAGAAACGAGGGCGAGATATGGAAAAGTGCAAAAATCCGAGGCGTGGGAAGAATTTATCAAAGTGGATCACCATTTACGCTCAGAATGGCAAAAGAAGCCCTTGGATTACACAACTTGTAAAGATTGGTCGGTTTATGGAATTGTCAACATTCACCCTTGGATACTTTTTCATAAAACTACATAAATTGTCCTTTCACTTTAGCACTTTATCCAAATTATCAAAACTAAACCTAAACTACACTATCCTAAATCCTTAAACTACAAACCGGATCCGATACAATAAAATACCTAAAACCCATTTACCCAATACCACCATCAAGCCCAATCCCATTTACCAACCCATTTAAATATCCAAACCAAGTCAACAACTTAACTATCCGGTCAACACATACTTTAATATTTCCTTGGTCAAATAAAGTCAATCCTCGCCTAAAATTACCATCACTGTTTATCTCCTTCAACATTTTACCCTACATCCCTGAATTACCTAGCCGTACAACCTCGTACTAGAATCATTTTGAGGCCTTCTAGAAGCCATCTGACATGGCAGAAGTGACAGCACATAGAGAATGACACGCTGGCAAATTGGTGATCTATGATTGGCCGAACCACCTCATCAAGCAAATCAAGGGCTACAAATTCATGGATTGGTGACCAAGGGATGATCATGGGCTGAGATTAAAGGATCTTGAACCTTCTTAAACCCTAGAAGCATCCCTTCTCCTCAGCCATAAATAGGTTATCTCTGTCACAATTTAGCTTGTTAGTTGTAGTTTTATTTTAAGCTTATTGTCATTTTAGTTTTTATTTTGTTTAACTTCTGTCAAAGTTTCATTGTAATTTCAGAGTTTTATTAATACAAAGTTATTTCTTTTATTTTATTATGTCAAGCATTTATTTTTATTCTCATGTTACTAATGGTTGATTAAGTTTTTTTTAAAAGCTCTTTTACTATTGCATAAGCTCACATAAGTTGAGCCATACCTTATTGTGAGAGTGTTTTACTCATAGTTAGTTTTTGTTTTAAGAAGGTTTAAATAAAACAGAGAAAAACCAAAAAAAATAAATAAAAAGCTTTCATAAGCTTAACTTTTAGTTTCCATAAGCTCATTTAAGCTTATATAGCTTATAGTGACCTTATTACTGCTCATTTTCTATTTTAAATTCAAAAACCTAAAAAAATTCAAAAAAGTTAAGAAAAGTCAACAAAAAAGTCAAATAAGCTAAAATGGGAAGTAAACTAGAAATGAAATGGCTTAATGCTGCCACTAGCTTGTCTTTGACAAGTTAGAGCTTGTTGAGTAGCTCATCGAGCATAATTTGCTCTGTTTGTGCAAGGGCTTTTGTAAGTTTCTTTTAAAAAGTTCATTTTTAGCTTTTTATTGCTTATTGCTTTGTTTTAAGTTCTTATTTGCTTAATATTAGCTTTTATTGCTCAAAATACTTTAGTATTTACATTTTGAGTGTTTGGTATTAGTTTGACATCATTTAGTTCTTGTTTTCACAAAAATTAACTAAAAAGCCAAATAGCATAATTGTGTTAGCTTATTAAAAAGCATTTTTGATTCATAAAAATCTGATTTTTATCATCTTAAAAGGTTAGTAGTAGTTATGTTTCCACATTTCGAAGTGAAAAAAAGTCATTTGCTTTCTTAAAACCCAAACAGCTATCATAAGGGGGTGTTTGGCATAAGGGTTGTTTAGCCTTTTGAGTCATTTAGCAAACTTAAATGAGCTTTAGTTGTGTCATAATACGAGTTTAAAAGTTGTTTTAACCAAGGATATTTAGTTTCAAGTTAGTTAAACCCATTTTCAAAATTTTGAAGTTTTTAAGGTAGTATAATAACTTATATTCAAATTAGTAGTATAAGTCTTATTTTGTATGTGTTTTTTATTCTATAGAGTTATATTTAGTTGATTTTGAGGTTTGGATAAGTATCCTAAGTCCTAAACTTGTGTTTTAGTGTTTAAGTCAAAAAAGCTGTCAAGTCCAAAAACAGTCCAAACTGCCCTTTTCACAGATAAATACCAAACTCATAAACTATTCAAAAATACAAAAAAAAAAATAGTTTTCTTAAAAGTTTAGCGTCCAAAGTCAAGCTGTTTTTCATTTTTACAAATTTCCAAAAGTTTTTGCTAGCTTATTCAAGGCCTTATAATCTATCCATCTGCCTTTTTTTTGTCTCAATACACCAGAAAAAGTTCCAAAAAGCCCTCATTATCAGATCCTTTAAATGCTCATACAAGCTCTAAATTCTTGAAAATTTTGGATTTTCCTACTCTTTGATCATCAGTATTGATCTGTTTTGGGTTGTTATGGAAATTTGATGCGCGTATAACGCGTTCGGGGTCAAAGGAACTTCCTTTTTGTCGTGCAAGTTTTTCAACACCCTAGGCAGTGAACCTAATCGTTGTAGTGTAGTATTGGGTAAGCCTCGAGTATTGATATCGTTCTCTAGGGGAATAGGAATGCTACTGAGAGATGTACTACGCTAAGGTTTGAGGTTGAGGAAGATTATTTTTTATCTATTTTATATTTTTTTAGAAATCTAAGGGTAAAATCTCGGGGTTTGGATTTGGGGGGTGGTACTTCTACCGATTACTCTACTTATCTAATTATCTAAACTAAGGGGTAGTCTATCTCTATTGATGTGTGCTCGTATGATGATTAAAAATGTGTCTACCTATACTAGTACTCCCTAGTTATCTTTTATTGGTGGTTGAATTGTCACGTCCTTATTCTTAACGCGTTGTGCTTTTTAAGGTCGTAGGGTATGCTTTTATTTTTGGGTATGCTTTTATCCCTAACTCTTTGAGACTACCTCAAGGTTATTGCCTACAAAATCTCTAGGATTCATAAACTAAATCTAAGGTTATCTTTGGATGTTTAGTCTATAATTACGCTAGGTGGTTATAAACTAAGGATCACAAAAATTACTCAAGCATTAAAAACACAACGATAGCCTAGTGCAATCCTAAGCCAATTAGAATTAACATAAGAGACAACCAATCAATAATCAATAATAAGGTTTCATAGATCTAAGCAAACACACAAGAAATTTAGCCGGACATGCTAAACATGCAAGCATACACACATACAATCGAAGACATAATGAAATCAATGAAGTAAATTGTATCTTGATGTAAAATAGGGTATAAGAACCCTAAGATACTGTCCAAACTAGACCAAAATCGTTTTAGGTTTTTACTCTACAAGTCTACATCCTTAAAAATTCTGAAAGTTCGATTTCTATATATAATTTTACATTCGTGACAGCGTCACCTTATAGTTGGGACGCCGTCAGATAGCCGTCATTAGAGTTTCGTCTTGGCCAAGTCATCATTGGGACGACATCACGTTGTGGTTGTGACGCCGTCAGTCTTTAGTAATGACGTCGTATGAATCTGGATCTAGGCCGTCTGAGAAGAAAAGTCTTTGTGACGCCCTTACTCTTCAAAGCCCGACGCCGCCAGGTGTAAAATAGCAAAATTGCTACTGAGTCATCACAAATTCAATTACATAAAGAGGGACGGCGTTGCCCTCTGTTTGGGACGTCGTCGCCGTGTAATTCCAACAGCTTGAGTGTCTTGACCTTGACTTAGCCATTTTCTTCATATATTCACTCCTTTTCGTCCAAAAATGCATCATTCCAACATTTTGATTCCAAGAGACCTAAAAAGTGAAAATGAACGAAATTAAGCAGTAACGGATATAAAAGTTGGCCATTAAGGGCTTAAATGACCCCTTAAAAATGTACGTTTTAAATCCTTATCAAATATCTCTACACTTGGTACTTGCTTGTCCTCAAGCAAATGTGCTTTTGGCCAATCAATTTATAAGCTAGGGGTCATAAAGCATTAGTTTAACATACTTCATAACAAGTAAAAGCACCGCAATGGTCATAACAAGAATGGAAATTATATACTAGCACCTCACAAGTGGTGTTTGGATTCTCTAATCTCTCGGGTGTATATGAAATATAGTAAATGGAAATGGAAGATAAACACTGATTAACCGGTCATAGTACATAGATTACCATAGGCTTGAGGCTAGATCAAACCTCCACCGCTTTGGCGTAAGCACCTAGGAACAACTATCTAAGAGGTCTATTAAAGGGTAGTAACATTAGGCTCACGGTTAAGGAAACAATGGGTTTGGTTAGATAGGCGATTTAGTGGTGGCAAGTCAAAAATCTTTATATTACAAGCATGAAAAGAATGGCGTTGCTAAGCCAAGACTCGACTCACTAAACTCTAGATAACTTTGAAACAAACAAACATAAATACAAAGATAGATGTAGGATGGTAGCCCATATATTTTTTTTTTTATCTTTTCATTTTTTTTTTTGACATTTTTTTTAATACACTTTTACTCTACCATTCTCTACGATAACATCAGAATATAAGGGATTTATAGGAGCATCCCTACACTTGAGTGTTTATTACTCTAACACTATTTTGACCCGAATTGAAAAGATCAAAACACTTGGAGTACCTTATTCCGTAAATAAAGGGAATTTGAATTTAACGTTCTTTCCTGTCACTTAAGAAAATTTAACTTTACCTATGAGTCCCAATCGTCCCAAAATTGTGTACAAAAGAAACGAATCGACTTAGCAACCATGCAAGTAACTAGATAATTGAACTAAGGGTTTAGTATGATAACAATAATGCACTAAAAGTGAGTGCATACAAGCTAGGCTAAGGCGATTTGGGTGTACATTTGGGGGTGGATTGTAAAAAATGTTCTTCATTGATATTCCGGAAAACCGAAATATCACGAGAACCGCGAAAAGGATAGGCTCTGAGGGGTTAACTAGGGGTATCGTATACTAAAGATGAGTATATCACAAGGGTGTGGGGGAATTACTCAACCGATGTGGAAGAAGTAATTATAATACGGGTATCAAACAAGGGTTATCCTAATGCCTCTTATCATTTAGTTATTCCTAACTACACAAGTGTAGTCTCACTAGCGATTTTGGAATGCATCACAAAACAAGTTCTAGAATCTATTATACTATTGGTACACTCTCGAAGCATTAAAGGTGAATGCTTTAATTCCTATAGATCTAGGGGCGAACCTCACATTTTTGGGGTGGAATTTGAGTGGTAAAAGGTTTTTTTGTGCTAGTCATATAACACCTATCCATGAGACACTTTATTAAGACTAAAGACCCACCCGTACAAGTCATGAAAATTTTTAAATTTGGCGCTAAATTGCCCTAACAAATATCTCTCATGGTTTATTACACAAATGAAATAGGACAAGACAAATGATCAAGGATAAGCATAGTTTCAAAGTTCCCGTTGTATTTTTCCTCCCTACACTTAAACTAAACATTGTCCCCAATGTTCCCCGAAAGTATCAAAGTTATGATAACGGAAGGTAATTAAAAGAGAAAGAAACTAATACTCTCCTGATTAGCTCGGTAGCATCCGTGTGTGAAGTAGTGGTTAAATTCTTTCCAAGAAGAATGTATGCTTGAAAAGCTCCATCCAATCCTATGTTTCTTCTTCTTGATAAATAAAACCTGCACACTTTAAGAAAATAGACGAAACCTACGCGTAAAATCGGCGGTAAAACTATATATGACTCTACTAAGCTAGGATATAATGCTTGTGGAATGGATGTTTGCAGATTTTCTGGAAAATTAAGACCTGAGAATTTCCAAAAATTTATAAGTAGCACAGAAAATGAGAGAAAGTAGATAAGCTGTTTCTGTTGCTCCTGACGCCGTCAGGTTATCCTGACAGAAACTGGTCTGCTGCGTTTTTCTGGAAAAATTCTGGAAAAATTACACCTTTAAAATCTGGAAACATTCCTGCAAAACATCCATTATGACTCGATACAAGCATTTGACTCTAACAAACACACATATACATCTTTTTCAATAATCGTAGTTCTCATGTTCACGTTCTTTTGAAAACGTGTGTAATCCTCCCTACACTTATCCTTTTTGTAAAATACCTTTATATGTAATTAAGACGAGGTTAAAGACAAAATAAAGCATTTTCACAAATTTAAACATGAGAACATACAATAATGAAAAAATATATGACACACAAACAAGCAAACAATTAAGCATGGGTTGCCTCCCACGAAGCGCTTTTCTTTATTTATGAGTCTTGTAGCTAGACTCGAAGTCGTGCCTCTACGTGACTTCATTGCCGTCACCTTCTTCCAAAACAATATCTTCATCATTAATTAGTTCGTTATTGTCCAACTGATAATGTTTCACACGCTATTCGATTCACGGTAAACTATTTTCTAGCATTGTCTAATAATACCACGGCTCCATTGCTCATTTTCATCTTTACTGAAAAGGGCCCATACCATCTTTATTTGAGTTTTCCTGGAAAAAATCTCAACCTTGAATTATACAAGAGCACCTTATCTCCTTCCACAAACTCTTTAGGATTCTTAAAAAACCCTAAAACTCTCTCCCTAGGGGAGATTTCCGGCCACCCCTACCCCTACAAATCCGGCCAATAACAACCCTCAGTCCGCCTCTCTATCACTCTCTCTTGAATGATATGCAATCGGATCTTGATGGTTTGTTAATTTCTGGGTAGAGGTTTTTCTGAAATCGTCCCTATCTTCTGGCCGTTACCCTAACTTTTTTTAAGGTTTCGCTTTTTTCAAATGGTCCTTTTAATTCTGTTATCATATGTCGTTTTTCAACTGATCTATACATATATATATATATATATATATATATATATATATATATATATATATATATATATATATATATATATATATATATATATATATATATATGGATCTATTTGTTGATGTGGTTTGCTGAAAGATTATAAACCTTTTAGGTTTTACTTTTCTTATTGGGGTAAACCCTCGCAGGTTTTGATCATCTGCTCGTAACCCTCTTAGGGTTATTATATGTTTCGTTTGTAAGTGGGTTTCTGGGAGAGTTGGACATCGATACAAGTCAGGGTTCATCTAATTGTTTATCTCATGATATCCTGCTGTTTTTGTATCGTTTTATTGATCGCTTTATGATCTGATCTGAATGTTAGGGTTTTCAAAACCCTATTCAAGTCTAATATGTTCTCCTTACAATGTTGGTGTTTGATTCCATCATGGTTCTTATGAGTGACGGCTGTTTGGATTGCATGTTGGTGATGGTTGTGCCATATATTCGTGTTTCTTTGGTCTGGTATGTGATGGGGATTGGAAGTTAGGGTTAATTCCGCCTTATGCTCGTTATACCCTATGTTGAATGGTGCCTTGTTCAAAACCCTTGGTTTCGATCCAAGACCTGCTGCTTACACTAGTCGGTCTTGGTATGGTTGCTGCTAGGTGTCATGCTTGGGATCCTTATCCATCGTTCAAAGTCATGTTGCGATCTTGTTTAATCTTATCTTTTTATCGATGCTACTGGTTTCTATGGAAGTTAGGGTTTGCTACACCCTTGTGTTAGTCTATGGCAGATTATGCTACCATCGGTTTGCATTCTTATCTTGGTTGCATTGGGCAGCTTAGTGCTACTCATAATCTTGTCATAGTGTTTGGTGTGATCACATGCGTATGGTGGGTAATTGATGTTAATTATTTCAGTTTTATGTGATCACGTGAGGTGTGTCATTGTGACTTGATCCTCGGTGTCTTCATTTGTTTCACTCGGATTGGTTTGAAGATTGGTTCAAGTTATCAAATGCTGGAAGTTAGGGTTGATTATACCCTGTTTATGTTTCAAATTTGATTTGCTACGGATTGCACTCTTATTAGGTTATTAGATTATGCTTCATGCATAATACTAATAGAAGTCGCAAATGGATTTGTTTTGGAATATGCACTTGGAAGGCGGGGAAACTTGGTTATGGTTTCTTCATGTTCAAGATCTGGATAGCTATGATGACTAAGAAGACTTAAGTTTTATGATGTATTGTATTTTTATCGTTAGTCATTGTTAGTTGTATTTGGATTTGTAAGTTATAAGAATGGCCTGTCATTCTTATATTGTGGTTAGGTAAGTGTCCTGAGGGACTGAGGTGAGGGACTCACTCTCATCCGTTGTACTTCAATGTTTTTTGGTTAATAAACTTTACCAGGGTGCAGGATGACTCCCCTTTACCAAAAAAAACTCTTTAGGATTCTTTATTCGTTGATCATGCCATTTTTTCGCCCTTTCTTTATATGTGATTGACGATTCATAAGCTTCAAGTCTTAGTTCGTCCAGCTTCTGAAGTCTGTAAGAACCTATTTAACCCTCGCCTCGTAATAATCCATATTACAAGCCTTAAGTGCCCAATATGCCTTTTGCTCAAGCTCAATAGGGAGATGGCATGCTTTCCGCATACCTGCTTAAAAGGGGTTGTTCTGATGGGCGTTTTATAAGCCGTTCTGAATGCCCAGAGTGCCTCATCTACTTTGAATGCCCAATCTTTTTTGTTCTGGTGGACCATTTTTTCAAGTATTCGCTTTAATGCTCTATTTGTGTTCTCTACTTGCCCAGTTTGGGGGTGATATTTCGTAGAGAACCTGTGCGGAACACCATACTTCCTCATTATCTTTTCCATTTGAGGATTTCAGAAATGGGTTCCTCTATCACTAATCAATGTCTTGGGAATCCCAAATCATGCGAAGAGCTTTTTAAGAAAATGAATGACTACCCTTGCATCATTAGTCCTAAGGGCTTGTGCCTCCACCCATTTGGACACATAATCAATGGCAACTAGAATGTATTCATTTCCTCCGGATGATGGAAAAGGTCCCATGAAATCGATACCCCAAACATCGAATATTTTGCAAACTTGGATATAGTTCTGAGGTACTTCATCCCTCCTCGAGATGTTTCCCGATCGTTGGCATGCATCGCACGTTTGAACTAACCTCTTAACGTCGCGGAAGATAGTAGGCCAATGGAATCCGGCATCGAAAACTTTTCGTGCCGTGACATTTATACCATGATGCCCCCCAGATGGTCCTGCGTGACACTCTCTTATAATCCGATCAACCTCCTTCCAGCAACACAACGTCGAATGATCCGTCGGGACATATACGGAATAAGTAGGTCTCGTCCCAAAAATAGTATTTTAGTGCGGTGAAAAAATTCTTTTTATCTTGCCTAGTCATGTAATTTGGTAAGACCCTAGTGGATAGATAGTTAGCATAATCCGCATATCATGGCTCAATATCCTTAACGGCCATCAGCCGTTCCTCAAGAAAAGAGTCGTGAATCTCGTCATGGTCTATTTTATCTAAGTCTGGGTTTTCCAATCGCGATAGATGATCAGCAGCAAGATTTTCAGCCCCCTTTTTATCCCGAATTTCAATGTCAAATTCTTGAAGTAAAACAATCCACCTAATAAGTCGGGATTTTACATCTTGTTTTGAGAACAAATATCGTAAGGCTGAATGGTCGGTGAAGACGACAGTTTTGGAAAGGACGAGAATTGCCTAAATTTATCGAAGGCAAAGACTACAACCAAAAGCTCTGTTTCGGTGGTTGTGTAATTCTCTTGTGCCACATTCATGGTTTTGCTAGCATAGTAAATTGGTTGAAAATGCTTCTCTTTTATTTTTCCCAAAACGGCGCCTACAGCATAATCACTAGCATCGCACATGATTTCGAATGGTTGGGACCAATCAGAAGTAACCATTATAGGAGCTTGAGTAAGATCCTTCTTTAGGCGATTGAATGCTTCCTTGCATTCTTCTGAAAAGTCGAAAGGAGCGTCCTTGACAAGAAGTTGTGTCATTGGTCGGGCAATTTTTGAGAAGTCCTTAATAAACCTCCTATAAAAGCCCGCGTGACCAAGAAAGCTTCTAATGGCCTTAACGGTAGTAGGATATGGAAGTTTAGATATCGCTTCGATCTTGGCCCTATCGACTTCGATCCCATTTCCGGAGACTTTATGTCCCAATACAATTCCTTCTTTTACCATGAAATGACATTTTTCCCAATTTAGGACTAAGTTGGTTTCTTCACACAGCTTTAACATCTTTCTAAGGTTGGATAAGCAAAGGTCGAAGGAATTTCCAAATACCGAAAAATCATCCATGAAGACTTCCATGCTATCTTCAATCAATTCATGGAATATGGCCATCATACATCGTTGAAAGGTAGCGGGGGCGTTGCATAATCCAAAGGGCATTAGCTTGTATGCAGAAGTCCCGTAGGGGCATATGAAAGTATTTTTTTCTTGATCTTCAGGAGCAATGGGGATTTGGAAGTATCTTGAGAAACCGTCAAGAAAACAGTAGTAATCATGTCCGGCTAACCTTTCGAGCATTTGATCGATGAATGGTAAAGGGAAATGATCTTTTCGTGTGGTATCATTCAATTTTCTATAGTTCATATAAACACGCCAGCCAGTGACCGTTATTTGAGGCATTAAATCGCCTTTCTCATTCCTCACAACAGTCTTTCCTCCTTTCTTTAGGACTACTTGGACTGGGCTGACCTCGGGCTGTCTGAAATTGGATAAATTAAGCCTGCATCGAGAAGTTTGACGACCTCCTTCTTCACCACCTCTTTGATATTGGGGTTAACTCTTCTTTGAGGTTGAACGGTGGGTTTGTAATCCTCCTCCATAAGAATTTTATGAGTGCCAAAAGTAGAGTCAATTCCCTTAATATCAGCAACACTCCATGCGATCACCCCCTTGTACTCTTTTAGAACTTCTAAGAGCTTTTCTTTTTTTTCAATGCTTAGGGAAGAGCTTATGATAACAGGGAGTTGATTCGTCCCCTGAATAAAGGCATATTCTAAATGGCTTGGGAGATCTTTTAATTCTAGGGTAGGAGGTTCCTTGATTGATGATTTGTAACACCCCCAAATCTCGGCACATCGGAAGACTTAATCAAGTTTTCGGGGCGTTACGACTGGATTGGTATCTCACACAAGTATAGCAAACAAGATAGTCATTTTCGTTCAAAACCAATCCCAAATTTAAATATTCAAAACATTAATCCAAAAGTATAAATATTAGGCCCAAAACATGATTTAATAAAATAGGTCCCCATATTTTATCAGAGTTAAATATGATCCTTGAACCATGCCTCCTTGCCAAGCTTCCACCGAACACGTATTCCAAACATCATTTAAATACCTGAGAAAACATGCTAAAAGGTCAGCTTACGCTGGTGAGTTCATAGGTTTAAATTCAATAAAAACATAGTGGACCTGTAGGAGTTGATTTGCTATGCGAGACTTAAGATAGATATACATCAATCACAAACCGTATCATATCCGAAATCACAATCCATATCACGCATCCAGTGATCACAACGGGACCAGCGACTCTAGTCCAGCACTGTCGTAGCAAAGTCAGGAACAATTGCTAACCCCGGACTAGGTCGAGGTAGAAGTCTACTCTTAGCTAGACAACAGTTATAGCAATTAGGATTGCTACCCTAGTCTAAGGCAACGACTACCACACATCTATCTAAACAGTCAAGCACATAAGCAAATCCAAATAGCTTTAAAGGTCCAAAAACAGTAGCATGATTCTCACCCCAATTTAGTTAAAAACATAGATAAAAATGGGCTATGAAACTCACCTCAAGCAAGCAACGCACAAATAGACACTAGCAGAAGATAACAGCTAATCACGGCACAACAACTATCAACTCGGCACAACCTATTAATGTAAACCAATTTTAATATATATTTCCTAAAATCAACGTTTTCTACCCCAATGTATTCCATTTTGTTATTTCCAAAAATGTCTCGTTTCACCGTTTAGTCCTAGTGTTTGGTATCCTCATGTGAGTGTATCGACTCAATATGATGCCATGAATGCACTCAAATAACCAATATGTGACTCAATGAAACAAAATGAGACATCTAAGCGATAAGCTCCATAGTCCAATAAGTTTCGGAATAAATAGTAGACCTTATCGAATTCGTCAACTCGATAAACTCAACTATTTATTCGTGTCGCTTATTATCCCATAAACCGGTCGCATCCTAAAGAGTCATAAGGATAATTCACCCATTAATAAGGTTACCCAACGTACCTAGCGGGCTCTTATTAGATTCATCAACCTTATAAGTCCACTACCCACGTGGATCAACACTATTAATGTTAGGTTATCCGTAACCCATGCACACAACGTAAGTAAATAAATACTTGAAACTAGTATTAAATGCCCATAATTGGCATATTTCGATAAACGTGTACTCAAAACATTAATTACTTATTTATTAGAAAACCTTTCTATTTTTAGTCGTTAGTTTCCATTTAAAATAGTAAATAACAAGATAAGTCTTGTTATCGATATTTTTGGTATAAAAGCCTTTTCATTATTAATGTTTCATAGTTTATTATCATTTTCATATATACAGTTAGTCAAATTCTATATTAGTTTCATATCATTATTCGTTTCGAGTCCACAAGCACGAGTCATGACTTCTCGGCTTTTAATCAATCAATAGTCCAAACTATACTAAAGTCCATGTTACGGCGTTGTCGGGGTCAACTATTGACTAAAAAGTCAAAGTAACACCGACGTTGCTCAAAGTTGACAATATATATATCAAGTCCAAATAAAAGTCATAATAGCGCAATTCAATCCCAAATCAACTCAAATCAATCTCGCCAACCAATCAACCAACCAAACATACCCGAAACCAATGTTATGACCCTAATGGTCATGACACGGTCACGGTTAAGACCACTAGTTTCATGTTTTAAATTAATTATAAACTTTTTTAGACCTATGTCCATGAAACCCACTACATGTCGCCACACATACGAGCATAATATGGCTCGACGGGCGGTGCACATAGCGTCAAACATGTCGAAACCAAGTTACTTTACCTGTCTAAACCCGATCTACAAAGATACGAGCAAACCCTAGAATCACGTGTTGTTTTTGGACAATTTGGAAGGCTATATGAGGGCTTAGAGGCGCGTGCCCTATATGTTTGGAAAGAGGAGGAAGAGATCTTCAAGATGGTGGTGGTGGTGAGGGTCACTCGCCGGGCGTGTGGCCGG